>QXEO01000298.1:5117742-5451331 GCA_007115705.1 Dactylis glomerata
TGGCTGGCGCGGGCCAGGGGCTGGCCGCGCCACCATGGTGTGTGGGGCCCCTGTGGCCCACCTCCTTCTCTCCTTCGGATCTCTGGAAGCTTCCGGGTAAAATAAGACTTCAGGAACTTGTTTCGTCCAATTCCGAGAATATTTCCTGTGTATCACTTCTGAAACACAAAAACAACAGAAAACAGGGAACTGGCACTGTGGCAACTCATTAATAGGTTAGTTCCGGAAAATGCATAAAAGTGCCACGAAGTGTAACGAAACAATAGGCAAATGGTGTAAAAACAAGCATGGAGCATCAAAAATTATAGATACGTTGGAGACGTATCAATTATAAAGGTTGATTTGGGTATTCTAAAAGTATTAGTTGAGCCTCATAGATCAAGAGTGGAATTTGTCCGACCCGATGATGGGAAGATATTCTCTGGGCCCTTCTCGGTGATATTGCATTGGAATCGCTTGCAAGCATGTGACTAGGTCACGGGAATGCATTATCATAGAACGAGTAAAGAGACTTGTCAGGAACGAGATCGAACTAGGTATGGTTGATACCAAATGATCGGATCTCGGACAAGTAATAATATCGCGAGACAAAAGGAATTAACTATGTTCGTTAATGGTTCACACGATCACTAGATCATCATCGAGTAAGTGGGAGTCATCATGGATTTTCAGATCCCGCTGATGATTATTGATCGAAGGGGAGTCTCGATCATGTCCATGTTATTCACGAACCGTAGGGTGACACACTTAAGGTTCGTCGTCGTTTTTGAGTGGATACGATACTCCGATCGAATTATAGGACAGCATGAGGGTTATTTTAGAAAAGTGCCAAAACTGTTTTGGCATATCGAAATAACTCAAGGGGGTTTTTGTTAATGTTTTTTAATTGATTTAATTAACAAATATTAAAGAAATAATTTTTTATTATTAATTCAATTAGTGTGAGTTTTAATTAGCATGAATGTCATGCAAAATTAAAATGGGGGTTACCACCATGAAGAGGGGGTTACCACCATGAAGAAGGGGCTGCCACCTCCTCTCCTATAAAAGGAGCCTTCTTCTCCCTCTTCGTAGACTTCTTGATCCCCTCCCTTCCTCCCAAAGTTGCTGCCCCAAATCCGTCTTGGCTTAGTGAAGCTCTGCCGGATTGTTAGTTCGAGATTCACACACTTGGAGAAGTGAGTGTTGGAATGTCCGGCGGATCCCTTCTTCCGCTGCCCCGCTGGACCGAGGGCGTGGAGGAGACGACGACAAGCCGTACGTGTGACTGAGTACGGAGGCGCCGCCGGTTGTGGCGCCGTGTACACGATCTTGAGATCGTCAAGTGAACCACTACATCGACTACGTCAAGTGAACGACTATGTCGACTACGTGCGTACTTCGTCGAGTCTCCATCGGCAACATTTGTGCGGGAACGTAATCCCCACTACCAGTCTTTGAGGGTTAGTCTCTGTTGCTACCATCTCGTAGATGTTCTTGGCTAGTTTTATGTTCATGCGTAGGAAAAATTTTGTTTTCTATGCTACGAACCCATCACCAACAACACTAATAATATGTTTGATACAATACATATTGTGCTTTACATATTATTATTATTTTATTACAATAATCCAATGGATGTAGATAAATATATTATCTAATGGAGTTGATTGACTAGTCAAAGTCCCCGAACACGTCGTTTGAGGCGTATTCGATCATCATGTTCTCCTTGTCCATGGAGTCCTGTGGTAGATGGAATTCTTTGGTGTTGCTTGGTGCTCCTTGAACATCTTGCGAACATCCCACTTCCATGTTATTACCAGGTTGAAGATTGAAGTGAGCTTCATATCTTGCTCCTTGGACATGTCCGTTACGTCCCATGGATTGCAGGTAGAGGTTTACCAGATGTCTTGGGGTGTGGCATTTCTTGGTGACATGCTTGTGGCATCCACATTTCTGGCAAAGAATTGTCTTATCGAACTTGTTCTTTGCTTTGCCCTTCCCATTATCTGAATTGTGTGGCTTGTTCTTCTTATTGCGGTTGCGGTTGAATTTACCCTTAAAATTCTTGCCCTGGCCTTTAAATGAGCCATTGAACTTATTGTTTTTCTAAAAATTTGCATGTACTTCGGGGAGAGGGGCAGCCCCAACCGGGCGTTGATGACTATTCTTTAAAAGAAGTTCATCATGTTTCTCAGCCTGGAGGAGTACATGTATAAGTTCAGAATAAACTTGGTAATTCCTGGCACGATATTGTTGCTGTAGGATCCTATCAGTAGGGAGCATAGTTGATAGAGTCTTTTCTATCTTCTCCAGTTCTGAAGGTTCCATCTCGCAAAACCGCAATTTAGAACAAATCTTATGGACTTCATGGTTATAAGCTCCAACGGATTTGAAATCCTGGAGTCTTAAATGGGTCCATTCATGACTAGCTTCAGGCAGTTTGACGGCCTTTTGCTGTTCATATCTTGTTTTAAGTGATTGCCACATATTGCTTGGAGATTCCTCCATCAAATATTCAGATTTCAAATCTGGGTGAATATGTTGCCTTATAAGGGATAAGGCAGTATATTTCTGTTGCTCAATTACTTGTGCATCTCCCTCCTAAGGAGGATTCTCAGGTGGTATGAGTGCACCTGCAATGCCACGGGATGAAAGACCAATCTTAACATCCATTGCCCATGTAGGATAGTTATGTCCGTCGAGCGCAAGCTCTTCAAATTCTTTAGCGGCCATGTTGTCCTACATGAACGAGAACCAGAGATTTGATTAATTTACATGTATGTAAATTAAAGTCATCTTGGTTATGTTGTAATAAAATTTGCAAAATCTTGTAAACTTAAGTGAACACTTGGGTTTTAGTGTAGGCCTCAAATAATCTATCATAACACATTGTACATAATTACCATATTTATGGAGTACATCTCTCAGTACTAAGAAGCATAATCTGACCTAAGTCAGTAGATGCTTTTTTGTCTTAGCACCTTATGTTATGATTTGATTTAAATATATGGGAGAGCACATTGAAGGTAGTCATTGTGTCAAGTTTGACAAAATGTAGACCTCACAATACTGTGGATAATCTACACATTATGCAGTAGACGCCGCATTACCTTGTGATCCCATATATAAATTTGAAGTAGTCACCTTTTTTTTGATTTTGCATATCAATTCAGTTCGAATTAAGTTAATTGTGTGCTTTTAAAGGCATTTTTGGACTTAATTGATGGTAAATTGATATTTAATTTTGCATATCAATTCTTGCTCGTATTGAACCAAAAATAGCTCAATTAAGATGAATCGATTTATTTGCAAGAAATTAAAATCTCAATTGCAAATAATGGATGTAATTAATCTCGACATGTGTAGACATGGAAATATATTACATCACATACATTTTCAAGAATACTTAGTACTCTAACTGAAATAAATTACAGAAGCTAATAAGCTGTAATTTACAGAATCTAAAACAGAGTTAAAATTACTGCTAGATTCACTAGTATGCTAAACTGAAATACGTTAAGTATTCTAATTAGCAAGGACCAGGAGGCCAGTCTGGCGTGCACATGGGCCGATTGGGGCATTGATCAGCCCATTTTGGACCAGTCTAGCATGTACGAGAGGATAAGGTTAGGATAGGATATTTCACATCGCACCGCTATCCCCAAATCGTCTCTCGTCATTCATGGCAGTCAACAGAGACCTCCACCCCACTCGCTCCTGCCACCGCATCGGGGGCTTTCATCGGCGGCCAGAACTGCTTCCGCCGTAGGCCTCCTCATTGGAGGAGTCTCCAGGAAGCCGGGTGCTCGACGCGTTGCCGTTGGAGGCGCTGCATGCGAGCCCGAGAGTGGTCGGGTCAGGGCCCAGGCTTCGGCGCGGCGGCCATGGCCACCCGAAGGCAGGCTCGACAGCGGGACGCCGAGAGCCAGGAGGCGGCGGCGAACCACCGCGCGTGGAGAAAGTGGGGGCGTGGTAGGGGAGCCTAGGCCCATGGAGGACGGCATGAGCGGGGATCCCGGCGGCACGGCGTTGTCCTCGGCGGTGGGCGTTGAAGACAGGAGGCACATCGACGAGCGCCGCGGGGCACGATGGAGTCGGCAACCGCGTCGCTGTAAAAGCTCCGCAGCCGAGCGTGAAGGCGGTGATACGTCTCCAACGTATCTATAATTTTTGATGCTCCATGCTTGTTTTTACACCATTTGTCTAATGTTTCATTACACTTCGTGGCACTTTTATGCATTTTCCGGAACTAACCTATTAACAAGTCGCCAGAGTGCCAGTTCCCTGTTTTCTGCTGTTTTTGTGTTTCAGAAAAGCTACATAGGAAATACTCTCGGAATTGGACGAAACAAGGTCCTGAAGTCTTATTTTTACCGGAAGCTTCCAGAGAACTGAAGAGGAGACGGAGTGGGGCCACAAGGTGGCCTCACACTAGGGCGGCGTGGCCCAGCCCCTGGCCGCGCCCCCTATGTGTGAGACTGCCTCGGTCCACTCCTGACGATGCCCCTTTGCCTATGAAGACCCCCCGACGGGAAAATCCTAAGCACCCGATCAATTTTCCAGAAACACATCGCGATCCGCTGCCGTCGTCGACCCGAGATCGAGAGGGTCCAGAAGCCCTTCCCGGCACCCTGCCGGAGAGGGGAATTGCCACCGAAGGTCTTCTTCATCGCCATGCTTGCCTCCGAAGCGATGAGTGAGTAGTCTACCTTGGACTATGGGTCCATAGCAGTAGCTAGATGGTTGTCCTATCCACCATGTGCTTCATGTTTAGATCTCATGAGCTGCCTTACATGATTGAGATCACCGTTATGTAATTCTACATGTTTGGTTTGTTGGGATTCGATGAATATTGGTGTTATGATTGAGTTGCTATACTAAAATATATCTTATGTTATCTCTATGTTGTTTATGATCTTGCATGCTCTCCGTTGTTAGTAGCTATCTTGGCCGAGTAGTTGCTAGTGACTCCAAGAGGGGGTATTTATGCTTGATAGTGGGCTCATGCCTCTATTTAATCTGGGGGAGTGACAGAAACCTTTAAGGTTGTAGATGTGCTATTGCTACTAGGGAGAAAACAATATTCATATGCTCGAGGGCATATGCTTTGTTTACATTACACACTTTGCTTAATGCAATTATCTGTTGTTCGCAACTTAATACTCATGGGGTGTTCGGATGATATCCCCGTGAGTGGATTATTAGTCATAGATGCAGTTGGATGGCGGTCTATGTATTTTGTTGTAATGCCCAGAGTAAATCGCATAGTGATCTTCTTGATATATCATGTTATCTTTATTCTATCAATTGCCCAACTGTAATTTGTTTACCCAGCATGTGTTATTTATCTTATGGAGAGACACCACTAGTGAACTGTGGACCCCGGTCCTATTTCCATCATATTGATGTCACCTGTTTACTTTACTCGCACTGTTTACTTTACTCGCATACTTCTACTGTTTTCCACTCGATACGCTCATACCCTTTGTTTCAAGCAAACCGGCGAGATTGACAACCTCATCGCAAGTTGGGAACAAAGTACTTGGTTGTGTTGTGTGCAGGTTCCATGTTACTACTAGCTGAAGACGCGCTAACTCGTTTTATCGTGAAACGGCGCCCTTGTTGGAGTGTCACTAGGCTATCAAGCATCACCTTCAGTCATACTGTCTGCTCTTCTCCTGACTGACAAACCTTGGTTTCTTACTGAGGGAAAAGACTTGCCGCTGTGCTCATCATTCTTTCCGCTTGGAGTTTCCCAACTGCCTAGCCATAATCATCATCAACTACACGCCAGCCATCAAACCCTTTTCTGGCGCCGTTGCCGGGGATGAAGTCGAAGACCTCTGCAAGGGGAGTTTTTCGCATGCACATCCTTTACTTTGTTTTATTGTTTTGCTTTACTTTATTTTTACTTGCATTGTTTTTTATCAAAAACACAAAAAAATTAGTTTACTTTATAGTTGCTTTTATCTACTTGCTTTTAGTTCATTAGGTTGTTCCCTAAGTATGTTTTGGAGGACCTCTCAGTAGGTAGTGGCACAATTATTGGGAAAGATAACATTGAGGAGTTCTTTAATCACATTAGTATGCATAAAGAAGTTGAGGAAAAGTCTTTGGTTGAGCTAGCCCCTAGTATTGAAGTTGCTTCTGCTTATTTAATTCACATGTTGGAAGCTAGGTTTGCTAGCCTTAATCCTTTTATGCAACACATGTTCCTTAAGCTTCATGAAATTGAGGATCCTGAAAAGAAAGCCTTTATCTTGGAAACTTTGCGCATAGAATTTAAAGATGTTGCTATTGAAGCTAGGAAAGTTCTTAAGCATTTTAATAAACTTGGTTCACCTATAAAGGTTATTAGTACAAACAATGATGGAACCGAAATACCTATACCTAGCAAGCTCTTGGGATTGTATGAGGCTTTCGAAAATAATTTTGACTGGATCTGTCCCAAAAATCTTTTCAGTGATTTGAGTGAACCAAAGCGTGATCACAAGGGGTCTTCAAAAACTTATGTGGATGAAATACAATGCCTTATTGATAAAACCTCTGCAGTTGATCTTAATGCTTCTTCTAAAATTACTTGATTCGCAATTTTCTGCGCCTAGCTCAAAGGCGTTAAAGAAAAGCACTCTTGGGAGATAACCCAATATTTTTATTTTCAGTACTTTTTCTTTTATTTGAGTCTTGGAAGTTATTACTACTATAATAACCTCTCCTTATCCTTTTTATTTCGTTGTTGTGCCAAGAGAAGCCTCTAATTTGAGTGAGGTAAGATTTGGGGATGTTGCTGTCCTGAAACTGTTTTCGGTGCTGCACCGTAAAAATTCGTGAAAATTCTCTGTATATCTTTTGGACCTGCGATTTCTTCTACATATGCCCCAGGTTATATCCAAACTTTCATTAGTTGAGCACTTTTTGATTTGAGTAACATAAAACCCCTTAAAAATTCGACCTTTGTCAGCTGTTCTGTTTTGACAGATTTCTGCCAATATTTGTGTTTGCCGCTTTATCGTTTTTTTTCGAGTTCTTTTGATCACGGAACTTTTGGGGACGTTGCTACAGTAGTATATACTTTATATGTGGTGGTTTTGGGTTGAAACCTGAAGCAAAAATAGGTTGATTATATGTTATGCTACACTAATGTTGCTAATAGATTTGTGTTTAGTTTTGTATGAAGGAAGTTTTCAAGTGTAGGGACTGGAGCATGATGAGATGAGTTGAAGAATGGACAAAAGCTCAAGCTTGGGAATGCCCATGCATCACCCCAAGAAATATCCAAGAAGTACAAGCGTCAAAGCTTGGGGATGCCCCCGAGGCACCCCTTCTTCATCGGCAAAAATCAGGTCACCTTTCAAGACACTATATTTTTATTGCTTCATGCACTATGTGTTTTTATTGGAGCGTTAGTTGTTGTAGTTTTCTTTATTAGTTTAGTTTGTTTGCTGCAATAAATGGTTGGACCCCAAAAAATTTCTTTTGGAGAAGTTGCCTTGCTTTTCATTTGCCAAGAACGCTCTAGTTTTCACTCTTATCAAAAACCGAGTGTTCTTCTTTTTCTGCTACTGCTTTTGGTTTTCATTTTCACCTTGATTTGCATTCAGATCTTCTTATATTTATTCATCAAGGTGTATTTTTGCCTCTAATCTTTATTGGTTTTCATCAAAAGAGGTGTTTACAAAAAGTTTGAATGGTGTTGGAAAAGAGAAAAAGCTTTATGCAAAAAAGTGGTACAAGAAGGAGCTTGTGTAGACTGCGGCTTAGGATTTTTCATGTCATGCTTGATGTCTTTTTGATAGTATGCTTAGTGGTTTTGCTGTAGCATGACTTGTCTCAAATAACTGAGATTGCTTAATGAGCCTTTGAAAAAATCATGCATTGTTTTTAATTATTTGGAAGCATTATTTTGGTTTTCTCCTTGATGCTTTATTTGGGTTGACTTGGCGCATGCTCACACATGATAGACTCATACAAAGTCGCCAATAGCCTCTATGATCATTTAGTTTTTGACTTTTGATGCCATCTTATGATTCTTTTAATGTCGCTTTGTCGCTTTGCATGATTATGGCCATTATTGCTCTCTTAGTTGGTCGCTCCCACTCTTTTGCTAGCCCTCGCCTTGTACTGAGTATGAGCTCTACTCGTGCATCCAACTCCTAAAAACCAAGTTTTCCAAAGTGTCCACCATACATACCTATTAGCAATTTGCTATTCCAAGTAAATTTGAATTGCTTTTATTTTCTCTTCAAATTAAACTCTTACCAGTGTTATGCGAAAATTGGTCAGTAAAGCTCTCACGAACCGGAAGGCACACTTTACTTTTTCTTGTTCTTAAAAATTTGACATTGTTGTCTCTTATGTTGAGTGGTTATGCTTGCAATTTGTAAGTTGGATACTAGCCCAACCATGCTGTCATGGGGCAAGCTTTCAACATTGCACTTCTTATTTGAGTTGATATCGTGATCTTTTGTTTATGGATGCCCGCGGTGTGAAATTAATTGGGAATCTTGTGGGGATCATGGAGTTTGTATATGTGTTAGGGAAATGCCTGGGCCGCCAATCTAAGCCATGCATAATTCATGGTGGAAATTTGCAGCATACCCATAGTGGACATTCGACGACGCATCTCAAAATAAAAAGCTAAACAAATGGTAAATAAAAGAGATATCGAGGTGCTCATTGTCTGCTTGTCCTGTCATTTTGATGTGGGCTTGTTCCATGTCATCGGGCACGGAGGTACCCCGTTGGCGGTTCTCGATGATACGTGTATACTTACAATGACAAGAGCCTTGCTTGGAACTCTAAGTAGAGTAGCATGAGGTTTGGGTACTCGTATTCACGGGACACGAGGTTTTCAACTTATGATTTGTCAAGCATATTGATGTCTACGCACTTCTATTCTTGTAGACACTTGTTGGGCCTCCAAGTGCGGAGGTTTGTAGAGCAGCAGCAAGTTTCCCTTGAGTGGATCACCCAAGGTTTATCGAACTCAGGGAGGAAGAGGTCAAAGCTATCCCTCTCAAGCAACCCTGCAATTACGATACAGAAAGTCTCTTGTGTCCCCAACACACCCAATACACTTGTCAGATATATAGGTGCACTAGTTCGGCGAAGAGATAGTGAAATACAAGCGGTACAGATGATTATAAGTAGTAAATACAATCTGGAATAAAAATGGCAGCAAACAAACAAGTAACAAAACAACAAGTAAACGGTGTGCAAAGCTTGGAAACAAGACCTAGGGATCATACTTTCACTAGTGGACACACTCCCAACAAATATAACATAATTGAACAAATAAACAACTTCTCTTCACTATGGTACTCTGAATTACTCTCCTATTGAACAACACTAATCATTGCGTAGTGGCTACAGAAGCACCCCTTAAAGTTCATCAAGTACTTGACAAACACCGCTCATAGAGATATCCAAATTAAAGCACAACTCAAGATAGATATTATTGCAAGTTAGACCAAGTACTAACACGGTGCACACACTGTCAACATTACACCATGAAAGGAGGAAAAGATCACTTCAATACTATCATAGCGGTAATTATTCTCATAATCCATAAGAGATCACAATCGTAGCCTAGACCAAGTACCACCATGATGCACGCACTGTCACCGTTACACCATGGCAGGAGGAATAGATTACTTTAATAACACCACTAGAGTACACATAATATCTGAATAATAACATCGACTTGTTCAACATGATACAAAGCTCATGATCACATAAAGATCACATCATGGGAGAGAGAGGTGAACCACATAGCTACCGGTAGAGCCCTTAGCCCCGGGGATGAACTACTCCCTCCTCATCATAGGAGACAGCAAGGTTGATGGAGATGGCGGTGAGGTCGATGGAGACGGCGGAGACGGTGATGGAGACTGATGGAGATGGCTCCGGGGGCACTTCCCCGTCCCGGCAGGGTGCCGGAACAGAGACTTCTGTCCCCCGAAATTTGGCTTCAACGGCGGCGGCGCTGCGGAACTGTTTTGGAAATTTTGCCGACTCCCCTAGGGTTTTCCGTCCCGAGGCTTCTTATAGGCGAAGGAGCGTCGTCAGGGGCAGCCAGGGGCTCCTCACACCAGGGTGGCGGGGCCAGGGCCTGGGCCGCACCACCTATGTGTGAGGGCGGCCTCTGGCCCCCTTCCTGCTCTCTTTCGGTCTTCGGGAAGCTTCCGGAAAAAATAAGACTTCTGGAACTTGTTTCGTCCAATTCCGAGAATATTTCCTGTGTAGCTTTTCTGAAACACAAAAACAGTAGAAAACAGGGAACAGGCACTGTGGCATCTTGTCAATAGGTTAGTTCCAGAAATCGCATAAAAATGCCACGAAGTATAACGAAACACAAGGCAAATGGTGTAAATACAAGCATGGAGCATCAAAAATTATAGATACGTTTGAGACGTATCAGCATCCCCAAGCTTAACTCCTGCTCGTCCTCGAGTAGGTAAGTGATAACAAAAGAAATAATTTTTGAGGTGACATGCACCTACACAATCTTGATCATGTATATAAGCATTTGTGAGATGGTATCATAAGAACTTAAAACATGGGCATGAAAGATATAATCTTTGACAATAAAAACTTAGCAACCATGTTATAACATGAAAATGAACACTAACAAAAGATCATGAAAATGAAACAATGAAAGTCAAATGTGTGTTCAAATCATATGGAAAAACATACAAATGGTTTTCAGCTTGTCCTTCATGGAGAGCAAAACATAAATGCATAGGACACCTTCAAGTTTAAGAGGGCGACTAGATACAAATAATTTAAGAACAAGTGAAACCATAGTTATGAATCAATCAATGAAAACTTTGGGACAATGCACATTATACTCAGAATAACAACTATGCTCTCTTAATGGTGCATAAAGGTAGAAGGTGGTGACTCAACATGAAAGTAAAAGAAAGGCCCTTCGCAGAGGGAAGCAGTGATTAAACATGTGCTAGAGCTTTTCATTTGTAAAACAGAGAGATAAAACTTGAGTTTTGAGAGGTGGTTGCTTTTGTCAACGACTAGCAATGGGGTTCTTACTATCTTCCATACAAAAATGAAGCAAGTTTTTGAGAGAGAGATTGGCACTTTTGTGCTCTTTTATAAAGCTTGGCACTCCTCCCCACCTTTTTCCCTTTCTCAAACCATGGCTAACCGATTCCATCGGGTGCCCACCAACATTCACATTCCATGGAGGAGTGCCTTTTTCTCTTTCTTTTTTTCTCTTTTTTTTTCTTTTTGGAATAAGCAATATGGAAGATAGCAAATCCGACCACTACGTCCCCATGAGCTGAAAACAGTGTCACAAAACGAGAAGTGTTTTGAAGGTTTTTGAAAGGTAGCACATGAAAATTTACTTTGGAATGGCTTACAAATACCATGCATAGGAATTTATAGTGGACACAATGGCAAACTTAGTTTTTGGGAGTTGGATGCACGAGTAGAGCTCATACTCAGTACAAAATGAGGGCTAGCAAAAGACTGGGAGCGACCAACTAAGAGAGCAATAACGGCCATAATCATGCAAAGCGACAAAGCGACATTAAAAGAAGCATAAGATGACATCAAAAGTCAAAAACTAAATGATCATAGAGGCTAATGGCGACTTTGTAAGAGTCTAACATGTGTGAGCATGCGCCAAGTCAACCCAAATAAAGCATCAAGGAGAAAACCAAAATAATGCTTCCATACAATAAAAACAACGCATGATTTTTTTCAAAGGCTCATTAAGCAATCTCAGTTATTTGAGACAAGTCATGATACAGCAAAACCACTAAGCATACTATCAAAAAGACATCAACCATGACATGAAAAAGCCTAAGCCGCAGTCTACACAAGCTCCTTCTTGTACCACTTTTTTGCACAAAGCTTTTTCTCTTTTCCAACACCATTTGAAATTTTTAAAGACACCTCTTTTGATGAAAACCAATAAATATCAGAGGCAAAAATACACCTTGATGAAAAGATATGACAAGGTCTGAACGCAAATCAAGGCGAAAACGAAAACCAAAAGCAGTAGCAGAAAAAGAAGAACACTCGATTTTTAATAAGAGTGAAAATTAGAGCGTTCTTGGCAAATGAAAAGCAAGGCAACTTCTCCAAAGGAAATTTGGTGGGGTCCAACCATTTATTTCAGCAAACAAACAAACTAAACTAACTAAGAAAACTAAAACAACTGACGCTCCAAGAAAAACACATAGTGCATGAAGCAATAAAAATATAGTGTCTTGAAAGGTGACCTGATTTTTGCCGATGAAGAAGGGGTGCCTCGGGGGCATTCCCAAGCTTTGACGCTTGTACTTCTTGGATATTTCTTGGGGTGATGCATGGGCATCCCCAAGCTTGAGCTTTTGTCCATTCTTCAACTCATCTCATCATTCTCCAATCCCTACACTTGAAAACTTCCTTCATACAAAACTAAACACAATTCTATTAGCAACATTAGTGCAAGCATAACATATAATCAATCCTCTTTTTGCTTCAGGTTTCAACTCAAAACACCACATATATATCAAATACTACTGTAGCAACTTCTCCAAAAGTTCTGTGATCAAAATAACTCAAAAGAAAGCGATAAAGTGGCAAACACAAATATTGGCAGAAATCTGTCAAAACTGAACAGCTGACAAAGGTCAAATTTTTGAGGGGTTTTCTGTTGCTCAAATAAAAAAGTGTTCAACTAACAAAAGTTTGGATATAACCTGGGGCATATGCACAAGAAATCGCAGGTCTAAAAGATATATAGAGAATTTATACGAATTTTTACGGTGCAGCACCGAAAACAGTTTCAGGACAGCAACATCCCCAAATCTTTACCTCACTCGAATTAGAGGCTTCTCTTGGCACAAAAACGAAATAAAAAGGGTAAGGAGCGGTTATTACAGTAGTAATAACTTCCAAGACTCAAATAAAAGAAAAAGTACTGAAAATAAAACATTGGGTTATCTCCCAAGAGTGCTTTTCTTTAACGCCTTTGAGCTAGGCGCAGTAATTTGCAAAGATGCTCATGTGGGCGCCATATAAGAGCTTGAGGCAAAGGCGCCATATAGGAACTTAAAGCAAAAGAGAGCATCAAAAAGCAAGTATGGAACACATTTAAATCGAAACCACTTCCTGTGAAAAATAGTCTTGTAAAGAGACAAGTCATAAAAGCGCAAAGCAAAAAGCATAGGAAGGCAAAACAAGTACAACTTCAAGAATTGCAACATGAAGAGGGGAAACTCAATATTGTTGAGATCCATCAAACCATGTTTCCCTCTCTCATAATAACTTTTAGTAGCATCATAAATAGAATTAACAATATATCTATCACATAAAGCATCCCTATCACGAGCCACATGCATAAAAGAATTAATACTCCCCACATGAACAATCGTAGTAGGAGCAGATTCAACATAATAATTATTCTCATCACCATAATCATCAAAAATAGGAGGCATATTATAATCATAACTATTTTTCTCCTCAAAAGTAGGTGAATTGAAAACATTATACTCATCATCATAAACTAGAGGCTTAGTATCATCACAAGATAGAGAACTACTATGTCGCAAAGCATATTCATCAAACATATCATCATAAGAAGGAAAATGGATAGCACTAATGGTACAACAATTATTAACCTTAGAATTGGTACCAAAAAGATTTTCAATATCAAAAGTAGAGTGCTTTTCCCAATCATGATCACTAACATAAGTAATAGGCATAGGAACATCATCCCAATCAGAATTATCATAATCTATAGCAGGATCATAACGCTTAGGGGAAGATACCGTGTCCTCTCGCCTTTTACTCCTCTTCTTCTTCTTCATACTCTTCTTACTCTCTCCTTTAGGCGGGAGAGACTTGAAGGGCATCTTCTCCACATATTCTCTAGGAGGGAAAGGCATCTTCTCCACATAATCTGGTTTGCTGACAGGAACAACAGAAGAAACTTTGGAGGATTCCTCCTCTCTATTAATAAGATCGAAACATCTATTAGTCCTGTCATAGCTTGGCAAAACATCATGTTTTATAAGATCTTGTAAGTAAGTATTTGTGAGGCAATCTTTAGCACAATAGAGACGACAACCACGAAGGATGCTATTAATATCAACATCTCTCATATCAACCAAAGAAATCTTTCTAGATATCTCTTCACAATTCAAAAACAAAGTAAGCTCATCATATTGATTGAGAGTAATCTTATCATCACAATACAAATATGCGGTACTTGTTCGGTTAATTGGGCATTGAAAATTAAAGTGGCCCTTTTCACCGCAAAATTCACAAAGAAAAGGATAAAGCTCACAAACCCTTTCACCAAGCACATCTAGTTCCTTGAGCCACATACTGGTTTCTTCATTTGTGTGGGTGATGCAATAATCTTCCTTGTTGTAACTCTGTTCACAAGGTCTATGTATTCCACAAAAATTAACATGCTTATAATAAATAGTACTTTTAGAAGTTTGAGCATGTTTATTGCAATCATCAATAACAATATCACTTTCTATGCAAGTGTCCTTAAAAGGTTCATGATACACGTCCCCATTTCCTTTAGGAACATTCATATGGGAAGCAAAGTCTTTAAAGCAATCAACCATAATTTGAGGATCAAGACCATATTTAGCACTAAGCTCTTGAAAATTAGCAGTTTCAGCGAAAGACTTAATGCAATCAAACTCGTAATTCATACCTGATCCTTTACCTTTGTCACTATCCCAACCTTCAATATTGTTTTGAATTGTTTCAAGCAGATCCCACTTGGTGTCAATATCCTTGCTTGTGAAAGACCCATCAAAGCATGCATCTAGATAGTCCTTGTAATATCCTAAAAGCCTTGCATAAAAATTATTAATAACAATATTACGGGGAAGATCATGAATAGGACATTTATGCATTAGTAACTTCAATCTTCCCCAAGCATGGGCAATGCTTTCTCCCTCATGCGGATGGAAATTATAAATGTAATTTCTATCTTTATAAACCTGACTAGAAGGATAGAATTTAGAATAAAAGAGAGGTATAATTTCCTCCTAGTCAATAGATCGACCATCCTTCAGTGTTTTATACCATTCCTCAGCTCTGCCTTTCAGTGATAAAGAGAATAGCTTCTTCTTAACTTGGTTCATTGAAATACCTGCACACTGGAACAACTCGCATAATTCATGTATAAAAAGCAAATGATCACCAGGATGGACAGTTCCATCTCCTAAATAGCAGTTATTCTTAACACATTCAACAATCTTCGTAGGTATTTTAAAAGGATGAGGAGCGCAAGCATCACTAGAAACATCACATATGGGAGATAAAATATTATCAGAACAAACCTTCTCCACTAAAGCTGGGGGACTAAAAATATCATACTTAACAAAACCAGCTTCCCCAAGCTTAGACTTTTCTATAGCATTAGCAGTAACGGTATTCAAAGCATTCGTACTAATAACATTGCTATGCGAAATAAGCTCCAAAGGTTTTTCAATTCTCTCATCAAATCTAAACTCAGGAAAAAGACTAAAGAACTCTTTATTTTCCATTAAGCCTAACTAGTGAAAATAAAAACAAGAAACAAAAAGATGTAATTGCAGAATCTAAAGGAAATAACTCCGAGCACTCACACAGGAGGATGCGAGTACCTTTTACCTTACCTCCCCGGCAACGGCACCAGAAAATTGCTTGATGTCTACGCACTTTTATTCTTGTAGACACTTGTTGGGCCTCCAAGTGCAGAGGTTTGTAGAGCAGCAGCAAGTTTCCCTTAAGTGGATCACCCAAGGTTTATCGAACTCAGGGAGGAAGAGGTCAAAGCTATCCCTCTCAAGCAACCCTGCAATTACGATACAGAAAGTATCTTGTGTCCCCAACACACCCAATACACTTGTCAGATGTATAGGTGCACTAGTTCGGCGAAGAGATAGTGAAATACAAGCGGTACAGATGATTATAAGTAGTAAATGCAATCTGGAATAAAAATGGCAGCAAGCAAACAAGTAACAAAACAGCAAGTAAACGGTGTGGAAAGCTTGGAAACAAGGCCTAGGGATCATACATTCACTAGTGGACACACTCCCAACAAATATAACATAATTGAACAAATAAACAACTTCTCTTCACTATGGTACTCTGAATTACTCTCCTATTGAACAACACTAATCATTGCGTAGTGGCTACAGAAGCACCCCTTAAAGTTCATCAAGTACTTGACAAACACCGCTCATAGAGATATCCAAATTAAAGCAAAACTCAAGATAGATATTATTGCAACTTAGACCAAGTACTAACACGGTGCACACACTGTCAACATTACACCATGAAAGGAGGAAAAGATCACTTCAATACTATCATAGCGGTAATTATTCTCATAATCCAAAAGAGATCACAATCGTAGCCTAGACCAAGTACCACCATGATGCACGCACTGTCACCGTTACACCATTGCAGGAGGAATAGATTACTTTAATAACACCACTAGAGTACACATAATATCTGAATAATAACATCTACTTGTTCAACATGATACAAAGCTCACGATCACATAAAGATCACATCATGGGAGCGAGAGGTGAACCACATAGCTACCGGTAGAGCCCTCAGCCCCGGGGATGAACTACTCCTTCCTCATCATAGGAGACAGCAAGGTTGATGGAGATGGCGGTGAGGTCGATGGAGACGGCGGAGACGGTGATGGAGACCGATGGAGATGGCTCCGGGGGCACTTCCCCGTCCCGGCAGGGTGCCGGAACAGAGACTTCTGTCCCCCGAAATTTGGCTTCGACGGCGGCGGCGCTGCGGAACTGTTTTGGAAATTTCGCCGACACCCCTAGGGTTTTCCGTCCCGAGGCTTCTTATAGGTGAAGGGGCAGTCGTCAGGGGGCAGCCAGGGGCTCCTCACACCAGGGTGGCGCGGCCAGGGCCTGGGCCGCACCACCTATATGTGAGGGCAGCCTCTGGCCCCCCTCCGGCTCTCTTTCGGTCTTCGAGAAGCTTCCGGGAAAAATAAGACTTCTGGAACTTGTTTCGTCCAATTCCGAGAATATTTCATGTGTAGCTTTTCTGAAACACAAAAACAGCAGAAAATAGGGAACTGGCACTGTGGCATCTTGTCAATAGGTTAGTTCCGGAAATCGCATAAAAATGCCACGAAGTATAACGAAACACAAGGCAAATGGTGTAAAAACAAGCATAGAGCATCAAAAATTATAGATACGTTTGAGACGTATCACATATGCATCATAATTGTTCTCACATTAACTCTAACCATTCAAGATGCTTATGATGGGGGCAATGAGAGCTCAAAGCCGGTAGGTACCACAATTTTTGAAGGTTATAAAACTTGCAATCACGGCTTCCCTCCGCGAAGGGCCTTTCTTTTACTTTTATGTTGAGTCAGTGATGTCTACGCACTTCTATTCTTGTAGACACTTGTTGGGCCTCCAAGTGCAGAGGTTTGTAGAACAGCAGCAAGTTTCCCTTAAGTGGATCACCCAAGGTTTATCGAACTCAGGGAGGTTAGAGGTCAAAGCTATCCCTCTCAAGCAACCCTGCAATTACGATACAGAAAGTCTCTTGTGTCCCCAACACACCCAATACACTTGTCAGATGTATAGGTGCACTAGTTCGGCGAAGATATAGTGAAATACAAGTGGTATGGATGATTATAAGTAGCAAATGTAATGTGAAATAAATATCGCTATGAGCAAACAAGTAACAAAATAGCAAGTAAACGGTGTGCAATGCTTGGAAACAAGGCCTAGGGATCATACTTTCACTAGTGGACACACTCCCAACAATATAACATGACTGAACAAGTAACTTCTCTTTGCGAAGGTACTCTGAATTACTCTCCTATTGAATAACACTAATCATTGTGTAGTGGCTACAGAAGCACCCCTTAAAGTCCATCAAGTACTTGACAAACACCACTCATAGCGATACCCAAATCAAAGAACAACTCAAGATAGAAATCATTGCAACTTAAACCAAGTACTAACACGGTGCACACACTGTCAACATTACACCATGAAAGGAGGAATAGATCACTCAAACTATCATAGCAATAATTATTCTCATAATCCACAAGAGATCACAATCATAGCCTAAACCAAGTACCACCATGATGCACGCACTGTCACCGTTACACCATAGCAGGAGGAATAGATTACTTTAATAACATTGCTAGAGTACACAAAATATCTGAATAATAACATGTACTTGTTCAACATGATACAAAGCTCACGATCACATAAAGATCACATCATGGGAGAGAGAGGTGAACCACATAGCTACCGGTAGAGCCCTTAGCCCCGGGGATGAACTACTCCCTCCTCATCATAGGAGACAGCAAGGTTGATGGAGATGGCGGTGAGGTCGATGGAGATGGCGGAGACGGCGATGGAGACCGATGGAGATGGCTCCGGGGGCACTTCCCCGTCCCGGCAGGGTGCCGGAATAGAGACTTCTGTCCCCCGAAATTCGTCGGCGACGGCGGCGGAGCTGCGGAACTGTTTCTGGAAAATTGCCGAATCCTCTAGGGTTTTCCGTCCGGAGGCTTTATATAGGCGAAGGGGCACCGTCGGAGGAGGGGCCAGGTGCCCACACGCGGGCCCTGCGCGGCCAGGCCCCTGGCCGCGCCGGGCATGTGTCTGGGGCCCTGGTGGCCCCCCTCTGACACCTGTTTGGATGTCTGGAAGCTTCCGGGTAAAATAAGACTTCAGGAACTTGTTTCGTCCAATTCCGAGAATATTTCCTGTGTATCACTTCTGAAACACAAAAGCAGCAGAAAACAGGGAACTGGCACTGTGGCAACTCGTTAATAGGTTAGTTCCGGAAAATGCATAAAAGTGCCACTAAGTGTAACGAAACAATAGGCAAATGGTGTAAAAACAAGCATGGAGCATCAAAAATTATAGATACGTTTGAGACGTATCAAGCATCCCCAAGCTTAACTCCTGCTCGTCCTCGAGTAGGTAAGTGATAACAAAAGAATAATTTTTGAGGTGACATGCACCTACACAATCTTGATCATATATGTAAGCATTGGTGAGCTGGGATCAATAGAACTTAAAACATGGGCATGAAAGATATAATCATGACAATAAGAACTTAGCAACCATGTTGTAAACATGCAAATGAACACAAACAAAAGATCATGATAATGAAACAATGAAAGTCAAACGTGTGTTCAAATCATAAGGAAAAACATACAAATGGTTTTCAGCTTGTCCTTCAAAGAGAGTAAAACATAAATGCATAGGACACCTCAAAGTTTAAGAGGGCGACTAGATACAAATAATTTAAGAACAAGTGAAACCAACAATATGAGTCAATCAATGAACTTTGGGACAATGCATATCACACTAAGAATGACAACTATGCTCTCTTAATGGTGCATAAAGAAAGAAGGTGGTGACTCAACATAAAAGTAAAAGAAAGGCCCTTCGCAGAGGGAAGCAGTGATTGCAAGTTTTATAACCTTCAAAAATTATGGTACTTACCGGCTTTGAGCTCTCATTGCCCCCATCATAAGCATCTTGAATGGTTAAAGTTAATGCGAGAACAGTTATGATGCATATGCTTGACAAATCATAAGTTGAAAACCTCGTGTCCCGTGAATACGAGTACCCAAACCATGCTAATTTACTTAGAGTCCCAAGCAAGGCTCTTGTCATTGTAAGTATATGCATATCATTGAGAACCGCCAATGGGGTACCTCCGTGCCCGATGACATGGAACAAGCCCACACCAAAATGACAGGACAAGCAGACAATGAACACCTCGACATCTCTTTTATTTGCTATATTGTTTAGCTTTTTATTGTGAGATGCGTCATCGAATGTTCACCATGGGTATGCTGCAAATTTCCACCATGAATTATGCATGGCTTAGATTGGCGGCCCGGCGTTTCCCTAACACATATAAAAACTCCATGATCCTCACAAGATTCCCAATTCATTTCACACAGCGGGCATCCATAAACAAAAGATCACGATATCAACTCAAAAAGAAGTGCAATGTTGAAAGCTTGCCCCATGACAGCATGGCTGGGCTAGAATCCAACTTACAACTTGCAAGCATAACAACTCAGCATAAAAGACCACAATGTCAAATTTTTAAGAACAGGAAAAAGTAAAGTGTGCCTTCCGGTTCGTGAGAGCTTTACTGACCGAATTTCGCATAACACTGGTAAGAGTTTAATTTGAAGAGAATATAAAAGCAAGTCAAATTTACTTGGAATAGCAAATTGCTAGTAGGTATGTATGGTGGACACTTTGGAAAACTTTGGCTTTAGGAGTTGGATGCACGAGTAGAGCTCATACTCAATACAAGGCGAGGGCTAGCAAAAGACTGGGAGCGACCAACTAAGAGAGCAATAATGGCCATAATCATGCAAAGCGACAAAGCGACATTAAAAGAAGCATAAGATGGCATCAAAAGTCAAAAACTAAATGATCATGAAGGCTATTGGCGACTTTGTAAGAGTCTAACATGTGTGATCATGCGCCAAGTCAACCCAAATAAAGCATCAAGGAGAAAACCAAAATAATGCTTCCATACAATAGAAACAACGCATGATTTTTTTCAAAGGCTCATTAAGCAATCTCAGTTATTTGAGACAAGTCATGCTATAGCAAAACCACTAAGCATACTATCAAAAAGACATCAAGCATGACATGAAAAAGCCTAAGCCACAGTCTACACAAGCTCCTTCTTGTACCACTTTTTTGCATAAAGCTTTTTCTCTTTTCCAACACCATTCAAACTTTTTAAATCCAACTCTTTTGAGGAAAACCAACATGGTCCAGAGGCAAAAATACACCTTGATAAATAAATATAAGAAGATCTGAACGCAAATCAAGGCGAAAACGAAAACCAAAAGCAGTAGCAGAAAAAAGAAGAACACTCGGTTTTTGATAAGAGTGAAAACTAGAGTGTTCTTGGCAAATGAAAAGCGAGTCATCTCCTCCAAAAGAAACATGATGTGATCTAACCATTTATTGCAGCAAACAAACAAACCTAACCAACTAAGAAAACTAAAACAACTGACGCTCCAAGAAAAACACATAGTGCATGAAGCAATAAAAATATAGTGTTTTGAAAGGTGACCTGATTTTTGCCGATGAAGAAGGGGTGCCTCGGGGGCATCCCCAAGCTTTGACGCTTGTACTTCTTGGATATTTCTTGGGGTGATGCATGGGCATCCCCAAGCTTAAGCTTTTGTCCATTCTTCAACTCATCTCATCATTCTCCAATCCCTACACTTGAAAACTTCCTTCATACAAAACTAAACACAATTCTATTAGCAACATTAGTGTAAGCATAAAATATATTCAACCTCTTTTAGCTTCAGGTTTCAACCCAAAACCACCACATATAAAGTATATACTACTGTATCAACTTCCACAAGAGTTCCATGATCAAAAAGAACTCAAAAGAAAGCGATAAAGTGGCAAAAACAAATATTGGCAGAAATCTGTCAAAACTGAACAGCTGACAAAGGTCGAATTTTTGAGGGGTTTTCTGTTGCTCAAATCAAAAAGTGTTCAACTAACAAAAGTTTGGATATAACCTGGGGCATATGCACAAGAAATCGCAGGTCCAAAAGATAAAGAGAGAATTTTCACGAATTTTCACAGTGCAGCACCGAAAACAGTTTCAAGACAGCAACATCCCCAAATCTTTACCTCACTCAAATTAGAGGCTTCTCTTGGCACAGCAACAAAATAAAAAGGATAAGGAGCGGTTATTACAGTAGTAATAACTTCCAAGACTCAAATAAAAGAAAAATTACTGGAAATAAACAATGGGTTATCTCCCAAGAGTGCTTTTCTTTAACGCCTTTGAGCTAGGCGCAGTAATTTGCAAAGATGCTCATATGGGCGCGATATAAGAGCTTGAGGCAAAGGCGCCATATAGAAACTTAAAGCAATAGAGAGCATCAAAAAGCAAATGTGAAAGACATTTATATCTGAACCACTTCCTATGCATAGGAATCTTGTAAGAAAATAAATCAACGAGGCACATAGTAGCAAGCATGGATAGATAAAACAAGTGCCACTTCAAGATTTGCAACATAAAGAGGGGAAACTTAATATTGTTGAGATCCATCAAACCATGTTTCCCTCTCTCATAATAACTTTTAGTAGCATCATGAATAGAACTAACAATATAACTATCACATAAAGCATCCCTATCATGAGCAACATGCATAAAAGAATTAATACTCACCACAGGAACAATAGTAGTAGGAGCAAATTCAACAGAATAATTATTCTCATCACCATAATCATCATAAACTAGAGGTTTAGTATCATCACAAGCTAGAGAACTACTATGTCGCAAAGCATATTCTTCAAACATATCATCATAGTAAACTTTCTCCACTAAAGCTGGGGAACTAAAAATATCATGCTTAACAAAACCAGCTTCCCCAAGCTTAGACTTTTCTATAGTATTAGCAACAACGGTGTTCAAAGCATTCATACTAACAACACTATTAGCGTGCAAATTAAGCTCCAAAGGTTTTTCAATATTCTCTTCAAACACTTCATATCTAAACTCAGGAAAAAGACAACAAAACTCTTTGTTTTCCATTAAGCCTAACTAGTGAAAATAAAAACAAGAAACAAAAAGATGTAATTGCAGAATCTAAAGGAAATAACTCCGAGCACTCACACAGGAGGATGCGAGTACCTTTTACCTTACCTCCCCGGCAACGGCGCTAGAAAAGAGCTTGATGTCTACGCACTTCTATTCTTGTAGACACTTGTTGGGCCTCCAAGTGCAGAGGTTTGTAGAACAGCAGCAAGTTTCCCTTAAGTGGATCACCCAAGGTTTATCGAACTCAGGGAGGTTAGAGGTCAAAGCTATCCCTCTCAAGCAACCCTGCAATTATGATACAGAAAGTCTCTTGTGTCCCCAACACACCCAATACACTTGTCAGATGTATAGGTGCACTAGTTCGGCGAAGAGATAGTGAAATACAAGTGGTATGGATGATTATAAGTAGCAAATGTAATGTGAAATAAATATCGCTGCGAGCAAACAAGTAACAAAATAGCAAGTAAACGGTGTGCAATGCTTGGAAACAAGGCCTAGGGATCATACTTTCACTAGTGGACACACTCCCAACAATATAACATGACTGAACAAGTAACTTCTCTTTGCGAAGGTACTCTGAATTACTCTCCTATTGAATAACACTAATCATTGTGTAGTGGCTACAGAAGCACCCCTTAAAGTCCATCAAGTACTTGACAAACACCACTCATAGCGATACCCAAATCAAAGAACAACTCAAGATAGAAATCATTGCAACTTAAACCAAGTACTAACACGGTGCACACACTGTCAACATTACACCATGAAAGGAGGAATAGATCACTCAAACTATCATAGCAATAATTATTCTCATAATCCACAAGAGATCACAATCATAGCCTAAACCAAGTACCACCATGATGCACGCACTGTCACCGTTACACCATAGCAGGAGGAATAGATTACTTTAATAACATTGCTAGAGTACACAAAATATCTGAATAATAACATGTACTTGTTCAACATGATACAAAGCTCACGATCATATAAAGATCACATCATGGGAGAGAGAGGTGAACCACATAGCTACCGGTAGAGCCCTTAGCCCCGGGGATGAACTACTCCCTCCTCATCATAGGAGACAGCAAGGTTGATGGAGATGGCGGTGAGGTCGATGGAGACGGCGGAGACGGCGATGGAGACCGATGGAGATGGCTCCGGGGGCACTTCCCCGTCCCGGCAGGGTGCCGGAACAGAGACTTCTGTCCCCCGAAATTCGTCGGCGATGGCGGCGGAGCTGCGGAACTGTTTCTGGAAAATTGCCGAATCCTCTAGGGTTTTCCATCCGGAGGCTTTATATAGGCGAAGGGGCACCGTCGGAGGAGGGGCCAGGTGCCCACACGCGGGCCCCGCGCGGCCAGGCCCCTGGCCGCGCCGGGCTTGTGTCTGGGGCCCTGGTGGCCCCCCTCTGACACCTCTTTGGATGTCTGGAAGCTTCCAGGTAAAATAAGACTTCAGGAACTTGTTTCGTCCAATTCCGAGAATATTTCCTGTGTATCACTTCTGAAACACAAAAGTAGCAGAAAACAGGGAACTGGCACTGTGGCAACTCGTTAATAGGTTAGTTCCGGAAAATGCATAAAAGTGCCACTAAGTGTAACGAAACAATAGGCAAATGGTGTAAAAACAAGCATGGAGCATCAAAAATTATAGATACGTTTGAGACGTATCAAGCATCCCCAAGCTTAACTCCTGCTCGTCCTCGAGTAGGTAAGTGATAACAAAAGAATAATTTTTGAGGTGACATGCACCTACACAATCTTGATCATATATGTAAGCATTGGTGAGCTGGGATCAATAGAACTTAAAACATGGGCATGAAAGATATAATCATGACAATAAGAACTTAGCAACCATGTTGTAAACATGCAAATGAACACAAACAAAAGATCATGATAATGAAACAATGAAAGTCAAACGTGTGTTCAAATCATAAGGAAAAACATACAAATGGTTTTCAGTTTGTCCTTCAAAGAGAGTAAAACATAAATGCATAGGACACCTCAAAGTTTAAGAGGGCGACTAGATACAAATAATTTAAGAACAAGTGAAACCAACAATATGAGTCAATCAATGAACTTTGGGACAATGCATATCACACTAAGAATGACAACTATGCTCTCTTAATGGTGCATAAAGAAAGAAGGTGGTGACTCAACATAAAAGTAAAAGAAAGGCCCTTCGCAGAGGGAAGCAGTGATTGCAAGTTTTATAACCTTCAAAAATTATGGTACTTACCGGCTTTGAGCTCTCATTGCCCCCATCATAAGCATCTTGAATGGTTAAAGTTAATGCGAGAACAGTTATGATGCATATGCTTGACAAATCATAAGTTGAAAACCTCGTGTCCCGTGAATACGAGTACCCAAACCATGCTAATTTACTTAGAGTCCCAAGCAAGGCTCTTGTCATTGTAAGTATATGCATATCATTGAGAACCGCCAATGGGGTACCTCCGTGCCCGATGACATGGAACAAGCCCACACCAAAATGACAGGACAAGCAGACAATGAACACCTCGACATCTCTTTTATTTGCTATATTGTTTAGCTTTTTATTGTGAGATGCGTCGTCGAATGTTCACCATGGGTATGCTGCAAATTTCCACCATGAATTATGCATGGCTTAGATTGGCGGCCCGGCGTTTCCCTAACACATATAAAATCTCCATGATCCTCACAAGATTCCCAATTCATTTCACACAGCGGGCATCCATAAACAAAAGATCACGATATCAACTCAAAAAGAAGTGCAATGTTGAAAGCTTGCCCCATGACAGCATGGCTGGGCTAGAATCCAACTTACAACTTGCAAGCATAACAACTCAGCATAAAAGACCACAATGTCAAATTTTTAAGAACAGGAAAAAGTAAAGTGTGCCTTCCGGTTCGTGAGAGCTTTACTGACCGAATTTCGCATAACACTGGTAAGAGTTTAATTTGAAGAGAATATAAAAGCAAGTCAAATTTACTTGGAATAGCAAATTGCTAGTAGGTATGTATGGTGGACACTTTGGAAAACTTTGGCTTTAGGAGTTGGATGCACGAGTAGAGCTCATACTCAGTACAAGGCGAGGGCTAGCAAAAGACTGGGAGCGACCAACTAAGAGAGCAATAATGGCCATAATCATGCAAAGCGACAAAGCGACATTAAAAGAAGCATAAGATGGCATCAAAAGTCAAAAACTAAATGATCATGAAGGCTATTGGCGACTTTGTAAGAGTCTAACATGTGTGATCATGCGCCAAGTCAACCCAAATAAAGCATCAAGGAGAAAACCAAAATAATGCTTCCATACAATAAAAACAACGCATGATTTTTTTCAAAGGCTCATTAAGCAATCTCAGTTACTTGAGACAAGTCATGCTACAGCAAAACCACTAAGCATACTATCAAAAAGACATCAAGCATGACATGAAAAAGCCTAAGCCACAGTCTACACAAGCTCCTTCTTGTACCACTTTTTTGCATAAAGCTTTTTCTCTTTTCCAACACCATTCAAACTTTTTAAATCCAACTCTTTTGAGGAAAACCAACATGGTCCAGAGGCAAAAATACACCTTGATAAATAAATATAAGAAGATCTGAACGCAAATCAAGGCGAAAACGAAAACCAAAAGCAGTAGCAGAAAAAAGAAGAACACTCGGTTTTTGATAAGAGTGAAAACTAGAGTGTTCTTGGCAAATGAAAAGCGAGTCATCTCCTCCAAAAGAAACATGATGTGATCTAACCATTTATTGCAGCAAACAAACAAACCTAACCAACTAAGAAAACTAAAACAACTGACGCTCCAAGAAAAACACATAGTGCATGAAGCAATAAAAATATAGTGTTTTGAAAGGTGACCTGATTTTTGCCGATGAAGAAGGGGTGCCTCGGGGGCATCCCCAAGCTTTGACGCTTGTACTTCTTGGATATTTCTTGGGGTGATGCATGGGCATCCCCAAGCTTAAGCTTTTGTCCATTATTCAACTCATCTCATCATTCTCCAATCCCTACACTTGAAAACTTCCTTCATACAAAACTAAACACAATTCTATTAGCAACATTAGTGTAAGCATAAAATATATTCAACCTCTTTTAGCTTCAGGTTTCAACCCAAAACCACCACATATAAAGTATATACTACTGTATCAACTTCCACAAGAGTTCCATGATCAAAAAGAACTCAAAAGAAAGCGATAAAGTGGCAAAAACAAATATTGGCAGAAATCTGTCAAAACTGAACAGCTGACAAAGGTCGAATTTTTGAGGGGTTTTCTGTTGCTCAAATCAAAAAGTGTTCAACTAACAAAAGTTTGGATATAACCTGGGGCATATGCACAAGAAATCGCAGGTCCAAAAGATAAAGAGAGAATTTTCACGAATGTTTACGGTGCAGCACCGAAAACAGTTTCAGGACAGCAACATCCCCAAATCTTTACCTCACTCAAATTAGAGGCTTCTCTTGGCACAGCAACAAAATAAAAAGGATAAGGAGCGGTTATTACAGTAGTAATAACTTCCAAGACTCAAATAAAAGAAAAATTACTGGAAATAAACAATGGGTTATCTCCCAAGAGTGCTTTTCTTTAACGCCTTTGAGCTAGGCGCAGTAATTTGCAAAGATGCTCATATGGGCGCGATATAAGAGCTTGAGGCAAAGGCGCCATATAGAAACTTAAAGCAATAGAGAGCATCAAAAATCAAATGTGAAAGACATTTATATCTGAACCACTTCCTATGCATAGGAATCTTGTAAGAAAATAAATCAACGAGGCACATAGTAGCAAGCATGGATAGATAAAACAAGTGCCACTTCAAGATTTGCAACATAAAGAGGGGAAACTTAATATTGTTGAGATCCATCAAACCATGTTTCTCTCTCTCATAATAACTTTCAGTAGCATCATGAATAGAACTAACAATATAACTATCACATAAAGCATCCCTATCATGAGCAACATGCATAAAAGAATTAATACTCACCACAGGAACAATAGTAGTAGGAGCAAATTCAACAGAATAATTATTCTCATCACCATAATCATCATAAACTAGAGGTTTAGTATCATCACAAGCTAGAGAACTACTATGTCGCAAAGCATATTCTTCAAACATATCATCATAGTAAACTTTCTCCACTAAAGCTGGGGAACTAAAAATATCATGCTTAACAAAACCAGCTTCCCCAAGCTTAGACTTTTCTATAGTATTAGCAACAACGGTGTTCAAAGCATTCATACTAACAACACTATTAGCATGCAAATTAAGTTCCAAAGGTTTTTCAATATTCTCTTCAAACACTTCATATCTAAACTCAGGAAAAAGACAACAGAACTCTTTGTTTTCCATTAAGCCTAACTAGTGAAAATAAAAACAAGAAACAAAAAGATGTAATTGCAGAATCTAAAGGAAATAACTCCGAGCACTCACACAGGAGGATGCGAGTACCTTTTACCTTACCTCCCCGGCAACGGCGCCAGAAAAGAGCTTGATGTCTACGCACTTCTATTCTTGTAGACACTTGTTGGGCCTCCAAGTGCAGAGGTTTGTAGAACAGCAGCAAGTTTCCCTTAAGTGGATCACCCAAGGTTTATCGAACTCAGGGAGGTTAGAGGTCAAAGCTATCCCTCTCAAGCAACCCTGCAATTACGATACAGAAAGTCTCTTGTGTCCCCAACACACCCAATACACTTGTCAGATGTATAGGTGCACTAGTTCGGCGAAGAGATAGTAAAATACAAGTGGTATGGATGATTATAAGTAGCAAATGTAATGTGAAATAAATATCGCTGCGAGCAAACAAGTAACAAAATAGCAAGTAAACGGTGTGCAATGCTTGGAAACAAGGCCTAGGGATCATACTTTCACTAGTGGACACACTCCCAACAATATAACATGACTGAACAAGTAACTTCTCTTTGCGAAGGTACTCTGAATTACTCTCCTATTGAATAACACTAATCATTGTGTAGTGGCTACAGAAGCACCCCTTAAAGTCCATCAAGTACTTGACAAACACCACTCATAGCGATACCCAAATCAAAGAACAACTCAAGATAGAAATCATTGCAACTTAAACCAAGTACTAACACGGTGCACACACTGTCAACATTACACCATGAAAGGAGGAATAGATCACTCAAACTATCATAGCAATAATTATTCTCATAATCCACAAGAGATCACAATCATAGCCTAAACCAAGTACCACCATGATGCACGCACTGTCACCGTTACACCATAGCAGGAGGAATAGATTACTTTAATAACATTGCTAGAGTACACAAAATATCTGAATAATAACATGTACTTGTTCAACATGATACAAAGCTCACGATCACATAAAGATCACATCATGGGAGAGAGAGGTGAACCACATAGCTACCGGTAGAGCCCTTAGCTCCGGGGATGAACTACTCCCTCCTCATCATAGGAGACAGCAAGGTTGATGGAGATGGCGGTGAGGTCGATGGAGACGGCGGAGACGGCGATGGAGACCGATGGAGATGGCTCCGGGGGCACTTCCCCGTCCCGGCAGGGTGCCGAAACAGAGACTTCTGTCCCCCGAAATTCGTCGGCGACGGCGGCGGAGCTGTTTCTGGAAAATTGCCGAATCCTCTAGGGTTTTCCGTCCGGAGGCTTTATATAGGCGAAGGGGCACCGTCGGAGGAGGGGCCAGGTGCCCACACGCGGGCCCCGCGCGGCCAGGCCCCTGGTCGCGCCGGGCATGTGTCTGGGGCCCTGGTGGCCCCCTCTGACACCTCTTTGGATGTCTGGAAGCTTCCGGGTAAAATAAGACTTCAGGAACTTGTTTCGTCCAATTCCGAGAATATTTCCTGTGTATCACTTCTGAAACACAAAAGTAGCAGAAAACAGGGAACTGGCACTGTGGCAACTCGTTAATAGGTTAGTTCCAGAAAATGCATAAAAGTGCCACTAAGTGTAACGAAACAATAGGCAAATGGTGTAAAAACAAGCATGGAGCATCAAAAATTATAGATACGTTTGAGACGTATCAGTCAGCACCTTCTATCTTTATGCACCATTAAGAGAGCATAGTTGTCATTCTTAGTATAATGTGCATTGTCCAGATTTTTCATTGATTGATTTATATTGTTGGTTTCACTTGTTCTCAAATTATTTGTATCTAGTCGCCCTCTTAAACTTGAAGGTATCCTATGCATTTATGTTTTGCTCTCCTTGAAGGACAAGCTGAAAACTATTTGTATGTTTTTCCTTATGATTTGAACACACGTTTGACTTTCATTGTTTCATTTTCATGATCTTTTGTTTGTGTTCATTTTCATGTTTATAACATGGTTGCTAAGTTCTTATTGTCAAGATTATATCTTTCATGCCCATGTTTTAAGTTCTTTTGATCCCAGCTCACAACGCTTACATAGATGATCAAGATTGTGTAGGTGCATGTCACCTCAAAAATTATTTCTTTTGTTACCACTTACCTACTCGAGGACGAGCAGGAGTTAATCTTGGGGATGCTGATATGTCTCCAATGTATCTACAATTTTTGATGCTCCATGCTTGTTTTTACACCATTTGCCTAATGTTTCGTTACACTTCGTGGCACTTTTATGCATTTTCTGGAACTAACCTACTAACAAGTCGCCACAGTGCCAGTTCTCTGTTTTCTACTGTTTTTGTATTTTAGAAAACCTACACAGGAAATATTCTCAGAATTGGACGAAACAAGTTCCTGAAGTCTTATTTTTCTCGGAAGCTTCCAGAGAATTGAAGAGGAGATGGAGTGGGGTCACGAGGGCCCCACACACCAGGGCGGTGTGGCCCAGCCCCTGACCGCGCCCCCTATGTGTGAGGACGCTTCGGTTCACTTCTGACGATGCCCCTTCGCCTATAAAGACCCCCCGACGGGAAAAACCTAAGCACCCGATCAATTTTCCAGAAACACATCGTGATCCGCTGCCATCGTCGACCCGAGATCGGGAGGGTCCAGAAGCTCTTTCCGGCACCCTGCCGGAGAGGGGAATTGCCACCGAAGGTCTTCTTCATCGCCATGCTTGCCTCCGGAGCGATGAGTGAGTAGTCTACCTTGGACTATGGGTCCATAGCAGTAGCTAGATGGTTGTCTTCTCCACCATGTGCTTCATGTTTAGATCTCATGAGCTGCCCTACATGATTGAGATCACCGTTATGTAAGTCTACATGTTTGGTTTGTTGGGATCTATACTGAAATATATCTTATGTTATCTCTGTGTTGTTTATGATCTTGCATGCTCTCCGTTGTTAGTAGCTATCTTGGTCGAGTAGTTGCTAGTGACTCCAAGAGGGGGTATTTATGCTCGATAGTTGGGTTCATGCCTCTATTTAATCTGGGGGAGTGACAGAAACCTCTAAGGTTGTAGATGTGCTATTGCCACTAGGGAGAAAACAACATTCATATGCTCGAGGGCATATGCTTTGTTTACATTACACACTTTGCTTAATGCAATTATCTGTTGTTCGCAACTTAATACTCATGGGGTGTTCGGATGATATCCCCATGAGTGGATTATTAGTCATAGATGCAGTTGGATGGCGGTCTATGTATTTTGTTGTAATGCCCAGAGTAAATCGCATAGTGATCTTCTTGACATATCACGTTATCTTTATTTTATCAATTGCCCAACTGTAATTTGTTTACCCAGCATGTGTTATTTATCTTATGGAGAGACACTACTAGTGAACTGTGGACCCCGGTCCTATTTCCATCATATTGCTATCACCTGTTTACTTTACTCGCACTATTTACTTTACTCGCATATTTCTACTATTTTCCACTCGATACGCTCATACCCTTTGTTTCAAGCGAACCGGTGAGATTGACAACCTCATCGTAAGTTGGGAACAAAGTACTTGGTTGTGTTGTGTGCAGGTTCCACGTTGCTGCTCGCAAAGCAAAGCTTGGACGAGGCGCCATATAAATTGTCTGGAGCTGTCGCGAAGCTTGCAAGCATCACCTTCAGTCGTATTGGCTTTTTCTTCTTTGATCGATAAACCTTGGTTTCTAACTGAGGGAAAAACTTGCTGCTGTGCTCATCACACCTTCCGCTTGGGGTTCCCAACTGCCTGGCCATAATCATCATCAACTACACGCCAGCCATCAAACGTGTTAGAACTCAAATGATTGAGAATGAAACTTGTGTTTATTGATTGTTGGCAAAGCCCTATTTATACAAGGATTTTGGGGTGCCTCCGAAGAGGTGCCTGTTACAAGAGACATGACTGTTACAAGAGATGCTACTGCTGAGAGAGAGAGAGAGAAGAGGTGTCTATACACAAGAGACATGTCTGTACAGAAAGGATGCTTTGGGCATACTAGTAACCTGCCTAGAGCGGTTGCAATTTATTCCTAACAGCGACTACGACACCTGGTCGAGCAGACGAACACAACCAATACCTGCCCTAACCCTAAACCATCGATCGAACAAGCGATGGTTGCCGACCCTGGTCGAGATCTCATCTCATGTCATCGGAATCTCATAACATTGCATGGAGACCACGATGCTATATAATGCGGATGAATTGGCGCCGGTGGAGGCCAGGGAGGCTTTGAACAGAAGAGGAGGTCTCTCGTGGACAAGGCCTCTCCATCGGGTCGCTCTATCTATGGCAATCGTGGCTGATGCCCTGGACGGCGCGCTCGATCGATCCTCCCTTTGAACTACAGTGTGAGCGCGCCGTGCGGTTCTGCGGTCAGGCATGACGTCGTTGGCATATGGTCGACGCGGTTACGTGGCATGCTGGAGTTTGCCAGGACAAAGCCGCGTGCATGATGGAGGCGCGTCCAGCTGACGACCGGGCTTGCCGTCCACACCACGTTGAGCAGCACATCCTCGTTGAAAGAATTGGGCGAGGACGCTTCCGGTCGTGCCTTGTGCGTGGGCTCTGTCCTCATCTTCTCTGCTGCCGAACGTAGGAGCGATGGATTCAGTCGTCTCTAGCTATGCGTGGACTTCCTCGACCGCGTCAAGGCGTGCGTGGTGACGGGACTTTTGGCCGCGGTTGATGTGCCTGCGTCCAATTGCCGTTGTTGATGACTTGCGTTATGCTCGAGAGAAGCTGATGCGGTTGTCGATCTGAACCGACTAAAATCCATTACGTTTGATTGATAATGTCACGGCTCAATACTTACCTGAAGCTATCAGAGTTCAGAAGAAAGCAGCCGAGCGACAGAGGAGAAAGACAAGCCAGGCCCAAGTCCAAGCGGAGGCCAATGATGGCCCAAGCCTAGCAAGAATGAAGGGTTAAGGATCCAGCATCAGTTAGAGATGAGGCCTCCTATACTCCACCCTGGGTGGAGCGGACGCTCGCGCCGCACACCCCACGACGTCAGCTGGGCCGGCTCAATGTTTGTCCCGCGTTGGTCACGCTCGTTGCTTCCTCACCCACTCACGCTCGTTGGTCAGCCTGTATATGTGACAAATTTTAATTTTTTAATGGATTTCAAAATTTACATAAATTTCAAATTTTTAACGAAAATGAAAATTTGAACGAATTTTAACTTTGGAACAAATTTCGAAATTTGAAACAAATTTCAAATTTTGAATGAATTTTAATATCTGAACAGATTTCAAATTTTAATATATGAACGAATTTCAAAATTTGAATGAATTTTTAAATGTGAATAGATTTTGAAATGTAAACAAATTTTGAAATGTGAACGAATTTTGAAATGTGAACATATTTCAAAATATGAACGAATTTCAAAATTTGAACAATAATCAAAATTTGAATGAAATTTGAAAATTGAACTAATTTCGAAATTTGAACAAAAATCAAAAAATTTAAGTTTTTTGAAAATTGAACGAAAATCAAGATTTGAATTTTTTTTTAAAATTGAACATATTTCAAAATTTGAACGAAAATTTCAAATCTGAACAGTTTTAAAAAAATGTAAAAGAAAAATGAAAAAACTAAACTAAAAAAGATAAAAAAGAAAAACTGGGAAAAAAAAAGTAAAAGGAACGCAGAAAAAAACAGGCGCAACCAGGTCGGCGCTAATAGGCCAGCCCACACCCATGCAGGGGTGTGCGGCGCGTGGTCCGTGCCGACCTGGTTGGTATAGGAAACGCCGTGAGAGACATTGTTCCTTGTGAACCATCTCCTTCCTCCTCCTCCAACCACGGTCGTGATTCACATCCCAGCGTGATGGTGCGGAAATTGTATCCAAATTATCGTACTAGACACTTGAATCGAGTGAGGAGTATCACAGATAAGTTAAAAAAATCTACACATAGGACGAGAAAGAGAACAAGGCGTCCGAGACGCCTGGCTGCTGATTTGCTAGGAGTTCACGCAGTTGATCAAAGGAACATACAAGAAAGTAAGATTGAGCCAGGCCGGCACGCGACACGTCACGCCAGCCGTACGTCAAGCAGAGTCCCATACAAATCAGACGAGCTAACAGAGGCTCTTGCCCGTTCCTAATCGTCTCGTTGCATCTCATCACGGAGACGATCGATTAATTAGGTTTCCAATCTGGGACATATCTTGGCGGCGGCGCGGTGACAATGGACACTAGAAAATCAGGCGGCACCGGTTGGTCTAAGTAATCACCAATCAAAGGATTCAAGAGACGATGACCTCCGACGGTTGAAAAAAGAGGCGGCTTTGAGAAGATCTCTCTTGTGGCGTCTCTGCAGGCAGCTGCAAAGAGTAACTACTCTCTCCTCTAGAAAAATTACTCTTTCATGTTTCCTACTTCCTCCCACCAGAGTCTACTTCGCCACCTTTGATCCTTGCAACATAAGGGAAGTTTCACAGATATCAATATTTCTAGGCTAATCAAATGTTAAGGATAAACAATTGATTCATTTCACAGAATACATAGAGGTGAATGTGAAGGTAAATAAACATCCTGATTTGTTGTTTTTCTAATGATGATTTATTTAGACCTTGTAGATTAGATCTTTATTTTCGCTATGATATTGGTCCCAAAAGTGCAAATTTAATTAGCTACGGAGCTTGACAGCATGTACATATACCATACAGAGTTTTTCCAGTTAAAACATTAGTTGTCAATTCGCATAGAAATATAAAAGTCAAACAGCTTTTCCTTTCCGTTGCAACGCACGGGTATTTTTGCTAGTATCTACAATATCAAATGGATATTTTGAAAATGTATATTTTCTGGTAAATCTATTGATATTGATTTGGTATTGTGAATGTTCTATTTTTATGTATAAATTCGGTCACACTAAAAATATATTGATGTTTGGCTAAAGCTTAGGCGCCTTATATTTTATGACGGAGGGAGTACTACTTAACCAACCTGATGAAGATTTTAATAAAATAGTTGTGTCCATCATTCGATACAGAGGCCGGGAAGGCCCATTTTAAAAAAAAAGTTAGTACAGGTGAGTTTCTCCGGGGAGGACCCTAGCTCCATCCGCCGCCGCACCGATGCCGCTGGCGGTATCGAAACTGGTGCAGGGGAGGATGCTCGGTACTTCGATATTCACATAGAATAGAGTTGTTAGCATAAAACCACGACATTAAAGGCTAAATTTTGAAAAACAATGACTTTACGTTTGAATCGTAAAAAACCACGAGTTTCTAGCAAATTGCTAGCAATGTGCACTGATTGTCAAATTTCAGCCGATTAACAGCGATTCCGACATGCGGGACCCACCTGTAAGAATGACGTGGTAGCAGGCGGCTCGCTTCCGTCGACGGACGTTAACCGACGGGTGGGGAGTTAGCATAAAACCACGACATTGAAGGCAGAATTTCAAAAAACCACGACTTTATGTTTTAATCACAAAAAAAACAACTTTTCGGGTAATTTTTTTCAATTCGCACCGATCGCGAGTTGGACGCGAATTGACACCGAATCTAATAGGTGGGACCCACCTGTAAGTGCTAAGCTAGTTCTTGCTTGATGCGTGGTGAATGACCAGCCCGTTGGGAACCCCAAGAGGAAGGTGTGATGAATATAGCAGCAGATTTTCCCTCAGTTAAGAAACCAAGGTTTATCGATCAGGAGAAGAGCAGACAATACGATTGCAGGTGATGCTTGCTACTTTGCGACAACTTCGGACAATTTATATATGGCGCCTCGTCCAAGCTTTGCTTGCTAGCTGCAACGCGGAATCTGCACACAACACAACCAAATACTTTGTTCCCAACTTGCGATGAGGTTGTCAATCTCACCGGTTTGCTTGAAACAAAGGTTATGAGCGTATCGAGTGGAAAACAGTAGAAGTATGCGAGTAAAGTAAACAGTGCGAGTAAAGTAAACAGGTGATAGCAATATGATGGAAATAGGACCAGGGTCCACAGTTCACTAGTGGTGTCTCTCCATAAGATAAATAACACATGCTGGGTAAACAAATTATAGTTGGGCAATTGATAGAATAAAGATAACATGATATGTCAAGAAGATCACTATGCGATTTACTCTGGGCATTACAACAAAATACATAGACCGCCATCCATCTGCATCTATGACTAATAATCCACTTGTTGCGAATCAATCCGAGAACTCCACAAGTATTAAGTTGCGAACAACAGATAATTGCATTAAGCAAAGTGTGTAATGTAAACAAAGCATATGCCCTTGAGCATATGAATGTTGTTTTCTCCCTAGTACCAACAGCACATCTACAACCTTAGAGGTTTCTGTCACTCCCCCAGGTTAAATAGAGGCATGAACCCACTATCGAGCATAAATACCCCCTCTTGGAGTCACTAGCAACTACTCGGCCAAGATAGCTACTAACAACGGAGAGCATGCAAGATCATAAACAACATAGAGATAATAAAAGATATATTTCAGTATAGCAACTCAATCATAACACCAATATTCATCGGATCCCAACAAACCAAACATGTAGAATTACATAACGGTGATCTCAATCATGTAGGGTAGCTCATGAGATCTAAACATGAAGCACATGGTGGAAGAGACAACCATCTAGCTACTGCTATGGACCCATAGTCCAAGGTAGACTACTCACTCATCGCTCCGGAGGCAAGCATGGCGATGAAGAAGACCTCCGGTGGCGATTCCCCTCTTCGGCAGGGTGCCGGGAAGAGCTTCTGGACCCTCCCGATCTTCGGGTCGACGGCGGCGGCGGATCGCGATGTGTTCCGGAAATTTATCGGGTCCTTAGGTTTTTTCCGTTGGGGGGTCTATATAGGCGAAGGGGCATCGTCAGAAGTGGACCGAGGCGGTCTCACACGTAGGGGGCGCGGCTAGGGCCTGGGCCACGCCGCCCTGGTGTGTGGCCACCTCGTGGCCCCACTCTGTCTCCTCTTTGGATCTCTGGAAGCTTCCGGAAAAAATAAGACTTCAGAAACTTGTTTCGTCCAATTCCGAGAATATTTCCTGTGTATCACTTCTGAAACACAAAAACAGTAGAAAACAGGGAACTGGCACTGTGGCGACTTGTTAATAGGTTAGTTCCAAAAAATGCATAAAAATGCCACGAAGTGTAACGAAACAGTAGGCAAATGGTGTAAAAACAAGCATGGAGCATCAAAAATTATAGATACGTTGGAGACGTATCAAGCATCCCCAAGCTTAACTCCTGCTCGTCCTCGAGTAGGTAAGTGATAACAAAAGAATAATTTTTCAGGTGACATGCACCTACACAATCTTGATCATATATGTAAGCATTTGTGAGCTGGGATCATAAGAACTTAAAACATGAGCATGAAGGATATAATCTTGACAATAAGAAATTTAGCAACCATGTTGTAAACATGTAAATGAACACAAACAAAAGATCATGAAAATGAAACAATAAAAGTCAAACGTGTGTTCAAATCATAAGGAAAAACATACAAATGGTTTCCAGCTTGTCCTTCATAGAGAGCAAAACATAAATGTATAGGACACCTTCAAGTTTAAGAGGGCGACTAGATACAAATAATTTAAGAACAAGTGAAACCAACAATATGAATCAATCAATGAAAACTTTGGGACAATGCACATTATACTATGAATAACAACTATGCTCTTTTATGGTGCATAAAGAAAGAAGATGGTGACTCAACATAAAAGTAAAAGAAAGGCCCTTCGCAGAGGGAAACAGTGATTGCAAGTTTTATAACCTTCAAAAATTATGGTACTTACTGGCTTTGAGCTCTCATTGCCCCCATCATAAGCATCTTGAGTGGTTAAAGTTAATGCAAGAACAATTATGATGCATATGCTTGACAAATCATAAGTCGAAAACCCCATGTCCCGTGAATACGAGTACCCAAACCTCATGCTACTCAACTTAGAGTCCCAAGCAAGGCTCTTGTCATTGTAAGTATATATATATCATCGAAAACCACCAACGGGGTACCTCCGTGCCTGATGATATGGAACAAGCCCACATCAAAATGACAGGACAAGCAAACAATGAACACCTCGACATCTCTTTTATTTGCCATTTGTTTAGCTTTTTATTGTGAGATGCGTCGTCGAATGTCCACCATGAGTATGCTGCAAATTTCCACCATGAATTATGCATGGCTTAGATTGGCGGCCCAGGCGTTTCCCTAACACATATACAAACTCTATGATCCCCACAAGATTCCCAATTCATTTCACACCGCGGGCATTCATAAACAAAAGATCACGATATCAACTCAAATAAGAAGTGCAATGTTGAAAGCTTGCCCCATGATAGCATGGCTGGGCTAGAATCCAACTTACAACTTGCAAGCATAACAACTCAACATAAGAGACCACAATGTCAAATTTTTAAGAACAGGAAAAAGTAAAGTGTGCCTTCCGGTTCGTGAGAGCTTTACTGACCAATTTTCGCATAACACTGGTAAGAGTTTAATTTGAAAAGAAGATAAAAGCAAGTGAAATTTACTTGGAATAGAAAATTGCTAGTAGGTATATATGGTGGACACTTTGGAAAACTTTGGCTTTTAGGAGTTGGATGCACGAGTAGAGCTCATACTCAGTACAAGGCGAGGGCTAGCAAAAGACTGGGAGCGACCAACTAAGAGAGCAATAATGGCCATAATCATGCAAAGCGACAAAGCGACATTAAAAGAAGCATAAGATGGCATCAAAAGTCAAAAACTAAATCTTATATTTACTAATTGGAGGCACCGTAGGAGGCTCCACGTTAATTCTGGACAAAACAGAATTATATCCATCGGATATATCTTCTATGCGTTAGTAGTCGTTAGATTAAATCGGCTTTACCACGCTCTGTAACAGTTGTGAATCATGGGAAGGAGTCCTCAGGATATCCAACAAAAAGACCTAATACATTCGCTTGCGCTATGCGTTTCTCGCCTCCTTTCGCTCCGCCGGCGCCGGCGCCGCGGTTCCCAGCCGGGCACGCTCCCAAACAGCGAACTCACAGGCAGCTGGTAGGTGTTGCTAAGTACTCCCATCTATATCTAGATTTCACAAAAGCATCAGATCGATCTGGCCATCTTGTGCTTTGCTACTGATCCGTGCGCTTTTTGCTTCTGCCAAAATCACCAGTCAGCGGTGAATTGTTCATGGACGTTGCAAATCGAGCCAGCTCTTCCAAGTAGCATGCCCACCTTGCCGGAAAATACACGTCGCGTCGAGCCTGTGCGAACGGAGGATGCGTGCTGGCACGGGTACCACATCAATCTGTTCTACCTATTGTTTGCATCCTGTTATATTTATTTCATTTTGCATTTAGCCAATCTAATAATTGACCAGTTCGGCGTGCATTCGTCACTAGAGAGCTGATCCAAATTTTGTTTTGGGGCTACAACAATTTACTGCAGATTTTGATTTGAGTGAGCAAAAATAAATATATTGTGTTATACGGTTGAGAGAAGCAAGGTATCTCACATGTACTCGGGCGTCGAGCACGTGCCAACGCCGGCTGCATGAGAAAGGATGGCCCATCGTAGCAGTCCTTCCAGGTATAGCTTGCAATCTTGCTTTATTGTTTCGGTAAGCATCAATCTAGCCATCCAATTCAATCTGCAATTCTCACTAGGGCCTGATCCAATTATCACTGCAGATTTGCGATTTGAAGGGCTGAAACGATCGAGCATATGCCAGAAAGATACGTGAGCAAGGATGGCACATCAGGTACCAGATCAATCCAAGTATTGGTTGCATTGCTTTTTTTTTTGGTTTGTATCTAGCTATTTAATAATTGACCGGTTTGACATTCAGTTCTCACTACAAAGCTAATCCAATTTTTTTGGCTAATATATTTACTGCAGATTTATGTTTTGAAGGGTTGAAATAAATATATTGTAATATAGGCCACGGTAAGGCAAAGTATATTACGATGATTCATCAATTGCAAATGTCTACTGTTATATATTTAGGATTTACGCACGACTACTAGCTATTTGATACTCGACCATCATTTTTTGCTTTCAATCATCAAGTGTACTTTTTACACGAGTTCTCTTGAAGAATACTTCTTTTTGCCATAAGAAAGCCAAATATATGTATAATTTTGGAAATAGTTCACATGCCTACTGAAATTTACTTCAAATCCAACTTTGATTGAGGTAAACATATTTGGTAGGAATGGCTATGACTAATGCTAATCTAAAGTATCTACTTTGTAGGGATGGCTGGGTCAGACGGATTACAAAATCAATAAAACAAAGTCGATCTTTACTCTCAGACACCTTGATTATTCACATGTATTGTTGAGAAGTCCGATTCATGCAGGATACCGAAAAAGGTACATATATATTTTGATATTTGATTATCACGGAGAAACTAGATATACTACAAGCTATATATATTAGTTTGTGGACTATGGTCATATTATAATAGTGCAAATTGATCAACACTTCAGTTGCATATTGTTCTTTGCTTTGTAATAGAACGAAGACATTATTATAAGATATACATACTATTAAAATAAATATTTAAAACATTTTTATCAATATTTCATCGTTCCCTTTCTTCATGATTTAAAAGAAAACAATATTATATACACGTTTATGTGTAGTACCAAGCAGCAGTATATAATGATTTTTTGAAATGGCTAGCCCGTGCAGGGGCACGGGTTAATGACTAGTGATCATAGAGGCTATTGGCGACTTTGTAAGAGTCTAACATGTGTGAGCATGCGCCAAGTCAACCCAAATAAAGCATCAAGGAGAAAACCAAAATAATGCTTCCATATAATTAAAACAACGCATGATTTTTTTAAAGGCTCATTAAGCAATCTCAGTCATTTGAGACAAGTCATGCTACAGCAAAAATCACTAAGCATACTATCAAAAAGATATCAAGCATGACAAGAAAAAGCCTAAGCCGCAGTCTACACAAGCTCCTTCTTGCATCACTTTTTTGCACAAAGCTTTTTCTCTTTTCCAACACCATTTAAAATTTTTATAAACACCTCTTTTGATGAAAACTAATAAAGATTAGAGGCAAAAATACACCTTGATGAAAAGATATGGCAAGGTCTGAACGCAAATTAAGGTGAAAACAAAAACCAAAAGCAGTAGCAGAAAAAGAAGAACACTCGGTGAAATTGTAAGAATGAAAAACGGAGTGTTCTTGGCAAATGAAAACGAGTACATCTCCTCCAAAGGAAATTTGTTGGGGTCCAACCATTTATTGCAGCAAACAAAACTAAGCTAACTAAGAAAACTAAAAAAACTGACGCTCCAAGAAAAACACATAGTGCATGAAGCAATAAAAATATAGTGTTTTGAAAGATGACCAGATTTTTGCCGATGAAGAAGGGGTGCCTCGGGGGCATCCCCAAGCTTTGACGCTTGTACTTCTTGGATATTTCTTGGGGTGATGCATGGGCATCCCCAATCTTGAGCTTTTGTCCATTCTTCAACTCATCTCATCATTCTCCAATCCCTACACTTGAAAACTTCCTTCATACAAAACTAAATACAAATCTATTAGCAACATTAGTGTAACATAACATATAATCAACCTCTTTTTGCTTCAGGTTTCAACCCAAAACCACCACATATATAGTATATACCAAAAATTCCGTGATCAAAAGAACTCAAAAAGAAAGCGATAAAGCGGCAAAAATGAATAGTGGCAGAAATCTGTCAAAACAGAACAGCTGACAAAGGTAGAATTTTTGAGGGGTTTTCTGTTGCTCAAATCAAAAAGTGTTCAACTAACTAAAGTTTGGATATAACCTGGGGCATATTCACAAGAAATCGCAGGTCCAAAAGATAAACAGAGAATTTATACGAATTTTTACGGTGCAGCACCGAAAACAGTTTCAGGACAGCAACATCCCCAAATCTTTACCTCACTCGAATTAGAGGCTTCTCTTGGCACAACAATAAAATAAAAAGGATAAGGAGCGGTCATTATAGTAGTAATGACTTCCAAGACTCAAATAAAAGAAAAAAGTACTGAAAATAAAACATTGGGTTATCTCCCAAGAGTGTTTTTCTTTAACGCCTTTGAGCTAGGCGCAGAAAATTGTGAATCAAGTAACATCAAGTGATAAAGCATCACTTACCTCAGTAGACACTTTGAAAGTTCCCGAAGATGATTCAACCTGCAAGTCACCCTTAGTGGAACTAAGAGTCTTACCAATTTTAAGAACATGTTGAGGTTTAAGCGCAGAAACCTTGGGAACATACATAAATTTTTGCTCTTTTCCAACAAACACTTTCTCTTTCTTAAATTTAAGAGAAGAGAAGATTAAACTAAGAGTTTCCATAGACTCCTCTAGTTTACCAATCCTTAAATTTTGATTATCAAGGGTAGTGCTAGCCTCTAAAACGGTGATTCTCTTACCAATATTTTCTATTAATTCACTAACTCGGCTAGCATTTTCTAGGATACTTGGCAAACTTTTCTCTAAAGAGCTGAGCCTTTCTACCACCTCCTCCAAGGTGGTCTCGGTTTTAGCAACATGAATAGGTGGTATTCCCACTAAACTTTCAATTATAGTGCATGCTTCTCCAGCGGAAGTACCCAGAAAATTACCTCCTGTAAGAGTATCGAGAACATACCTATTCTAACTAGATATACCAACATAAAAATTTCTAAGGAGGATCGTGGTAGAGTGCTTTTTGGTACACCTATGATGAGCATTGTCAATACGATACCAAGCATCTTTTAAACTTTCTCCCCCTTGTTGCTTAAAACTACGAACTTCTACTTCAGGATTACTCATTTTAGCAAAACTAAAAGCAAACAAATAAAAACAGCTACCAAGGATTCGAATTTTTTTGGGTTTTTGATATAAAACGATGCAGGTAAAAATAAAGTAAAGAAAAATAATAACAAAGTAAAGGATGTGTATGTGAAAAACTCCCCTTGCAGAGGTCTTCCACTCTTCCCCGGCAACGGCGCCAGAAAATTGTTGCTTGATGCGTGGTGAATGACCAGCCCGTTGGGAACCCAAGAGGAAGGTATGATGAATATAGCAGCAGATTTTCCATCAATTAAGAAACCAAGGTTTATCGATCAGGAGAAGAGCAGACAATACGACTGTAGGTGATGCTTGCTAGTTTGCGACAGCTTTGGACAATTTATATATGGCACCTCGTCCAAGCTTTGCTTGCTAGCTGCAACGCGGAACCTGCACACAACACAACCAAATACTTTGTTCCCAACTTGCGATGAGGTTGTCAATCTCACCGGTTTGCTTGAAACAAAGGTTATGAGCATATCGAGTGAAAAACAGTAGAAGTATGCGAGTAAAGTAAACAGTGCGAGTAAAGTAAACAGGTGATAGCAATATGATGGAAATAGGACCGGGGTCTACAGTTCACTAGTGGTGTCTCTCCATAAGATAAATAACACATGCTACGTAAACAAATTACAGTTGGGCAATTGATAGAATAAAGATAACGTGATATGTCAAGAAGATCACTATGTGATTTACTCTGGGTATTACAACAAAATACATAGACCGCCATCCAACTGCATCCATGACTAATAATCCACTTGTGGCAAATCAATCCGAGAACTCAACAAGTATTAAGTTATGAACAACAGATAATTGCATTAAGCAAAGTGTGTAATGTAAACAAAGCATATTCCCTTGAGCATATGAATGGTGTTTTCTCCCTAGTAGCAACAGCACATCTACAACCTTAGAGGTTTCTGTCACTCCCCCAGGTTAAATAGAGGCATGAACCCACTATCGAGCATAAATACCCCCTCTTGGAGTCACTAGCAACTACTCGGCCAAGATAGCTACTAACAACGGAGAGCACGCAAGATTATAAACAACATAGAGATAACAAAAGATATATTTCAGTATAGCAACTCAATCATAATACCAATATTCATCGGATCCCAACAAACCAAACATGTAGAATTACATAACGGTGATCTCAATCATGTAGGGCAGCTCATGAGATCTAAACATGAAGCACATGGTGGAGGAGACAACCATCTAGCTACTGCTATGGACCCATAGTCCAAGGTAGACTACTCACTCATCGCTTCAAAGGCAAGCATGGCGATGAAGAAGACCTCCGGTGGCGATTCCCCTCTCCGGCAGGGTGCCGGGAAGAGCTTCTGGACCCTCCCGATCTTCGGGTCGACGGCGGCGGCGGATCGCGATGTGTTCTGGAAAATTGATCAGGTCCTTAGGTTTTTTCCGTCGGGGGGTCTTTATAGGCGAAGGGGCATTATCAGAAGTGGACCGAGGCGGTCTCACACGTAGGGGGCGCGGCCAGGGCCTGGTCCGCGCCGCCCTGGTGTGTGGCCACCTCGTGGCCCCACTCCATCTCCTCTTCGGATCTCTGGAAGCTTCCGGGAAAAATAAGACTTCAGGAACTTGTTTTGTCCAATTCCGAGAATATTTCCTGTGTATCACTTCTGAAACGCAAAAACAGCAGAAAACAGGGAACTGGCACTGTGGCGACTTGTTAATAGGTTAGTTCTGGAAAATGCATAAAAGTGCCACGAAGTGTAACGAAACAGTAGGCAAATGGTGTAAAAACAAGCATGGAGCATCAAAAATTATAGATACGTTGGAGACGTATCAGTTCTATATGTGCTGACATGGACAGGGACCCACTTGTTAGTACAATTAAAAATAAAAAATAAAAAAATGAAAAAAAAGCAAGTCATCCCTAACCTCTACCCACCTGCCGGCCACCCCCACCGCCCGCCACCACCTCCAGGGCGGCAGGACCGCCCCGTCCCGCACTCGCCGCCCCACGCCCTCACCGCGCCATCCGGCACTCATCGTCCCATGGTCTCTGCCCCGCACCCTCACCACGCCGCCCTGTAGCTCGTCGCCCCATGCGGCCTTGATATCGCCGCCCGGAGCTTGTCGCCGCGCGCCGCCCCATGGTCGCCGCCCCGAGCTCATCGCCGGCCGGCCAGGAATGAGGCAGGAGAGGAGATCCGTCGGAGATGGGGCAGGGGGAGGAGATCCGCTGGAGATGGACCAGGGGAGGAGATCCTCTGGAGATGCGGCAAGGGGAGGATAGCCGCCGGCCGGCAGGGATGCTCGAAGGTGGAGGCGCGGTGGCTAGCCACAGGAAGAAGAAGACAACACCTGCTTTTTTATTTTTTTTATTAGGTTGACAAGTGGGCCCCTATCCAAGCCAGCACAAATAGAATTTTCGTTGCTACCTCAGCATTTACATATGGGTCCCACCTATCAGATTTGGTGTCAATTCGCGTCCATCTCGCGATCAGTGTGAATTGAAAAAAAATACCCAAAAAGTCGTGGTTTTTTGTGATTAAAACGTAAAGTCGTGGTTTTCGAAATTTTGCCTTCAATGTCGTGGTTTTATGCTACCTCCCCACCCGTCGGTTAACGTCGTCGACGGAAGCGAGCCCCCCGCTGCCACCTCATTCTTACAGGTGGGTCCCGCTTGTCGGAATCGCTGTTAATCGGCTGGAATTTGACAATTAGGCACATTGCTAGCAATTTGCTAGAAACTCATGATTTTTTGCGATTCAAACGTAAAGTTGTGGTTTTTCAAAATATAGCCTGCAATGTCGCGGTTTTATGCTAACTACTCGTTAGAATAGGTCTGGCCCTGGAAGCACTCTTGATAGATTTTGATATAAAAATCATTCGACGTATGTCACCGTCCAAATGATCGAGGAGCAAACTGAAGAAGCGTTGACAAGAGTTGTTAGTACTTTCTAGGACTGGGGAAGCGTGTTTCTTGTCGCATCCTTTGGTTCTTTCCCATTGCAATAGCTGTTAGCTGAAAGTTTATGTACTGTACATATAGACAATATAACATATATATCAAGTTGGTCATCCACTCGTAAGTTCTAAATGAGAAGAATTCGCTTGTAGATGGATGCATTGTACAGAGGCGGGCCACAAATCAATTTGGCATCACTAGCTGCCGGCCAGCCCCTTTCTTCTACTAGCAAATATAGGGTGTTGCTCGTAATTTGATATGACGATGGACCAAACAGCTTGAGTGCATGGCCGTCATTAAGAACGCGCAATGCTCCAAACCCCACACAAATTTGCAACTGTATTGTACGGAGTATAATGGAAATCCTGAAACAGGTAAGCATGTGTTAAGATCACATGATCGATGGTGAACCCTAGAGATGATAGATCGAATTCGTGTCGTTGGATGACAGAGAAGACGATGATGAAAATTAAGTTTTCAGGTGCCTGGAAGGGAAACAAGCACGGTCAGGTGAAATAGTTTCAAGGCGTGAAACTGAATCTGCATGCGCGCGCCCTTCTTCAGTTTGATTAGTGCAAGAAGAAACTAGTTAAGGACAGCCACCACGGCATACTTTATTGATCATAGCATAAAATTACATCGTTCACGACATAGTTCAAAAGTAAATCAGGAGGAACATCTAGCAAACTACAAGGATTATTCAGATTGAAACACTTCAAAGCTAGTACCTTATTCGAATATACACACGAGATCTGCGTGTTTTGTATTAAGCTCGAAGTGAGGGACATAGTCCAAACGTTACAAGAGAGGGAAAGTCCACCTCACTATTTTGTTGGCTTCCCTAGGACAGTGAGCAAACTCCACCGTTCCATGATGAAATTAGTTAATTACATGCTGGTCATAAATAGTAATTCAATGGTGGAGGGCTACAAAGTTAATTATGAAACTAGCCGTTTGAGTACACGTATCCATGGCGTGTAGTACGTCAGTGATGACTGATGGAGTCCTACGTCAGTGTAGTGACGATGGTGCAGCAGCGCCCTTCTCCTTGATAGCTACCCCATTAATGACTGATTCATAAGCTATGCGTCATATTTTAGATTTGTTAGATGTATTAGGCTGAAGTAAAGGGTGGTCTACTTGAACTAAACGACCGACTTGGTCTATGTCAACAAGTCTCCGTCCTCTTGTGCTTTCGCAAGTTGCCCCACTAGAAGAACACTTGGGAACACTTGCCAGAATTAGTAGATGCATGCAGCCATTGTGGGATAGCTCATGATGATGACCGTAGGCCTCTAAGAGCAAGTACAATAGAGCTGACTCAGCTGGCTATAAGAGATAAAATATTATACTTTTGTTTAGGTGGAGGAGTAAGAATAGGAGAGAGAAGATGAGTGGGCTCTTATGCAAAAGCCAGCTCTAGCACGTGCTCCTAGGCATTTTGTGAGAGTAAAATGTGGGCCATATATTGATAAAGTAGTACAATTTTATAGCCTACTATTGTATATGCTAGCTATATATTGACTATATATGACATGGCAAACTGTTATAGCCGGCTGCTGGCTACACTATTGTTCTTGCTCTAATGGTTTGGTCCTGGTCGGGTAGGACCGACGATGTAGACGAGGAGCAGCACCGCCGACACTGCCCAATAGGTGGCTAACCGCGGTGAACGAAGCATTCGAGCCCTTCAACACGGTCGTTATGGGTGTTAGGTTAAAAATAGCGCGCTATTTCATTTAGCGCGACCTTTCTCCAGACGCTATACATGCTATAAGATGCTAATAACGTGCTATATTTAAAAATAGTGTTTTTAAATTTTAGTTAAAAATAAAGGATTTCAGTAAAATAAGGTCTATAGCGAAATAGATAGATGTTTTATCATGATTAGTTATGTTTAATAATCAAGATTTGTATCATATGTTTGCTTACTCAACAATCTCATCATATGATTGCTTACTCCACATCAGTCCAACGAAAAAATAACGTGCTATATTTGAAATAGCGATGAAGCTATGATATTTTAGCGTGATATCTATACCTAATAATAAAGTACGTAAGGGTTCCATGGTTTGGTTTCTTCCAACACTTTTTCTAGACAGATTTACCCTCCCACCAAATTACATATTACCACCGCTGCCACCAAGAAGTGAAAAAAAGGTTTGTGAGCTTTCATATGTCATCCAATGTTTCCTTCGTGCATCGTATGTCATACCGATGTGGAATAGAATTGGGCTTCAAAAATGAAAAAAAAGTGAAAAAACGGTTCGTAAGGTTTCGTATGTCATCCAATATTTCCTTCGTACATCGTATGTCATACCGATGTGGGATAGAATTGGGCTTGGAAAACGAAAAAAATTCCTGGACGCGATGCCTAGAAGGGACTCTACCCGCTGGACGCGCTGTCAACAGGGACTCCTGGTCCAAATATCCTGTAACGTTGCAATATATAACCAGACTCGCACCAGATTCGCTTGTGCTGGCTAGACCCTGATCCGCTCGACGTAATACCTGACGAATGCGTTCGTGACGAATTTCGTCGCTCTAGAGATCAACCAACTCCGCACACTAATCGGTCGCCCACCCGCGGTAGGTCACCTGCGTCCGCCCCGGGCACTATAGATCGATCGAGAATTAGTGCAACCGGTGCTGGTGTGTACATGGATTTAGAACGCACAAGTACCAAAGCATGAGCGTAGAGGTGATCCACATGCAAAGCCATCAATCAAAAGAGGCAAAGCGACGCACTCAGGATAGAGCAAGCAACTTGCAAGGAGCCATGGTGACCGGCGATTACAAAAAGTATTTGTGTCTGCCTTCAGGAATGAACCATAATTGATCCCGTACACTTACGAAGGTATAAGAATCGTCTTTTTTGAGTCCAATATTCAGAAATCAATATATGAAAATAGATCAGGTTTTACTATGATTGAGCGACAGTCATAGTAACAGCTCCTCCTGGCTGCCATCACACCTTAATAGTCCTGATCCGCCGTCGCCTGCGCGGCTGTGTCCTGCCAATAACGAGTTGGCCACGTCCTATTCTGTCCAAGGGGAACATCGGCTAGCTATAGCATTTTTTCTTCTCTTCCTGAACTTGGCTTGCTCGATTGGTCGCACGCACATCCACCATCGCCGTGGAACCTTCTATTACAGTCAGAATGCATGGAATGGTGGATACATATCTGGGACAAGCATACATACATTGGAATCAACAAGAATCTCCAACGGCAGGAGCAAAACTAACTATGGTGTGGGAAGCCACTCAACTATGCGTGGAACAGAGTATTTCACCATGTCCACTTTCTATATACAATAAGCAAATTGTTAATGCATCGTTTGTTTCTCTTTTCCCTAGGGCATGAAGACAGAATGTAAATCGAGTGTAAAATTCAAGCTTGACCTTGATCAGTCTAAAGAACGAAGGCAAGGGGTGTTCTGCAGAAATAGACACAGACAAGATAGTGCTCTTAGTTTTATCTCATGTTTCTGCTCCAAGGTAGTTTTCATTCTCTTGATGCATTCCAAAATCTCCTACATATTGGTGTGCACGTGATGTTCATATTACAGAGAGCTGAGTTATTTTTGGAGAACAAAAAAAGAAACGGCAAGCGACTTGCACTGGAGAGACCACCAGTTGACGATCCAAAGATCATCGGACACAGCACCTAGCAGCAAGAAGTACGCGAAGTATGACCTCACTGCTAGGGTTATGCATTGTTACCAGCTTCACTCGCCCGTCGGCAATCAACAATGCAGTCCGGTGCTTGTGACAAAAGGTTTTTTTTCTATCGATGCAACAGTATAGAAGGAGATGAAAGAAAACTTCTTTATGACAAAAAATATTATTTAGTTGTGCCTGGTGGATTAATTAGAACTACAACTAGGTATTTCATATGGATTAAAATTATGAGGAGAATTATATTACACATGCTGATGTAAATCGTACCCTGAATTTTGGTCGGTTTCTGCATCCCAACTACTACCCAAAGATTGATCCACGTTCTTTTGCTTCCTCTAATCTTTGACCTCGAGGGAGGGAAGGCTTTCATGGAGCAGCATGAGGTGGCGCCAGTGGCGCATGACTCTACTTGCGTTGGCGTACGTGTGCCAAGTGATCTGGTTGAGGCAGCGGGTAGAGCATGCAATGTCCCGGTGCAACGCACGGGCAATTTTCCTAGTAGCATGCTAATTTACAAATAGTGCCATAGCGAGCAAAATTGTAAAAATTTAGCGTGGAAACTCAAAATACGCTATAACGCTCAAAATAGCGGGAAATAGCGCGCTATTTTTTTCCTTGGTTTACTCTCTCTGTTTCAAAATATGTTTCATAGAAATTTTGATTAATGCTAAAATTTATAAAGTTTAACTATATATAAAGGCGGACATATTCTTGCAACACTCGATGCATACATCATGTATGTATTTTATGAATATTCTTTTAATATATGTTTTGATATTTAGATGTAGAAATTTGTATATATGTTTGATCAAACTTTATTTGACTTTATCTAAAAACTATAAACAACATATTTTGGGACGGAGGAAGTAACATCTTAAACATGTTAGATTGTTTTCTATTACTAATACACAGAACACATACTACTTCATTATACACTAGTGGAAAGTCCCTTATAGGGACATCTTGTTAGTGACGCGTGACCTATATATGATAACACTTCATTATACACGAGTGCATCATTTTGGGACACGGGCTCCATGAAGCCTGTTGTTTAAACCTCCAAAAAAATCAAATTTTAAAGGTTTAATTTTTTAAAAAAACCTAGATGTTGCCAAATATATACACTATGATCATGCAGATTTATAACTCAAAATACTTTGTATTCTGTCCTTGGCAAAAATAACAAAAATCTAGATCTGGTAGCATAAATAGTGTTACTTTTTTTCTTCCAAAATTTGTCTTTTTAGCCTACACAATAAGGAATTTCACATTGGAAAATTTGCACAATCGTAGTGTAAATAGTTGCCTATACCCTGGTATTTTTTTTAGAATTTTTTGAATCTTTGAAATTTGAATTTTTTGCTGTTTAAAAAACCAAGCTCCAGGGAGCCCGGGAGCTATTTGCATTTTCTGAACACATTACTGCTATTTCAGAAAAATATCAGTGACGTGCAGAACAACCCTACACCACCACTTTGTCGCTAGTGGAGGCATTGTAGTAAAGTGGACATGTCACTAGTAATTGGGGCATAGTAGTCTGCCCAGTGACCATGGTGGATGCACGGACGAGTGCGTCGATTTGGAGGATAAGCTCCATGGAGCTCGTTTCTTCAAATTTCAAAAAAATTAATTTTGAATTTTGAAAAACTCAAAAAAATACTAGAGTGTAGTCTATAATTTGCACCTGTGTGTGAATTTGTATTACAAAATACCTAGTATTCATCAAAAATAAAATATCAGATCTAGAAATAGTACCAATTTTTTTCAATTCATCCTTTTTGCTGAGCCTACAATATATAGTATTTCACATTAAAAGAAAATCAGGCTCGTAGTGTAGTGTATGTAGTTGACTACATCCACATATATTTCCTAATTTATTTTGAAACTTTAAAATATTGATTTCAAAAAAGTAAAAATGGTTGCATGGTGCATGGGCTCCAAACTGATTATTGCATGCACGGATGTGCAACACTGCTAGTAATTTTGTTACCGGAGGCGGATCCACCACACATTCCACTTGTATTTAAAGAACAATAGCGTGAGCATATTACATGCGTTGGACATCGCTCTGTCCCTACCACCCTCTGCCCCATCGCCGCTGCCCCATTGACATTGCGCACTTGCCGCCCCATCGCATCAACACTGCCACAGACGTCTCTGTTTGCATCACTGCCACCGCTTCCTCCCCAATATCGGGCCATGCCAGAACGTGCCTCCTCGACCACCCAACCCTCATTGAGTGTCGCATCCCCTCTTTTTGATTTGTTTGATTTAGAAAATGTGTATATAGTTGAACTAGTATGTATAATTAGTTAGATAAAATTGTGGAGTGTAGAACATGTGTAGTGTAGATGATTTAGTGGATTTAGTTTGTGTAGTGTGTTGATTTAGTTTGTTGATGATTTAGTTTTTGTAGTGTGTGGATTTAGCTTGTTTTAGATTTAGTTAGTTATATAGTGTGTAGATTTTACAAATGATAAATAATGAGATGATTTTTTTGCTAGTGTAAACATGTGTACTGTCCATGTTTTTGCAGGTATTTTAGATGAATTTTGTGCTAGTGTGAGCAAGTGTAGTGTTGACTTATGTTGTTTGTTATTTGCTAGTACCATGTTGGATGAGACAAAGTTCTACGGTGTACAAAAGAAGGAGATGAAGACTCCACACAGGGGGCGGCGATCGTCGTACATGGCGAGAAGCATTGTCTTGGCACGTGGAAAACACGGAGCAGCGCGTTCGACACACGCCTACAACTAGATGGCGATCTAGACGTTCATGGAGAAGGTGTGTCTCAACTTAGGATCGACACACCGTTCATTTCTGTGGCGTACCTGTGCTTTATTTTGTGCTAGTCCAGGATCACTTACCAACACACACAGTACTAGATGAAATATCAAGAAACAAGGGTCATTTTATTACATCGCATGATCCTTCAACTACAAATGAGAACTTTACAATGCTCATAACATATAGCTTTCAGAAATTACAGCGGAAAACGAATCTAGCATGGAGTCCTTCTTCTTCATGTGCCACAGGCGAACATGTTGCGGATAGACTCGTAACCCTGTCGTACCTTTCTTAACGTCAAAACCTGCAACATGAAACGTTGCAGCCACAAAGGGTCAATACACTTGAATTGTATTGGCAAGTTGTCATTATTTGGTGGACACCAATGGAAACCTAACACTTACATGAATATTTGGCTAGGTGGATCTGCAAACCTATTGCACTAAGCAAAACTTATCCTATCACTCCTTGAGTAAAACCTTTAACTGACTAACTAGACTTGGGTGATCTATCCCTGTGATAACAGGCCGTAGTTATCGTACGGGACACTCTGGTCGACAGACACCTAGCGACTTGACTTGGGTGAGCTATCCCTGTGGTAACAGGCCGTAGTTATCGTACGGGACACTCTGGTCGATAGACACTTACATCAAGGTCAAAACTTTAAGTACTACATATGGACACCCATCCATATTCCCATGTTCAAACCACAAGTTTTAGTTTTAAGAAATTGGCATGATGAGATCCTTGAACGGTTTCGAGGTCATGTCGCTCAAAATTGTCCGTAACCGGGGACACGGCTAAGTACTTAGTTCTAACACTCTGCAGAGGTTGTGCACTTTTCCCACAGGACTTAGTTAACCTATTTTGCCGTGAGACTCATTTTGCCTGTAACGGCCAAGTGAAAACTAAGACGAGGCTTTTCAGAAACATTTCCTCAGACCAAACGGACGCGTTCCCGTAGTCCACCCACTGTCCGCCTGGCTTGAGTTCCTGCAGCTTACTTAACCAAGACAGAGCCCATATTGTCTTGTGGTTGCACTGGAAGCTTCACGACATTGAACGTCTCAAATCTCTTTGTTCCTAGGTGGCCGTCCACAAGTGCGATACACACGGTAATGCCCCGGTGTAACCACTCAACATATCCCTTTCCAGCCATTTCCACCCAGGTGATTCGTTAGAGCTTAGTTGTTTTCTTAGTTTTTGGAAAAACAAGGTTTTTCAACACTTAGTCAAAACATGTGATATCCCCTTCAACAAAACAAGTGTAAAGCAACCTATAGCAGCAGCACTTCTAGTAGACAATGCAAGCTAGACAAAAGACTTAACAAAGAAACAAAGCTACTAAGACATAAGCTATGGTAACACCTACACATGCATCTTCTACTACAATGCTACAAGTGACAAAATACTTTTGTAGGACAGGGAGATGATGACACTTGCCTTAGTAAACTTCTGAAGATTGTACTTCTGTTAACACACGTAGCTCTCCGTACAACTATAAAGTAGAAAAGGAACACAACATAAACATACCATACAAACAACAAATCAAACAAGACAATAAACGTGTTCATTCGTTTTGGCTTAGTCTTGATCGGTCTTAGTGATATTTGGGCAAAAGATTGGACATGGAGTTGGTATGCTAGGGATGGAAATCATTGGTTAAGGATTGATGATAGCCTTATAGATAGTTGTCAATACTTGGTAGAAAGTAGCCTCAAGGGTGTTATAGATTTTGGTTGGAGTAGGTGGGTGGATAAAAATTCTAAGTCTTGAGATCCATCTCTTCTATCTTCTTGACTTGGCTCATTGGTCTTGGCCTTCTCATTTGACTTTGTCTCTTGCCTCTTTTTCCAACTTGCTCTTCATGGTCTTGGTATGGAAGACATCATTGCCACCGTGTTGGAGAGGTAGTCAAAATATTTAGAAGAATTTGGGTAAGAGAGGGTGTTGGTAGTTTTCACTAAGTCATTGTAGACATCAAGGATTCGTTAAGACTTAGTGTTTTTCACACCTCTTTGGTTTAGTGAAACAGAACAAATAGCACAAAAAGTGCACGATAGGAAAATTGATATTTGCTAAGTGTAACACACTTTATGCAAAAGATGAAATGGTGGAGTTGATCTAGGAAAAGTGTGAAAAGATGTGAGGGGTTACTCCGGTGATTTCCTAATATCAAGCTAATCAATTTTTACAAAAGGAATTTATGCCTAGAAAAGATGTAGGATTAAATCTAGGAAGGTACTCAAATTACCAATTTGAACTTGAATACTTTAAAAGTTGTTTAAACAAATCCTACAGTGGTTCTACTAGATAGAGGATAACAATAGGATCCTATTGCAAAAAGAATCAATCAAAAAGGATTTGTAGATTTTGAACTATATCAAAAATACTCAAACTCTCATATTCAAATTTGAATATTTTGAAATAGTTAGAAAGTTACTTTTTATTACAGAATGGTGTTCTACACAGTCTTAGGAATCCGTAGAGATATTACTTGCAAATTTTGGATAAACAGATCTAAAGATATAGATTTTATAATCTACCGGGGATTGGATCCCAATTCGAAGATAGATTCAAATTTAACCCATAAAATATAAGATTTTATGGTACTACTGGATTGTACAAGTCCTAAGGATTCCAACGGTATCTTATTTGCTATTTTTGGATCTATAGAACGAAGGTTACGAATTTTACAAGATTTAGTACAAATCTGAATCAGAAATCTAATTTGAAAACCATTTGATTCAGGCAGGGCCACGTGGCTTGTTCCTATTAGTCGATACCGGTTCGGCCGGATCGAGTTTGTGAACCATGCGATTAAAATGGATCTGGACGGCTCAGATCTGAGCATACCCATTCGAATAAGTGATCTAATCTTATACGTTCGTTTCAGATCCGACGGTTTGCAAAGAAGAAAGAGGAGGTGCTCACCGCGGCTAGGGTTTCCGGTCGTCTCCGGTGATGAAGCGGCCCTGGAGTGGATGGTGGCGTGGTTCTGGTGGTTCCCGGGGACGGCGAAGTTGCGGACGGTGCTTGGAAGGTCACGGCGAGTTCGGGTGCGTGGTCTACAGCGTCGATTTCTTCCTGTGACGGCGGAGAAGCACGACTGGAGGTGGAGCGGGCGGCAGGTGCTTCGGGTGGTGATATCCGGCGTTGATTCCCTGCGATTTAGGACGAGCGGAGATCATCAGGCGATGCGCTGAAGCTAAAGGAGGGGAATGAGGCCAGAGAGAGGGGTCGGGGTTGTGTTACCTCGTCGGAATCGGCGATTTCCAGTAGCGGAGGCAGCGGACTCCGGCGAGATATTCCAGCAGCCCTGGGGCGTCTCGGGTACTGGAGGAAGAGGGGAAATGGAGAGGACGGGGAGGGCTTCTTATAGGCGCGGGGAGGCGTCGGATCGGGCAAGCATTGAAGAGGAATTGAAGGAGGAGGTGAAGGCGCGGTCGGCTCGGTCACCGGCGTGAATTTCGCCTGAGGAAGAAGAAGGTGATGTGGCCCTGGCAGGTGGGGTCCATTCGTCAGCGGGGAGAGGAGAGAGAGCTGGTACCGGTTCGGGATGGAGTCCGGGTGGGCTGTGGGCTTGTTTCCGAGCTGGGCCAAAAGGTTTCCCCTGGCCTTCTTTCACTCTTTTTTTTTTGTTCTGCGATTTTCTCTTTTCTATTTCTTATTTCTTATTTCCTTCATAACTTTTGCATTTCAAAAGCAAACAAGGTCAAACCAATTGCAAAAGTTTTCTAAAATCAAAAATAACATTTCAAAGCAGTAACAAACATGTTTTCATAAACATAACTAATTTCCAATTAAAGCTCTATAACTTAGCCAAAGGGCTTAATTGCATAAGTAAAGAAAAAGTTTTTAATTCCTTGCAAATTTTCCATCAATTCCAAGCTTTACAAAAGTCTTTTCACATTCCTAAGTTTTGGAATGTTACAGACTACCACCCTTAAAAGAAATCTCGTCCCGAGATTTGGGAGATGCTAGAAAGAAAATATAGGTATGGAAATCTAAGTGGCTACCACCCTTAAAAGAAATCTTCCTTGGCGGTATCTTGACGCTTCCTCAGGTAGTTGCATTTTGTTCCCAGCTTGAATTCACCGTTGGGCCTTTTCCTTGGATTATCCTCATCAGAATCTTCTGACGCTCTCGGCTGTGTCCAAAAGTGGGCACATCGAGGTTCCATCCAATTCTGGTGGTAGGCAGATATCATCCATCGCGTTGTCTTCAACAAGGTAGTCCACACCTTCATACAATAGGTGGGTGACTATTCTCCAGCGGGGTAGTTGTTGAACTACTTTTGACACTGAGGAGTCACTCTTTGGTTCAATCAGAGGACCAAGTTGAGTTGTCTCCTCTTCCAAGAGTGTGTATCTAGCCTTTTCTTGGTCAGTCCTCATCAGGGCCAAGATATCATACAGGCCATCACCATACTCCTTGTTGCTTTTTAGCTGATTTTCATTGCAGAATCTCAGAGGATAACTCGGTGCCAAGTGCTGCATGCTTGCTCCACGAACATGATGAGACCACACATCCCAATGAGTTGGATGGCATCTCTCTGCGGTCTTCTCAAGCACTTCATAGGGGTAACCAAGGTGGACTCTGTAAGAGGTACTGGCATCTTTAAGGAACGGAAGGTCACCTTATAACCAGCATTGTTGAACCCATTCAAGTTACCGGAGCAAGTCAGGCTGCTTGCCACTGGTACCAGATGGTCCTTAAGAATTCCTTTAGCAACCGTCTTTATAGTTGTCGAAGGGCGCTGAACATCTTGATCATATCTTGAAGGTGAACTCCTTTGCGGGAAAGCGGAATCTAACGAAGCTCTTATGGGCAAGAAGGTAGTTTCGAGGGTTCGGGAAGCTGCTTCATGACGTCGCGGTTCGGGATGGGGTAGACTTCGGTGGCGAAAAGCTTCGGAAATAGGTGGCACTCTCATAGGTGGTGGTGGCTGTTCTCGGTGGTGGCTTTCTGGAGAAAAGTAGCATCCTTTTATAGGCTCAGGAAAGGTAGTCGAACAGGCTAAGGGGAGTTGAAACGAAAAGTCGGGAAGATGAACTGATCGGGCAGTCATTAAAGCTGAACAGTCTTCGTCTTCAAGTCCAACGAGCAACGCTTCTGTTTTAAAAGAAGAGGCCGTTCAAAAACTTAGTTAGTGGTTTGCATGATAAAATCATTCATTGATTTTTCTTGACAAAAACAATTCCTCAACACGGGTAGGATAAAACTAGAGCGAAAACTGCATTTAGAGATTATTTTGAACGATACAGGAGGATTTCATTCTACCGGTTACATTAAAAGAGTACTGTCCATTTCACAAAGTCTTTTATTACACTCGTTACACGACAAGTGCTACAAGGCAGTAGTTGCATTTGACTCCTCCAGCGTTTGATAGATCATCCTTGTGTCACTGTATCCACTTCTGTGTCATCCTTCAGTTGTCCTTGGTGCTCTGAGTTTCTTTTTGGACAAGTGTTTGCATAATGTCCTTTGACTCCACACTTGAAACAAGTGACAAGACTGATGTCTCTTCCTCTAAGCTTTTCTGGACAAAAGTTAGTAGAATGTCCGGATTCGCTGCAGTGAAAGCAAATCTCCTGAGTACAATCCTTCTTTTGTTGTCCATTGCTCATATGATCTCTGTTTTCACTCTCCTTGCGTTTCTTCTTATCCGGGCAGTTCCATGCGTAGTGTCCTAATCTTTTACATTCACGACACTCTACTTGGCTGATATCTTTCTTCTTCTTTGACTTCTCCATGGCCAGAAGATCTTCTAATTCTTGCTTCTCATACTCCACTACTACTGTAGGGAATCTTTCTCTCTTCCTGTAGTTATTTTGTAGTCTTACCCTGGGGTTGTCTCTCTGGGTGGTGGCACAATACTCTGATCCCTTGGGCTCAAATTCAGCACTGGCTGTCCCTAGTGAGGGATGTATCTTCTGCTTGACTTGCTGGTTCATTTTATCCACTATGGCATTGAGATGGCAGTCTGCGAGGACGTGATTTGTTCCTTCACACAAAACACACGTAACCTTTGACAAGTGACAGGTCCCATTGCAACGCTCCTTCCCGCAGCTAGGGCATTGCTCCTTGCAGTCCTTGGACGTATGTCCTATATCTCCACAGTGTTTGCAAGCTTGGTTCCTTGCCACATCGTGTCCTTCGGGCTTGGCGGGGCTAGGGTCACTTGGTGATTTGTTGTTATTGGCCATGATATGAGACGCCATTTGCACGATGTGAGTATGTGCATCAAGCAGCTTCTGCACTCCTGGGGGTAGCTCATTGCCATTGATCATAGCTTGGGTTACCACTTGAGTCAACTGGGTATGCGTCTCTATCAACTTTTGCATTCCTGGGTCCATTTGAGAGTTGTTGGGGCTGCTCTGGTTTTGGCGGTGCATCTGTTTAAAATTTGCGGGTAGGGTTTAGGTTTTCAACATGGAGTAGAGTAGAGAACTTCTAAGGAAAATTCCTACCAGTTAGCAACACATTCAAGTCAAGCATCATACAACCATCATACAATCAATAAGCATGCAACTCACTAAACATTCAAGTCTTAACAATATAACTAGGGTACGATCATTCCACAGGTCGGTATGATCATACCTTTTTATTACAACAACAGTCGCTTCATCGTAAAATCTTAAGTGGAGGTCCATCTAAACTTCTTGGTTCCTTTTCAGGTTTCACCATTCTTCTAGACCTATCTTCTCCTTCAGAGTTGCAATCTGGTTATCCTTGGCGATGTTGAGGTCCTTTTGAACACTAAGCTCGTGAGCAAGTTCTGCCTTGTCATCTTGGAGTTGATTTATGGCTTCCACCAGTTCAGTAATATCCTCTTTTTCTTCCTTGAGGTCCTTCTGGGTGTTGTGAAGTCTCCACTTGAGTCTTTCTCCAAGTTCTGTTATGGCTCTCCAAGCAGCACATCTTGCAGAATCAAAGAATGACGGATACAGCTCGGAGTTGGTAAACATCCAGCGTCCCATCTTCTTGTGATCGTCATCTTGGTTCTCGTATAGGTGGAGTTGCACCCACCAATACTCTTGATCTTCATCAATCACGGGAAATCCCTTGTAGACAGCTTCTCCTTTCATTCCCAGGCTTATCATGAGGTTCTTCAGTGCCTTGGGAAACTCAATGTCACACTTCAGGGTCATGGTCATCACGGGTCCCTTCTTGACAGCTTCGGGGATGCTGGCCATCTAAAAGAATTTCCAAGATAGTGAGTAGCGAATAATAACTCAGCTAAAAAGATAAAACTTGGGCAGAATTTTAAATCCTAGGGTATTTTCTATGCTTAGATTCTTGGAATTTCCTCTGAGTGGAACAAGTAGCTCTTGGTTTGCAAGGTAGTTCGTTGGTCCCATCTGCTACCATGATTCTCCATAAGACTTTCTAAGTCCTAGAACTATTGAAGCTTGATCTTTCTTCCTTTGGACTTCTTCGGGAAATCTTGGAATTCCTTGTGGTGCTGAATTTCTTCATTTTTGATTTGAAGCAAAGGAAGGTAAAAGTGGAGGACTAGGTAAGAGTTATGAGGGAATAAGTATGTAAAGTTTTTAACTTAGAAATAAGAGTAAGTCCTATTTTCTAAGGGGTCTTTGTCCAATCCTAGGGGTTACGATCCTAAGGGCAACACAATGCTCTGATACCATCTTGTGGCGTACCTGTGCTTTATTTTGTGCTAGTCCAGGATCACTTACCAACACACACAGTACTAGATGAAATATCAAGAAACAAGGGTCATTTTATTACATCGCATGATCCTTCAACTACAAATGAGAACTTTACAATGCTCATAACATATAGCTTTCAGAAATTACAGCGGAAAACGAATCTAGCATGGAGTCCTTCTTCTTCATGTGCCACAGGCGAACATGTTGCGGATAGACTCGTAACCCTGTCGTACCTTTCTTAACGTCAAAACCTGCAACATGAAACGTTGCAGCCACAAAGGGTCAATACACTTGAATTGTATTGGCAAGTTGTCATTATTTGGTGGACACCAATGGAAACCTAACACTTACATGAATATTTGGCTAGGTGGATCTGCAAACCTATTGCACTAAGCAAAACTTATCCTATCACTCCTTGAGTAAAACCTTTAACTGACTAACTAGACTTGGGTGATCTATCCCTGTGATAACAGGCCGTAGTTATCGTACGGGACACTCTGGTCGACAGACACCTAGCGACTTGACTTGGGTGAGCTATCCCTGTGGTAACAGGCCGTAGTTATCGTACGGGACACTCTGGTCGATAGACACTTACATCAAGGTCAAAACTTTAAGTACTACATATGGACACCCATCCATATTCCCATGTTCAAACCACAAGTTTTAGTTTTAAGAAATTCGCATGATGAGATCCTTGAACGGTTTCGAGGTCATGTCGCTCAAAATTGTCCGTAACCGGGGACACGGCTAAGTACTTAGTTCTAACACTCTGCAGAGGTTGTGCACTTTTCCCACAGGACTTAGTTAACCTATTTTGCCGTGAGACTCATTTTGCCTCTAACGGCCAAGTGAAAACTAAGACGAGGCTTTTCAGAAACATTTCCTCAGACCAAACGGACGCGTTCCCGTAGTCCACCCACTGTCCGCCTGGCTTGAGTTCCTGCAGCTTACTTAACCAAGACAGAGCCCATATTGTCTTGTGGTTGCACTGGAAGCTTCACGACATTGAACGTCTCAAATCTCTTTGTTCCTGGGTGGCCGTCCACAAGTGCGATACACACGGTAATGCCCCGGTGTAACCACTCAACATATCCCTTTCCAGCCATTTCCACCCAGGTGATTCGTTAGAGCTTAGTTGTTTTCTTAGTTTTTGGAAAAACAAGGTTTTTCAACACTTAGTCAAAACATGTGATATCCCCTTCAACAAAACAAGTGTAAAGCAACCTATAGCAGCAGCACTTCTAGTAGACAATGCAAGCTAGACAAAAGACTTAACAAAGAAACAAAGCTACTAAGACATAAGCTATGGTAACACCTACACATGCATCTTCTACTACAATGCTACAAGTGACAAAATACTTTTGTAGGACAGGGAGATGATGACACTTGCCTTAGTAAACTTCTGAAGATTGTACTTCTGTTAACACACGTAGCTCTCCGTACAACTATAAAGTAGAAAAGGAACACAACATAAACATACCATACAAACAACAAATCAAACAAGACAATAAACATGTTCATTCGTTTTGGCTTAGTCTTGATCGGTCTTAGTGATATTTGGGCAAAAGATTGGACATGGAGTTGGTATGCTAGGGATGAAAATCATTGGTTAAGGATTGATGATAGCCTTATAGATAGTTGTCAATACTTGGTAGAAAGTAGCCTCAAGGGTGTTATAGATTTTGGTTGGAGTAGGTGGGTGGATAAAAATTCTAAGTCTTGAGATCCATCTCTTCTATCTTCTTGACTTGGCTCATTGGTCTTGGCCTTCTCATTTGACTTTGTCTCTTGCCTCTTTTTCCAACTTGCTCTTCATGGTCTTGGTATGGAAGACATCATTGCCACCGTGTTGGAGAGGTAGTCAAAATATTTAGAAGAATTTGGGTAAGAGAGGGTGTTGGTAGTTTTCACTAAGTCATTGTAGACATCAAGGATTCGTTAAGACTTAGTGTTTTTCACACCTCTTTGGTTTAGTGAAACAGAACAAATAGCACAAAAAGTGCACGATAGGAAAATTGATATTTGCTAAGTGTAACACACTTTATGCAAAAGATGAAATGGTGGAGTTGATCTAGGAAAAGTGTGAAAAGATGTGAGGGGTTACTCCGGTGATTTCCTAATATCAAGCTAATCAATTTTTACAAAAGGAATTTATGCCTAGAAAAGATGTAGGATTAAATCTAGGAAGGTACTCAAATTACCAATTCGAACTTGAATACTTTACAAAGTTGTTTAAACAAATCCTATAGTGGTTCTACTGGATAGAGGATAACAATAGGATCCTATTGCAAAAAGAATCAATCAAAAAGGATTTGTAGATTTTGAACTATATCAAAAATACTCAAACTCTCATATTCAAATTTGAATATTTTGAAATAGTTAGAAAGTTACTTTTTATTACAGAATGGTGTTCTACACAGTCTTAGGAATCCGTAGAGATATTACTTGCAAATTTTGGATAAACAGATCTAAAGATATAGATTTTATAATCTACCGGGGATTGGATCCCAATTCGAAGATAGATTCAAATTTAACCCATAAAATATAAGATTTTATGGTACTACTGGATTGTACAAGTCCTAAGGATTCCAACGGTATCTTATTTGCTATTTTTGGATCTATAGAATGAAGGTTACGAATTTTACAAGATTCAGTACAAATCTGAATCAGAAATCTAATTTGAAAACCATTTGATTCGGGCAGGGCCACGTGGCTTGTTCCTATTAGTCGATACCGGTTCGGCCGGATCGAGTTTGTGAACCGTGCGATTAAAATGGATCTGGACGGCTCAGATCTGAGCATACCCATTCGAATAAGTGATCTAATCTTATACGTTCGTTTCAGATCCGACGGTTTGCAAAGAAGAAAGAGGAGGTGCTCACCGCGGCTAGGGTTTTCGGTCGTCTCCGGTGATGAAGCGGCCCTGGAGTGGATGGTGGCGTGGTTCTGGTGGTTCCCGGGGACGGCGAAGTTGCGGACGGTGCTTGGAAGGTCACGGCGAGTTTGGGTGCGTGGTCTACAGCGTCGATTTCTTCCTGTGACGGCGGAGAAGCACGACTGGAGGTGGAGCGGGCGGCAGGTGCTTCGGGTGGTGATATCCGGCGTTGATTCCCTGCGATTTAGGACGAGCGGAGATCATCAGGCGATGCGCTGAAGCTAAAGGAGGGGAATGAGGCCAGAGAGAGGGGTCAGGGTTGTGTTACCTCGTCGGAATCGGCGATTTCCAGTAGCGGAGGCAGCGGACTCCGGCGAGATATTCCAGCAGCCCTGGGGCGTCTCGGGTACTGGAGGAAGAGGGGAAATGGAGAGGACGGGGAGGGCTTCTTATAGGCGCGGGGAGGCGTCGGATCGGGCAAGCATTGAAGAGGAATTGAAGGAGGAGGTGAAGGCGCGGTCGGCTCGGTCACCGGCGTGAATTTCGCCTGAGGAAGAAGAAGGTGATGTGGCCCTGGCAGGTGGGGTCCATTCGTCAGCGGGGAGAGGAGAGAGAGCTGGTACCGGTTCGGGATGGAGTCCGGGTGGGCTGTGGGCTTGTTTCCGAGCTGGGCCAAAAGGTTTCCCCCGGCCTTCTTTCACTCTTTTTTTTTGTTCTGCGATTTTCTCTTTTCTATTTCTTATTTCTTATTTCCTTCATAACTTTTTCATTTCAAAAGCAAACAAGGTCAAACCAATTGCAAAAGTTTTCTAAAATCAAAAATAACATTTCAAAGCAGTAACAAACATGTTTTCATAAACATAACTAATTTCCAATTAAAGCTCTATAACTTAGCCAAAGGGCTTAATTGCATAAGTAAAGCAAAAGTTTTTAATTCCTTGCAAATTTTCCATCAATTCCAAGCTTTACAAAAGTCTTTTCACATTCCTAAGTTTTGGAATGTTACAATTTCCTCTTGCCCGAGGGTATGAAGTTACCGACAAATGCTGAGGAGAAGGAGTGCTGCTGGGTCAAGTTGAAGCTGGACAGCCCCTTGGTGAAGCGTTACCCTAAAGATCTATATATGATGGCGTACAACCACCAAGTGTTCGGATCCTATGGCATGGGGTCCTCCTGCGCGGGCTACTTTGGAGCGCACCAACACCATGACTAGATACCCAGCTCCTCTAACATGAGGCAGCAATGCGACCATGCACACAACATATTTAGTGATATTGACTCTTGTTTTCATAGTGATAGTGACGATAGCGACATCAACAACTTCGAATGGCAGAAGTATTAGAGTTATCTAGAGATGTTTAGGATGATTAATATGCAATTGATCATGCTAGGCTTTAGAATGTTTATGCTGAATATGCAACCTCTCATAATAGAGTTTAAGTCTAGAATGTTCTACATACTTAATATGCAACAGAACATACTAGAGTTTAGAACTACTTCTTGTTTATTTGTTTACTTTGTTATAATGAACATGCATCAATAGATCTGCGATGTGCCAATTGTGGTTACGCCACATGCAAGGATAAGAAGTTTGCCATAGTCCTCCTCGAGAACTTTGAAATTAGAACGGTATGTTTTCTGAACTATGTGCAACCTTGTTTGTGCAATTGCGTGACTTCATGGACCAACTAGTGATAATTGTTGTTTACTTATAATTTTTCTTAGACCATCCCCCGAGCTCAAGGAGTGACTTCCTAGACAAAGTTAGCAAACACATTCATCACCATGGTTCATTTGAGGTCACCCTGGTCCAGTGGACAGTGCCCATCCGGACCTATAGAGTTCTAGTCATGAACGAGGTACACCAAACCTATTTCTGTTTCCCTCACGGGAGAGAACTTGCAAATCTCTATGTTATTTAAGCCAGGAGGAGGTGCATTATCTATCTCGACCATGATTTTAACACCTAGTTCCTATACAAGCATCCTTACAACCCATAACCTTCAGAATCTAAAGCCGCGACCCCAAAGATGATGATGGTGAAAACATCCATCTATATTTATCTAAAAGTGATACATAAAATGAGACCCTGTTAGAAATTGTCCACTAACAGCCATTTTGCAACGCCACTAACAACCTTTTCTCGACTAGTGATATATTAAACAAGACAATATTATAAGTTGGCCCTCGATGCTAGTTATGTGGATAACACTAAGCTAGGGACAAAGCTTTTCTATAGCAAGTTAACAATTCAAAGAGTATCACTTTGGATTAAGGTATATTCTAGTTAGAGAGTTTTCAAATCAAATTTCAAGCTTCTCTAATAGTCTCAAACCTTTTGAACGCATAACCATATTATTTCTTTCTAGGAAACACAAAAGGATGTACCATGGTGCATTGATTCAAAGAATACAATTAACAAGCTATAGATGAGGCCCAAACAACCAACCCCTCAATGCAAAATCACAAGAAATGAACACTATGACACATTCGCTACCCGGCCACATAAGCATGCAAGATGTACTCTACAAACCCGTGGATTGTTGATATGTCCATTTTGCATCACAATTTTGTATCATAATTTACTGTTATTCATTGATATATTTCAAATTTAGAGATGATACTTATGTTGTTTCCTCTGTTTTTGCATGTTTGATGATCATTGGAGGATTTGCTGCTGGAGTTAGGATTCTGCTGGAAAAAGGACTGTCAAGACACCATATTTCGGAAGATCAGGAAATTCCAGAAAAATACCAGGAAATTGTATTTTGCCAGAAGACTGAGAGAGGCTAGAAGGAGGAGTCGAGAGGAGCCACAGGGCAGGCTCACACATAGGGGGCGTGGCCCGACCCCTGGCCGCGCCGGCCTATTGTGTGGCCGCCCTGGCCCACTTCTGCCATCGCCCCTTCGCGTATTTTATCATCCCTAAAAACCTAAGAGAGGGGGGCTCAGAGATAGACACCACCGCCTCTACGGGGCAGAAAACACCAGAGAGAGAAAAGCTCTCCGGCAGGCAGAAATCTGCCGGGGAAATTCCTTCCCGGAGAGGGGAGATCGTCGCCATCATCATCATCATCGCACCAGACTTCATCGGGATCATCACCATCATCCTCATCACCAGCACCTTCATCTACACCTTCACCACGCCGTCCCATTGTAACATCTTGAGTTGAATCTTGTCAAATTCTTAGGGGAAACGTTCCCGGTGTTGATTACTCTTGTGGTTGATGCTATTGAGTGGAACCGTTGAATTAAGGTTTATGTTCAGATTGTTATTTACCATTATTTCACCTCTGATCATGATCCATATGATGTCTTGTGAGTAGTTCGTTTAGTTCTTGAGGACATGGGAGAAGTCAAGTTGTTAGTAGTGGAATTATGTTGAGTAATATTTAATGGTTTGATATTTATTTGTTGTGGTGCTATTTCACTAGTGGTGTCATGTGAATGTCGACTACATGATACTTCACCATTTATGGGCCTAGTGAGATGCATTGTGTATTTGGCTACCAATTGTGGGGTTGCTGGAGTGACAAAAACCTAAACCTCCGTTGGGAAACCATTGCACCAGGGAGCGTAGGATCTTAGAGTTTAAGGCTGTGGTTAGATTTATCTTAATTACTTTCTTGTAGTTGCGGATGCTTGCAAGGGGTATAATCACAAGTGTGTATTTATCCTAGTAAGGGTAGTGCGCTAGCACAGGTTCACCCCCATAACACTTATCAAACCAATAAAGATTATTTAGCGGTATGAAGCGAAAGCACTTGATAGAAACTCTCGTGTGTCCTCGAGAATGTTTGGTCATCATAAGTTACACAACCGGCTTGTCCTTTGCTCTAGAAAGGATTGGGCCACTTGCAGCAATTACTATTATTGTCTTTTATTTATTCGCACTTTATTTATTTGCATTACTAAATACCCCTAAAAACCCGTTTGCTAGTATTAACAGTGAATCCTTGATCAAAACCACTGGTTAACACCTTCTGCTCCTCGTTGGGTTCGACACTCTTATTTATCGAAAGTACTACGATACACCCCCTATACTTGTGGGTCATCAAGACTATTTTCTGGCGCCGTTGCCGGGGAGTGAAGCGCTATTGAAGAGTGGAATTGGTAAAGGTAACCGTCGCTGTGAGTATTGTTTTTATTTTTGTCTTTTATTTTTATTTTATTTTGCTATGGAGAGTTCTCCATTTGGGTTCCTATTCGGGAACACTACTACCACTCCTGCACATGTGGATGAACCACCACCACCACCACCTGCTCAATTAGATCCTTTTAAATACCTATGAAAATTGTTGAACGTGTTATGGATAACTGCTATTCAGGAGATGGAACTGTCCATCCGGGTGATCATTTACTCTTTATACATGAATTATATGAGTTGTTCAAGTGTGCAGGTATTTCATCAAGAAAAGTTAAGAGGAAGCTATTCTCTTTATCACTGAAAGGCAGAGCTGAGGAGTGGTATTGGTTGCTTAAAGATGGTCCATCTATTGCATGGGAGGAAATTGCACCTCTCTTTTATTCCAAGTTTTATCCTCCAAGTGAAATTCATAAAGATCGTAATCGAATATATAACTTTTGGCCTCATGATGGAGAGAGTACTGCCCAAGCGTGGGGGAGATTGAAGTTACTAATGCTCAAATGTCCCATTCATGAGCTCCCCAGTAATATTGTTATTGATAATTTTTATGCGAGGCTTGATCTTCATGACAAGGATTATTTGGATGCTTCCTGTTTTGGATCATTTACTCATATGAAAGGAGAAGCTAAATGGGTTCTTCTTGACCGTATTCAAGAAAATGCTGAAGGATGGGAGAACGACAAAGGTAGGAGGTTAGGTATAAATTATGATTATGAATGCATTAAAACTTTTATGGGAACCGATGACTTTCACAATGTTAGCACTGCTTATGGTCTTGATTCTCAGATACTTGCTAATTGTTTCAAGGCTTTTGCCTCTTATCTTGATGTTCCAAAGAAAGATTGGAACAAATATCATGCGCCTTATAAAGATTCTATTAGTCATAATCCTGCTACAGCTATTGAAGTTTGTACTGTTGATAGCATTTTGCCTGAACCTTATTTCGAGAAGACGCATTTCCCTGCTAAGGTAAAAGAGCATTCTACTTTGGTAAGTGTGTCTAATAAAAGTACAAAGAAAGCTGCAGAACCTGATGAGCAAATTACTATTAAGTCTCCTGTGGCTATAGTGAAGGACCTTGTTACTGAAGATGTAGGGGATGAACATATTATCTTTTGTGAAGATGCTACTAACATTATTTCACATCCTAGTAGGCATAGGAAAACAAGTGTTCCTGTTATTTTTGTCAGGATTGGCGATCATTGCTATTATGGTTTATGTAACATTAGTGCAAGTTCAAGTGCTATTCCTCTAGAGCTTTACAGAGAAATTATGCATGAGATTGGCCCTTGTGAACTTGAGGATATTAACGTGGTTATTCAGCTTGCTAACAGAGAGACTGTCTGGCCACTTGGTATTGTTCGAGATGTGGAAGTTTTATGCGGTAAGACTAAATATCCTACTGATTTTCTAGTACTTGGTACGGAAGCTAGTAAAACTTGTCCTATTATTTTCGGTAGACCCTTTTTGAATACTTGTGGTGCTGTGATAGAATGTAAGAAGGAGAATTTTTTTTACTAAGTTTAATGGAGAATCTTATGAGTTTAATTTTTCTAAGTTTGCTAAGACTTCTTATGAAAATGAAATGCCTAATGAAAATTTTCGAGTTGAACAGCTTGCCTCTATTGCTCTTGCTCCTAATAATGCTTTGCAGCAATTTATGGAGGACCATGAAAGTGATGTCTTCAGGGAGGAAAGAGAAGAGATTGACGATATTCTTCTTCGTCAACCACCATTGATTAAGCACAATTTACCTGTGGAGGATCTTGGTACCACTTTGCCACCTAAGGAAGATCCTATTTTTGAATTAAAACCTTTACCTAATGATCTTAATTATGCTTATATAGATGATAAGAAAATATATCCTGTTATTATCAGTTCTAAACTTTCAGGAAAGGAGGAAGAAAGGTTATTGGAAATATTGAGGAAACACCGAGGAGCTATGGGATATACTCTTGATGATTTAAAAGGGATTTCTCCCACTATATGTCAGCATGCTATTAACATGGAGGAAGATGCAAAGCCAGTTGTTGAACATCAATGCCGCTTAATTCCCAAGATGAAGGAAGTGGTAAGAAATGAGGTATTGATGCTCCTTGATGCTGGTATTATTTATCCTATTGCTGATAGTAGATGGGTTAGTCCTGTTCATTGTGTTCCTAAGAAAGGAGGTATAACTGTTGTGCCTAATGAGAATAATGAGCTTATTCCTCAAAGGGTAGTAGTTGGTTATAGGATGTGTATTGATTTTAGAAAGGTAAACAAAGTTACTAAGAAAGATCATTATCCTTTACCGTTTATAGATCAAATGTTAGAGAGGTTGTCTAAGAAGACTCATTTTTGTTTTCTTGATGGTTATTCCAGTTTTTCTTAGATTGCTGTTAAAAAGCAAGATCAAGAGAAAACCACTTTTACTTGTCCTTATGGAACTTATGCTTATAGATGTATGCCGTTTGGTTTATGCAATGCTCCTGCTATGTTTCAAAGATGCATGTCTGCTATATTTCATGGTTTTTGTGAGGAAATTGTGGAGGTTTTCATAGACGATTTCTCCGTCTATGGAACTTCTTTTGATAATTGTTTGCACAATCTTGATAAAGTTTTGTAGAGGTGTGAAGAAACTAATCTTGTTCTAAATTGGGAGAAATGCCACTTTATGGTGAATGAAGGAATTGTTCTTGGACATAAAATCTCCAAAAGAGGTATCGAAGTTGATATAGCAAAGGTTGAAGCAATTGAGAAAATGCCCTGTCCCAGAGATGTTAAAGGTATTCGTAGTATTCTTGGTCATGCTGGTTTCTATAGGAGGTTTATTAAAGATTTCTCTAAGATTTCAAAGCCTCTTACTAATCTTCTTCAAAAAGATGTACCATTTGTTTTTGATGACGATTGTAAGGAAGCTTTTGAAACTCTTAAGAAGGCTTTAACTACTGCTCCTATTGTTCAACCACCTGATTGGAATTTACCCTTTAAAATTATGTGTGATGCTAGTGATTTTGCTATTGGTGTTGTTCTTGGACAGCACGTAGATAATAAGTTGAATATTATTCACTACGCTAGTAAAACTCTTGATGCTACTCAGAAGAATTATACAACTACTGAGAAAGAGTTTCTTGCTGTTGTTTTTGCATGTGATAAGTTTAGACCTTACATTGTTGATTCTAAAGTTACTATTCATACTAATCATGCCGCTATTAGATATCTTATGACGAAGAAGGGTGCTAAGCCTAGGCTTATTAGATGGTTGTTGGTTTTACAAGAGTTTGATTTGCATATTGTAGATAGGAAAGGTGCTGAAAATCCTGTTGCTGACAATTTGTCTAGATTGGAAAATATTTCTTTTGATCCTATTCCTGTTAATGATAGTTTTCCAAATGAACAGTTGGCTTCGATAAATGTAACTTCGCGAGACCTTCCTTGGTATGCTGATTATGCTAACTTTATTGTTTCCAAGTATTTGTCTCCAACCTTTACAGCTCAGAAAAGAAGAAAAATCTTTTATGATTTGAGGCATTATTTTTGGGATGACCCACACTTATATAAAGAAGGAGTTGATGGTATTATGCGAAGATGTGTACCAGAATATGAGCAACAAGAAATATTGAGAAAATGACATGGAAGTGCTTATGGAGGACATCATGCTGGAGATAGAACTGCACAAAAGGTTCTACAATCAGGTTTTTATTGGCCAACCCTTTTTAAAGATGCTAGAAGGTATGTTTTATCTTGTGATGAATGTCAAAGAGTTGGTAATATTTCTAGACGTAATGAAATGCCTATGAATTATACTCTTGTTATTGAACCATTTGATTGTTGGGGATTTGACTTTATGGGTCCTTTTCCTCCTTCAAAAGGTTATACTCATATACTTGTTGTTGTTGATTATGTTACCGAGTGGGTAGAAGCCATACCTATAAAGAGTGCCGATGGTGAGACCTCGTTAAAAATGCTTAAGGATGTTATTTTTCCTAGGTTTGGTGTACCTAGATATCTTATGACTGATGGAGGTTCTCATTTTATTCACGGTGATTTTAGAAAAAATCTTGCTAGATATGACGTTAATCATAGAATTGCTTCTGCTTATCATCCCCAAACTAGTGGATTGGTAGAGCTTTCAAATAGAGAGATCAAGTCTATCTTGCAGAAGACTGTCAATAGATCTAGGAAAAACTAGGCTAGCAAGTTAAACGATGCTTTATGTGCTTATAGAACTTCTTATAAGAACCCCATGGGCATGTCCCCTTACAAAATGGTTTACAGAAAAGCGTGTCACTTGCCCTTAGAATTAGAACACAAAGCTTTTTAGGCAGTGAAAGAGCTTAATAGGGATTTTAAACTTGCCAGTAAGAAAAGGTTGTTAGATTTGAGTTCTCTAGATGAGTGGAGAAACGAAGCTTACGAGAATGCTAGACTTTTCAAAGAGAAAGTCAAGCAATGGCATGATAAGAGAATTCCTAAGAGAGAGTTTTATGTTGGTGAGAAAGTTCTATTGTATAGGTCTCGTCTCAGATTTTTTGCAGGAAAATTACTCTCAAAATGGGAAGAACCCTATGTTATTGAAGAGGTGTACCGCTCTAGTGCAATAAAGATTGCTTCGTTAAAAGATGACACTACACACATGGTGAATGGCCAAAGACTCAAACATTATATTGCTGGAGATTCTTATAATGAAGATGTTGATGTTATTCAAACGGTTTCTCCGGAAGAATTCATCCAGGACAATATGCAGGAACCTGCAGAGTTCATTTTCGAATAGGTAACAATTCTAGTCAAAAAAGGTTCGCGTTAACCTTTTTCAGTTATATTTTTAATGTTTTTGTTAAATATGAAAAATCATGAGACAAAAACGGGAAGGAGAAGGAGTCCGGTGTGTCCTCACACATAGGGGGCGCGGGCCCACTTCAGGCCGCGCCCACCTGTTGTGTGAGCACCCCGGAGCTCGTTTCCGTCCTGGTTTCCTCCTGAGACTTGGTTTCGATGTTTAATTTTTGCCTATATAACCCCACGGATTGCCCGAGGTCTGTATATCGTTTTATCGTCGTGTTTTCATTCCGAGCTGTTTCTGTCAGGAGTTGATCTCAGTTTTAGGAGCACCATGGACTCTGCAAGCGACGACAAGGAGAAGACACCTCCGGAAGATGACTACCAAGACCGCAAGCTGAAGGAAGAACAAGTGGCTGGAGGATCGAGGGCAAGAGACCCTACTTTCGTAGGATCAATGAACGCTAGACGTGCCATTTCTCATAATATGCAGGGGCCAACATTACCAGTCTTGGATCTAAATTTCATGGCTATAATTGAAGAGGGTATGCTGGTCACTGACGAGCTTTGTGCCAATACCGAGTTCTGGAGAGGGAGATACAGATACTTCAAGAAGAGCATCTCAGGCTTCGCGGGATGCTGGAACTTTTACTTGGTCCAAGGATGATTTTACCACCACCGCCAAAGGAGTAACTCGTCATTGGTATAGGCATCCCCTTGGCTTGTTCCAAGCTTGGGGGAGTTCCGCGGTATCTGCTGGTGCCAAGTTGACATGGGAATATGCAGTTGCTGTGGGAGCTTATTCTTCTTAAATCCCCGGCAAGGGCGCCAGAAAAGAAGCTGTTGGTGCCAAGTTGACATGGGAATATGTAGTTGATGTGAGAGCTTATTCTTCTTAAATCCCCAGCAACGGCGCCAGGAAAAAGCTGTTGCTTGTGCATGGTGAATGACCAGCCCGTTGGGAACCCCAAGAGGAAGGTGTGATGAGTATAGCAGCTAGTTTTCCCTCAGTTAAGAAACCAAGGTTTATCGATCAGGAGAAGGGCAGACAATAACGACTGAAGGTGATGCTTGCTAGTTTGCGACAGCTTCAGACAATTTATATATGGCGCCTCGTCCAAGCTTTGCTTGCTAGCTACAACGCGGAACCTGCACACAACACAACCAAGTACTTTGTTCCCAACTTGCGATGAGGTTGTCAATCTCACCGGTTTGCTTGAAACAAAGGTTATGAGCGTATCGAGTGGAAAATAGTAGAAGTATGCGAGTAAAGTAAACAGTGCGAGTAAAGTAAACAGGTGATAGCAATATGATGGAAATAGGACCGGGGTCCACAGTTCACTAGTGGTGTCTCTCCATAAGATAAATAACACATGCTGGGTAAACAAATTACAGTTGGGCAATTGATAGAATAAAGATAAATGTGATATGTCAAGAAGATCACTATGAGATTTACTCTGGGCATTACAACAAAATACATAGACCGCCATCCAACTGCATCTATGACTAATAATCCACTTGTGGCGAATCAATCCGAGAACTCCACAAGTATTAAGTTGCGAACAACAGATAATTGCATTAAGCAAAGTGTGTAATGTAAACAAAGCATATGCCCTTGAGCATATGAATGTTGTTTTCTCCCTAGTAGCAATAGCACATCTACAACCTTAGAGGTTTCTGTCACTCCCCCAGGTTAAATAGAGGCATGAACCCACTATCGAGCATAAATACCCCCTCTTGGAGTCACTAGCAACTACTCGGCCAAGATAGCTACTAACAACGGAGAGCATGCAAGATCATAAACAACATAGAGATAACATAAGATATATTTCAGTATAGCAACTCAATCATAACACCAATATTCATCGGATCCCAACAAACCAAACATGTAGAATTACATCACGGTGATCTCAATCATGTAGGGCAGCTCATGAGATCTAAACATGAAGCACATGGTGGAGAAGACAACCATCTAGCTACTGCTATGGACCCATAGTCCAAGGTAGACTACTCACTCATTGCTCCGGAGGCAAGCATGGCAATGAAGAAGACCTCCGGTGGCGATTCCCCTCTCCGGCAGGGTGCCAGGAAGAGCTTCTGGACCCTCCTGATCTTCGAGTCGAGGGCGGCGGCGGATCGCGATGTGTTCTGGAAAATTGATCGGGGTCCTTAGGTTTTTCCCGTCGGGGGGTCTTTATAGGCGAAGGGGCGATGTCAGGAGTGGCCCCAGGCCTCCTCACACCATGGCAGCGTGGCCAGGGCCTGGGCCGCGCCAGCCAGGCGTGAGGGCGGCCTGTGGCCCCTCTCCTACTCTCCTTCGGATCTCTGGAAGCTCTCGGACAAAATAAGACTTCAGGAACTTGTTTCGTCCAATTCCGAGAATATTTCCTGTGTATCACTTCTGAAACACAAAAACAACAGAAAACCGGGAACTGGCACTGTGGCAACTTGTTAATAGGTTAGTTCCGGAAAATGCATAAAAGCGACACGAAGTGTAACAAAACAGTAGGCAAATGGTGTATAAACAAGCATGGAGCATCTAAAATTATAGATATGTTGGAGACGTATCAAGCATCCCCAAGCTTAACTCCTGCTCGTCCTCGAGTAGGTAAGTGATAACAAAAGAATAATTTTTGAGGTGACATGCACCTACACAATCTTGATCATATATGTAAGCATTTGTGAGCTGGGATCATAAGAACTTAAAACATGGGCATGAAAGATATAATCTTGAAAATAGAAACTTAGCAACCATGTTGTAAACATGCAAATGAACACAAACAAAAGATCATGAAAATGAAACAATGAAAGTCAAACGCGTGTTCAAATCATAAGGAAAAACATACAAATGGTTTTCAACTTGTCCTTCAAAGAGAGCAAAACATAAATGCATAGGACACCTTCAAGTTTAAGAGGGCGACTAGATACAAATAATTTGAGAACAAGTGAAACCAACAATATGAATCAATCAATGAAAACTTTAGGACAATGCACATTATACTAAGAATGACAACTATGCTCTCTTAATGGTGCATAAAGATAGAAAGTGGTGACTCAACATAAAAGTAGAAGAAAGGCCCTTCGCAGAGGGAAGCAGTGATTGCAAGTTTTATAACCTTCAAAAATTATGGTACTTACCGGCTTTGAGCTCTCATTGCCCCCATCATAAGCATCTTTTTTTTGAAGCCTCTATTGTGGGGGAAACCCCCACAACCCCCAAAATTTTATTATATTAGGAAAAGAATGTACAAGATAATTACAGGATATTTACAAACTAAAAAGCAGTCTATGGAAGGTTTTCAATCCAAGGTAAGAAATTTTGAACAGAATCACTCTTCACCCTGTGCTTAAGCATGGTGACTTCATGGATGAAACTTGACCTCCATCTCCTAAAAGTTGGTCTGATATTTTTAAAGATCCAACCATTCCTTTGCTTCCAAATACACCAACAGGAAATGATGACTATCTCTGTGAAACATGGACCTTTGAAAGATCTCTTTACTGCAGACAAGGAAGCAAAAGTGTTTCCAGGGATCCATGGAATTTGCAGATAATTCCAAATACGTGTGCTGAAATTGCAGTTGAAGAACAAAATGTCTCCAGTCTTCAATTACTCTTTCCTGACAAAGAGTGCAATTATGGTTCTGAGTAACATTCCAGTGCCTTCTCAAAAGCATGTCTTTCGTGTTGATTCTATCATGAAGGATTAGCCAAGCAAGGAATTTGTGCTTAGAGATGCATTTACTTTTCCAAATCCAACAAGAAGGGTGATCAATATCAATATGATCAAAAGCCTGCTTGTAAATTTTGCTTGGACTGAAACCTTTATTACCAAGTTTGAAAATCCAGGAGTCATTGGACTCAGGATTCAAACTAGCATTGTGTAAAATGACTTGCAGATTAGCCATCTCCTCATGAGCTTGAACAGAAAGAGGCAAGTGAAAATTGTCCAAAACAGACTCTGTCTCAAAGAATTCTCTTACTGATTGTAATTTATCTTTAGCATAGGAGAAAAGCCTTGGAAAACTAGAGTCAAACAAATTGTCCTTCCACTGGTCAGACCAAAAGAGCACAGTATTTCCATTTCCCACCTCACATTTGGTGATACTTCTATATTCATCAGAGAGGGAAATAATGTTTCTCCACCAAAATGAGCCAGCAAGAACCACAGCATGTGGGACAGCTTGGTGGTAGTAAGAATCTCTAACAAGATGAATCCAAGGAATGTCTTCATTGTTATAGAATTTATGCAGATGCTTGAGAAGGAGGGCATTGTTCTGCACTCTAAGATTGATAATACCAAGCCCTCCTTTATTTTTTGGTCTGCATACCATTTCCCAAGCCGCAAGAGAGTTTATCTTGTCTTTGTCTTTTCTCTTCCATAGACAGTGTCTTCTTGCTCTGTCAATAACATCAATAATCCCAGGGGGAAGTTTTAGTGACAGCAAGAAGTATGTAGGAAGGGAAGACAAAATAGAGTTCACAAGCACCAATCTGTCCCCATAGGAGAGGAAAGAGGAAACAGCAGATAATCTCCTTTCCACTCTGTCAGTCAAGGGGGAAAGGTCTTTGATGGATGGCTTGGTAGTCCCCATGGGTAGCCCAAGGTAAGTGAAAGGCATAGACCCCAGTTGACAGTTGAACTCCTCTGCTAGAAAACTGGCCTCCTCATCAGAAAGATTGATAGGAATCATTGAGGATTTGTGGAAGTTGATCTTAAGTCCAGTGAAAGCAGCATACTGATTAAGGATATCTTTGAAGACAGTTAATTGATCCAAATCAGTAGGAAGTGCAATAATGGTGTCATATGCATACTGGATTATTAGAAAATCTGCATCAACTGGGATTGGCAATGAAAGCATCCCATTTTGGAAAGCCCAATTTACCAGAGATTGTAGAAGATCAGCCCCTTGAACAAAAAGCAGAGGGGAGAGAGGATCTCCTTGCCTTACACCTCTTTTACAATGAAAGGATTTTCCTGGCACACCACTGAGAAGAATGGAAGAAGACCCAGAGGAAAGGACTTCTCTGACCCACTGAAGGAAAAGTTCTGGGTATCCTTTGGCTCTCATGATCTGGATAATTGCCTCATGGTCAAGAGTATCAAAAGCCTTTTCAAAGTCAATTTTTATTATCACAATTTTCCTCTTTGATTGTTGACATTAGTGAATGTACTCAAATGCCCAGCCAAGGCAGTCCTGAATTGTTCTGTCTTTAATGAAACCATATTGGTTGACATGAATGGTTTTCTTTATGACTTTCTGCAATCTATTAGCAGCCAGCTTGGTCAAAAATTTCAAACAAGTATTTGTCAAGGATATTGGTCTGAAATCATTGACTGTCTCAGGAGCATTTGTTTTTGGCACCAGAGTGATGAAAGAGCCATTGATGCTTTGGAGTTTCCCATTTCCAGCATGAAACTCATTACAAAGCTGGATAAAATCGTTCTTCACAATATGCCAACACTTCTTTAGGAATAAGCCATTAAAGCCATCAGGCCTAGGAGCTCTATCTGGTTTCATGGATTTCACAATGCCTGAGATTTCCTCTTCACTAAAGGGAACAATGACAGAATCAAGATCATCAGAAGGTAATAGAATATCAGAGAGCACAAAGGAGGAGCTGGTAGGAACAGAAACTCCCATTCTCCCCTTGTAGCTGAGCCAGAAAGCATTTGCTTTGTCTTGGTGGTCAGAGAGTACATTTCCATCAGCATCTTGTATTTCTGCAATTCTGTTAAATCTGTACCTCTCAGTAGCTTTTGAGTGGAAAAACTTTGTGTTTTCACCACCAAGCTTGAACCACGTCACTGTGCACCTGCTCTTCCAATAATCAGACTGTAATTGGAGCAACTTTTTAAGGTGAACTTTCACAATATTTCTGAAGTTGAATTCTGGTCTGCTTAAATCCCTTTCATCTTCTAGCTGATCCAGCAGAAGAATAACATAATTGCACTTACCAATTAGGTCCTTAAGGTGGGAAAGATTTTTTCCCCATCTCTTGAGCTCATATCTCAGGTTTTTTAACTTTGCAGTGATTATACTAGAGGCAGAAAGGGGTTTAACTGGAGAGTTCCAAACCCTTTCCACAAGCTCAAAAAATCCAGGTTGCTGATGCATATGCTTGACAAATCATAAGTTGAAAACCTCGTGTCCCGTGAATACGAGTACCCAAACCTCATGCTACTTTACTTAGAGTCCCAAGCAAGGCTCTTGTCATTGTAAATATATGCATATCATTGAGAACTGCCAATGGGGTACCTCCATGCCCGATGACATGGAACATGCCCACATCAAAATGATAGGACAAGCAGACAATGAACACCTCGACATCTCTTTTATTTGCCATTTGTTTAGCTTTTTATTGTGAGATGCGTCGTCGAATGTTCACCATGGGTATGCTGCAAATTTCCACCATGAATTATGCATGGCTTAGATTAGTGGCCCGGCGTTTCCCTAACACATATACAAACTCCATGATCCCCACAAGATTCCCAATTGATTTCACACCGCAGGCATCCATAAACAAAAGATCACGATATCAACTCAAATAAGAAGTGCAATGTTGAAAGCTTGCCCATGACTGCATGGCTAGGCTAGTCTCCAACTTACAACTTGCAAGCATAACAACTCAACATAAGAGACCACAATGTCAAATTTTTAAGAACACGAAAAAGTAAAGTGTGCCTTCCGGTTCGTGAGAGCTTTACTGACCGAGTTTCGCATAACACTGGTAAGAGTTTAATTTGAAGAGAAAATAAAAGCAAGTCAAATTTACTTGGAATAGCAAATTGCTAGTAGGTATGTATGGTGGACACTTTGGAAAACTTTGGCTTTTAGGAGTTGGATGCACGAGTAGAGCTCATACTCAGTACAAGGCGAGGGCTAGCACAAGACTGGAAGTGACCAACTAAGAAGCAATAATGGCCATAATCATGCAAAGCGAAAAAGCGACATTAAAAGAAGCATAAGATGGCATCAAAAGTCAAAAACTAAATGATCATAGAGGCTATTGGTGACTTTGTAAGAGTCTAACATGTGTGAGCATGCGCCAAGTCAACCCAAATAAAGCATCAAGGAGAAAACCAAAATAATGCTTCCATATAATTAAAAACAACGCATGATTTTTTCAAAGGCTCATTAAGCAATCTCAGTTATTTGAGACAAGTCATGCTTCAGCAAAACCACTAAGCATACCATCAAAAAGACATCAAGCATGACATGAAAAAGCCTAAGCCGCAGTCTACACAAGCTCCTTCTTGTACCACTTTTTTGCACAAAGCTTTTTCTCTTTTCCAACACCATTTGAAAATTTTAAAGACACCTCTTTTGATGAAAACCAATAAAGATCAGATGCAAAAATACACCTTGATGAAAAGATATGACAAGGTCTGAACGCAAATCAAGGCGAAAACGAAAACCAAAAGCAGTAGCGGAAAAAGAAGAACACCCGGTGAAATTGTAAGAATGAAAAACGGAGTGTTCTTGGCAAATGAAAACGAGTACATCCCCTCCAAAGGAAATTTGTTGGGGTCCAACCATTTATTGCAGCAAACAAAACTAAACTAACTAAGAAAACTAAAACAACTAACGCTCCAAGAAAAACACATAGTGCATGAAGCAATAAAAATATAGTGTCTTGAAAGGTGACCTGATTTTTGCCGATGAAGAAGGGGTGCCTCGGGGGCATCCCCAAGCTTTGATGCTTGTACTTCTTGGATATTTCTTGGGGTGATGCATGGGCATCCCCAAGCTTGAGCTTTTGTCCATTCTTCAACTCATCTCATCATTCTCCAATCCCTACACTTGAAAACTTCCTTCATACAAAACTAAACACAAATCTATTAGCAACATTAGTGTAGCATAACATATAATCAACCTCTTTTTGCTTCAGGTTTCAACTCAAAACCACCAAATATATAGCAAATACTACTGTAGCAACTTCCCCAAAAGTTCCGTGATCAAAAGAACTCAAAAGAAAGTGATAAAGCGGCAAACACAAATATTAGCAGAAATCTGTCAAAACAGAATAGCTGACAAAGGACGAATTTTTGAGGGGTTTTGTGTTGCTCAAATCAAAAAGTGTTCAACTAACGAAAGTTTGGATATAACCTAGGGCATACGCACAAGAAATCGCAGGTCCAAAAGATATACAGAGAATTTATACGAATGTTTACGGTGCAGCACCGAAAATAGTTTCAGGACAGCAACATCCCCAAATCTTTACCTCACTCGAATTAGAGGCTTCTCTTGGCACAAAAACGAAATAAACAAGATAAGGAGCGGTCATTACAGTAGTAATGACTTCCAAGACTCAAATAAAACAAAAAGTACTGAAAATAAAACATTGGGTTATCTCCCAAGAGTGCTTTTCTTTAACGCCTTTGAGCTAGGCGCAGAAAATTGCGAATCAAGTAACTTCAAGTGATGAAGTGCTAGGATCAGCGGGTGCCTTACGTCTTCCTTTCTTACCTTTGCTCTTGACTCTAGGAAAGACATGGCTATTGCAAGGTGGAGAGATAAATCTTATATTGCCTTTTCCCACATCAATGACGGCGCCTAGGAGCTTCAGGAGGGATCTTCCAAGTGTGATTTGTCCTTTTCCTACACATTCAATAACAAGATAATCAGTAGATATCATTCTTCCTAGGACTTTTGTAAAAACTCCTTCAGCTATTCCAATGGGAAATATAGTGGCATTGTTAGTAAGAGAAGTTCCTTCTCCCCCCTCAGAAAGCTTCCAAAGGCTCAAAGATTCATAAACATCCTTTGGCATGAGACAAAATTCAGACATAATATCACAACGAGCATGAAAAGTTTCACCACTAATGGTGATTTTTATCGTAGGATACCAACTCGAAGGTTTAGAATTTGTTGGCACATAATCAAAATGCTAGCGCAAAGTATTGTAGCAAGAATTCAAACTAGTAGTGCGAGTCTCAAGAGTATCAAGTCTATTAAAAATGCACACAAGAGAGGAATCAAAATAGGTTGGCATGCTATAAATTGTAATCAACTTTTTTATAATATTGAAGGCTTGATCTCCATCACAATGAAGGAAATCTCCTTCTGCAGTAGCATCCAAAGCATATCTATAACGAAGAGCAAGTCCAAAGTAAAAGCTACTAAGAAGCAAACTCAAGGTCATTTTAGGTTCAGTTTTTCCATGCCAATCATAAATTCTAGACCAAGCTTCTTTAAAACTTTACTCATCCTTCTGTTTAAAATTAAAAATCATGTCCTCGGGAGACATAGTAATAGCAACTGAACTAGACATAATAAACAACTACCAATGATTCTAAATTTTTTTGGGTTTTTGATATAAAATGATGCAGGTAAAATAAATAAAGTAAAGCAAAACAATAACAAAGTAAAGGATGTATGTGCGAAAAACTCCCCTCGCAGAAGTCTTCCACTCTTCCCCGGCAACGGCGCCAGAAAAGAAGCTGATGGTGCCAAGTTGATGTGGGAATATGCAGTTGATGTGGGAGCTTAATCTTCTTAAATCCCCGGCAACGGCGCCAGAAAAGAAGCTGCTGGTGCCAAGTTGACGTGGGAATATCCAGTTGATGTGGGAGCTTATTCTTCTTAAATCCCCAGCAACGGCGCCAGAAAAAGTTGTTGCTTGTGCGTGGTGAATGACCAGCCCGTTGGGAACCCCAAGAGGAAGGTGTGATGAGTATAGCAGCTAGTTTTCCCTCAGTTAAGAAACCAAGGTTTATCGATCAGGAGAAGAGCAGACAATAACGACTGAGGGTGATGCTTGCTAGTTTGCGACAGCTTCGGACAATTTATATATGGCGCCTCGTCCAAGCTTTGCTTGCTAGCTGCAACGCGGAACCTGCACACAACACAACCAAGTACTTTGTTCCCAACTTCCGATGAGGTTGTCAATCTCACCGGTTTGCTTGAAACAAAGGTTATGAGCGTATCGAGTGGAAAACAGTAGAAGTATGCGAGTAAAATAAACAGTGCGAGTAAAGTAAATAGGTGATAGCAATATGATGGAAATAGGACCGGGGCCCACAGTTCACTAGTGGTGTCTCTCCATAAGATAAATAACACATGCTGGGTAAACCAATTACAGTTGGGCAATTGATAGAATAAAGATAAACGTGATATGTCAAGAAGATCACTATGAGATTTACTCTGGGCATTACAACAAAATATATAGACCGCCATCCAACTGCATCTATGACTAATAATCCACTTGTGGCGAATCAATCCGAGAACTCCACAAGTATTAAGTTGCGAACAACAGATAATTGCATTAAGCAAAGTGTGTAATGTAAACAAAGCATATGCCCTTGAGCATATGAATGTTGTTTTCTCCCTAGTAGCAACAGCACATGTACAACCTTAGAGGTTTCTGTCACTCCCCCAGGTTAAATAGAGGCATGAACCCACTATCGAGCATAAATACCCCCTCTTGGAGTCACTAGCAACTACTCGGCCAAGATAGCTACTAACAATGGAGAGCATGCAAGATCATAAACAACATAGAGATAACATAAGATATATTTTAGTATAGCAACTCAATCATAACACCAATATTCATCGGATCCCAACAAACCAAACATGTAGAATTACATAACGGTGATCTCAATCATGTAGGGCAGCTCATGAGATCTAAACATGAAGCACATGGTGGAGAAGACAACCATCTAGCTACTGCTATGGACCCATAGTCCAAGGTAGACTACTCACTCATCGCCCCGGAGGCAAGCATGGCGATGAAGAAGACCTCTGGTGGCGATTCCCCTCTCCGACAGGGTGCCGGGAAGAGCTTCTGGACCCTCCCGATCTTTGGGTCGATGGCGGCGGCGGATCGCGATGTGTTCTGGAAAATTGATCGGGGTCCTTAGGTTTTTCCCGTCGGGGGGTCTTTATAGGCGAAGGGGCGATGCCAGGAGTGGACCCAGGCCTCCTCACACCATGGCGGCGTGGCCAGGGCCTGGGCCACGCCAGCCAGGTGTGAGGGCGGCCTGTGGCCCCTCTCCTACTCTCCTTCGGATCTCTGGAAGCTCCCGGACAAAATAAGACTTCAGGAACTTGTTTCGTCCAATTCTGAGAATATTTCCTGTGTATCACTTCTGAAACACAAAAATAGCAGAAAACAGGGAACTGGCACTATGGCAACTTGTTAATAGGTTAGTTCCGGAAAATGCATAAAAGTACCACAAAGTGTAACGAAACAGTAGGCAAATTGTGTATAAACAAGCATGGAGCATCAAAAATTATAGATACGTTGGAGACGTATCAGATCATTATCTTTTACTCATTTACTTTTCAAGTAGAGTCATATCATGAATAGAGAAATTATCTTATAGAATAGTTTGCAGTGTGGAAGTATCCTCCTTAGTTGGTTATCTATGTGTCCCTTGGTGTGAGTTGGGGTAATGAAATATTAATGAGAAGTTTTATCGTTTACTTTCTGCACACTTTATTTTAGTTTGCAATGTTTCTTATATGATTAGTCTTGTTGATTAGTATTGGTATCACTTTGGGAGCATGAGTAAATTTAGTTGGTTTTGGCAAACTTAGCTTGGTCAGTAGCAACATTACCTTGAGGTTTGAGTAGAAAAGAAGAAAGAAGTGCTTGTAGTTACATCACTTCAGTTTTCCTTCATGATTGGCTTATAAGCAATATTATTCTCAAAGTTAAAATCGTTGTACCTTCAAGGAAGTTTGCATGATTGTTCCTATTATGCTTGTTTATTTCATGCAACTCTTATGCTTGCTACCCAGCCTTGCTAGCCAAAAACCTATACTGAGAGGGAATACTTCTCGTGCATCCAATTCCCAAAAACCAAGTTACTTCCAAAGAGTCCACTATAAATTCCTATGCATGGTATTTCAAGCCATTCCAAGTAAATTTTCATGTGCTACCTTTCAAAAACCTTCAAATACTTCTCATTTTGTGCCACTGTTTTTAGCTCATGAGGATGTAGTGGATGGGTTTGTTATCTTCCATACTAAATTAAGTACCCCTCGACTAGGCAGCTTCATCTGCTCGTCATTAATCTTTCAAGGGAGCTGGTCAGACCATTGTAATCTCAAAAAGAAAGAAAATAAAAAGGCACTCCTCCATGGTATGTGAAAGTTGGTTGCCACCCGATGGAATCGGTTAGCCATAGTTTGAGAAAGGAAAAGGTGGGGAGGAGTGCAAAGCTATAAAAGAGCACCAATGTGCCAATTAATCAACATCTCGGAACTGCTCTCACTTGCTTAGTATGGAAGATATCAAGAACTCCGTTGCTAGTCGTTGACAAAATCAACCACCTCTCAAAATAACTTTTATCTCTATTTTACAAATGAAAAGCTCTAGCACATGTTTAATCCCTGCTTCCCTCTGCGAAGGGCCTGTCTTTTACTTTTATGTTGAGTCAACCTATTCCCTTTTATCTCAAGCAAGCATTTGAGTTGTTATATTTCACTCATCCATATGTTGATCCATTTAATCATGTTTACTAACTTCTTTTCTTTAGTGCAATGCTTTTATCTGAAGGAATATATCTTTGCAAGCTTTCTATGATTGCAAAAAGTTTGTTTCGTTGAGCATATGGTTTTTGCTATATTAGCTCTGTTTTAAAAGGCTTCGTTCAAAAGAAAGTATAGTTTGTTCATTGTTCTCTGACCAAGAACTAAGGTTTGCCGTCACCAATTATAGTTTACCTTGTGCATCTTTATTTGTGATTCCCTATTACTTATTGCAAGTCTACATCATATAAAGGGAAGTTGTTGTCTATTATAATTTGTGCCTTCGTGAATGTGATGCTTCTTGTCCGTATTTTGATTATCGACACTTCACTCCATAAACCTCTGGTCATGTTTACCGAGTTGTGTTTTCGCTTGGGGACAAGCGAGGTATAAGCTTGGGGGGTTGATACGTCAATTTTGCATCAATATTTTGTATCATAATTTACTGTTATTCATTGATATATTTCACATTTAGAGATGATACTTATGTTGTTTCCTCTGTTTTTTGCATGTTTGATGATCATTGGAGGATTTGCTGCCGGAGTCAGGATTCTGCTGGAAAAAGGACTATCAAGACACCATATTTCGGAAGATCAGGAAATTCCAGAAAAATACCAGGAAATTATATTTTGCCAGAAGACTGAAGAGACCAGAAGGAGGAGTCGAGAGGAGCCACAGGGCAGGCTCACACACAGGGGGCGCGGTCTGACCCCTGGCCGCGTCGGCCTATTGTGTGGCCGCCCTGGCGCACTTCTGCCATCGCCCCTTCGCGTATTTCATCGTCCCCGAAAACCTAAGTGAGGGGGGCTCAAAGATAGACACCGCCGCCTCTGCGGGGCGGAAAACACCAGAGAGAGAAAAGCTCTCCGGCAGGCAGAAATCTACTAGGGAAATTCCTTCCCAGAGAGGGAAGATCATCGCCATCGTCATCATCATCGCACCGGACTTCATTGGGATCATCATCACCATCATCCTCATCACCAGCACCTTCATCTACACCATCACCACGCCGTCCCGCTGTAACATCTTGAGTTGAATCATGTCAAATTCTTAGGGGAAACTTTCCCGGTGTTGATTACTCTTGTGGTTGATGCTATTGAGTGGAACCGTTGAATTAAGGTTTATGTTCAGATTGTTATTTACCATTATTTTACCTCTGATCATGATCCATATGATGTCTTGTGAGTAGTTCGTATAGTTCTTAAGGACATGGGAGAAGTCAAGTTGTTAGTACTGGAATTATGTTGAGTAATATTTAATGGTTTGATATTTATTTGTTGTGGTGCTATTTCACTAGTGGTGTCATGTGAACGTCGACTACATGATACTTCACCATTTATGGGCCTAGTGAGATGCATTATGTATTTGGCTACCAATTGTGGGGTTGCTGGAGTGACAGAAATCTAAACCTCCGTTGGGAAACCATTGCACCAGGGAGCGTAGGATCTTAGAGTTTAAGGCTGTGGTTAGATTTATCTTAATTACTTTCTTGTAGTTGCGGATGCTTGCAAGGGGTATAATAACAAGTGTGTATTTATCCTAGTAAGGGTAGTGCGCTAGCACAGGTTCACCCCCATAACACTTATCAAACCAATAAAAATTATTTAGCGGTATGAAGCGAAAGCACTTGACAGAAACTCCCGTGTGTCCTCGAGAACGTTTGGTCATCATAAGTTACACAACCGGCTTGTCCTTTGCTCTAGAAAGAATTGGGCCACTTGCAGCAATTACTATTATTGTCTTTTATTTATTCACACTTTATTTATTTGCATTACTAAATACCCCTGAAAACCCGTTTGCTAGTATTTACAGTGAATCCTTGATCAAAACCACTTGTCAACACCTTCTGCTCCTCGTTGGGTTTGACACTCTTATTTATCAAAAGTACTATGATACACCCCCTATACTTGTGGGTCATCAATTGTCGACCAGGTAAAACACCTCACCTTGACATGTAGATCAGATTTGTCGTGGCCAGGCCAAATAATTTTGCAAGTGTCTTCCTTCTCTACTTTTCTTACATACATCTATTAAAATATGGACACACCAAGTGACACACCCACACTCACATAATACATTTTCAAATCTAGGTTCACAAATTTCAAGATTCATGAAATCACAACAATCTTTAGCATTAATGTAATGTAACACATCTCAATAAGGCAAAAATGGCATCAACCCTGATGTTTGATCCATGATGACCGGGGTACTTACATTGTTCTAGCTACTAAGCCCTCCTCTTTGAACTTCTAGCTATATGGTTGCTTCAAAGATCCCAACAAGGAACATCTTTCCTAGAGAAAGTTAGCTATTCAATATTATGGTTTTGGTTTTTAAACGAGGCAAAAGGTTTTCCTAATTCGTTGATTAAGAAGAAGAGAATTACCCGGTTAACGCAACAGGGCCGAGCGCACCCAAACAACAACACAAAAAAGGCCATGCACGAACACCACTATGCAAAGATCCGGTTGGCCTCCCACCAAAGGGGCCAAAGAGAAAACATCATGAATGCCATGGGGGGAGAAGGCACGGTCATTCCGACAGAAAGATGAAAAAGCGAACCTTCCCTAAGATGGAACACTAAGACCACCTTTAGGGACAACCATACCTTTGTACCCCTGCTTGCGCTTAAGCCGCAAGTCCACACAATCTAGTTGCCCGCAGCCCTAGATGCACAAGGCAAACCCCACATAGACCATTGCCGCTGCACCAACATATGTAGCTATAGGCCAAATACAAGTCAATCTACCTGCAATGAGATGCGTCGACCGAGCCGACAACCTCGCTGCACGATAAAAAAATTACCACCCTAGTCATCCAAACAAGAGATATGCCCCATGGAACTTCTGCCCACATTAGTTTCCCAGGATGCCGCCTTGATTTACAAACATTATCAGGGCTGCTGCCCCCAACATCCACCAACTAATGACAAGAGAGAACACATGCCAAAAACTGAGCTGGGCCTCCAAGACGAATGCACACACTTGTCACTCAATACACGCCTCGTTTGACTGATCTTTACCTTCGAGTTCATCTGACGCCCTATTCCCCTGATCCTAAGTCCTTCATCTTGGACATTTGTAGAGTTAACCCTCATCAATTGGCGCCGACCGTGGGGACTAGGGGCGTTGGAATCATGAATTCGATGGCTTTTTCGCTTTTAGCCAACAGCAATCCAGAAGTCGACGGAAACCAGGAGATGGACCTGATGATCGAAAGCCTGAACTTTTCGCATCGGATCTTCAGGTTTGATTCGCCTTTCAGATCCAGCGAAACCGGATCCATCGGCAAGCGAAACCAAGACAATCACAGTGTCCGAGTCATCGGTGGGCTCTTCCAGCGAGGTAAACTCGCCGGTCAGCTTCGCAACAGCAGAAAATACAGCAGAAAAAATCGAAAAACTCGACGAAACCATAGAAAACCTCGACTTAGGAGGAACAGTGGATCAATCATATCTTAGTCGAAAGGACTTCACCACCCAAAGCGGCGGTGTCTCCAGCAACTTACATCCACTATGCGTCATCATCACTGAAGCAGCGGAAGAGAACGATGACATAGACAACATAGCAACCCACAAACAAGGCGACAAATCAAGGAGCAACAGCAAAAAGGAGAAGGAGAAAATCCACGTCTCTCCACCGGAGAGTGGAGAATTATTATGTCAGCCATCAATCACGGCACGGAGGTACCCGCCAACTCAAGAAGATAAGTCTTGATGGGGTATCAGTATGCCCTACATTAGCACAAAAAGAAGCTACGGGAGGAAAAAGATGAGTTTAGGAGAAGTAAGAAAACAATAGTGTATCAAGCGGAGCATACTGGGACAAATACAGCGAAGCATCGGACTCCAGCAGAGAGAGACATCGAGAGCCAAAGCACAATAGAAGGACAACAGTGAGAGCAAGGGAAGAGAACTGTGCGAGAAGCATAAGCGCACAGCCATAGGATGAAGAAGAGGGTTTTGCACAAGAAACACCAGAAGCAGCACTAGTAGCAGCACAGGCGTATCTACTAACTACACAACCGGAACCCAGAGATCCACGGGAGCACATGCATCAAGCAGCAATAAAAAGTCTTGGGTTAGTAGAAGATAGGTTAAGGAAACATTCTTTAGAGAAGAAGTCGACATGTTACGAGGATAAGGGAAAGAAAAACATAAAGTACCAATCCTCGCAAATCCAAACAAGTGACTCATCAGGCGACAAAAAGTGCAAGACACGCAGGGAGGATGCAAGGAATATTATAGCACAAGCAAAGGTGAACAAAGCACCCTATGCGTGGAAGGAAGAAAATTATGAGGAAGACGAAAAAGAGATGCGCGCGCTATGCTTTACCCGAAGGGTTCGCAGGATGCGAGTACCCAAATGGTTTAAATTACCGCACGATCAGCAAAAGTATGATGGGTCACAAGAACCTCGACTATGGTTATCAGACTACCTTCAGGCAGTACAAATACTCGGAGGAACAAGAGCAACGACAATGCAAAGCTTGCAAACTACACCTCACCGGCGCAGCACGGTCTTGGTTAAGCACTTTACCCATCGAATCCATCGGAAGTTGGGGCAAACTAGAAAACCAATTCGCAAGAAACTTCCGTTCGACATACAAGCGCCCAACATCACTAGAAGAGGTCAAATCCTGCATGCAAAGAAAGGGTGAAACTCTACGTTCATATATACAGCGATGGAGTATAATAAAAAATTCCGCAGAAGACGTCTCCGACAAGCGGGCAGTAGATGCTTTTTTTGGCTGGTCTTCGCCGTTCAGATCTCGTGGAAGAATTAGGGAGAGCAAGGCCTAAAATGGTGTTAGAATTAATAGAGATAGCAAGCAGATTCACCGACGGAGAAGACACTTACAACAACAAGAGGGCACGTTCACCAGAAGTGGACAGAGCAAGCAGGCAAAGGCGCCGGTCTCGCACCAAAGATAGCCGCACAAGACGCAACCAAGTAGCCACAGGATACGAAAGAAGGGACGAGGAAGGCGACGAGAGCAGGGAGTACCAAGACAAAAACAGTCGCGAATGAGAAAAGCCAAATTCTCTGGCCCATCGGCGGAAGACATGCTTCATGGACCTTGTCGCATCCACTACGCGTACTTAGATGGGAAGAGAGTTTCCAACCACTAGATGAAAGAATGCAGAACATTCTTAAGGTTACAAGATGCTCTAGAGTTAAATCAAGGAGCACATCGAGGAAGTGCAAACACAAGTCAAGGATATCACGTGCAAAATAATGCCAGACATCTAGAGTCTAAGGTGTACATATCCCCAATGATCCAGCCTGTCCTGAAGTCCAAAAAAAGAACAGAAGAGTATATCAAGGCAAGTCAACTTAGCAATATCATCACCACCAGCCACTACAGAATATCTGCGGTGGTCCGACCAGCCAATCAGGTTCAGCAGAGCAGATCACCCAAGGAAAGTACCCAGGCCAGGACACGCACCAATGGTATTGAAGGCGCAAATAGGAGGGTATGATATTGGACGAGTATTTATGGACGCAGGCAGTGGAATAAACCTGATATACGCAAGGACTCTGAAGGCAATGAGCATCTCGCTGGAATGGTTGAAGCCGACAGATTGCTCTTTCCATGGAATAGTACTAGGAAGTGCAAATCACCCCCTCAGGAAAACCAAACTCGATGTTTGTTTCGGCGACAGCAGCAACTTCCGCAGAGAGAAGCTGGATTCGAAGTGATGGACTGGCCCTCACAGTACCATGCAATCCTGGGACGACCAGCATTTGCAAAGTTCATGGCAGTCCCTCACTACGCATACCTAGCACTCAAAATTCCAGGACCCAAGGGAGTCATTACAGTACAAGGAAGCTTCAAAGTATCCAATACCTGCGACAAGGAATTCAATAAGATGGCGCAAACCTTCGGCATGACAGCCAAATATGCAAGACTTAAAGGCGAAACCGATCACAATGTAATACCCGACGTCGGTCAATCCCTGCCAGACCAGGCTTTCGACACAACGCAACATTCCAAGAAAATTCAGGTTCACCCTACGGACCCAAACAAAACCACTTCAATAGCGGTAAACTTGGACCCCGCATAGGAAAGCACGCTCATCGAGTTCCTCCATGAGCGCTGGGAAATATTCGCCTGGTGACAAGGGTATAGCTAATAGATCCCGTTACTTGAGTACTGATGTCTACGCATGCATCTGTTCTTATAGACAGTGTTGGTCCTCCAAGTGCAGAGGTTTGTAGAACAGTAGCAAGTTTCCCTTAAGTGGATCACCCAAGGTTTATCGAACTCAGGGAGGAAGAGGTCAAAGCTATCCCTCTCAAGCAACCCTGCAATTACGATACAGAAAGTCTCTTGTGTCTCCAACACACCCAATACACTTGTCAGATGTATAGGTGCACTAGTTCGGCGAAGAGATAGAGAAATACAAGTAGTAGTGATGATTATAAGTAGCAATTGTGATCTGAAATAAATATCGCTGCGAGCAAACATGTAACAAAACAGTAAGTAAACGGTGTGCAATGCTTGGAAACAAGGCCTAGGGATCATACTTTCACGAGTGGACACACTCCCAACAAATATAACATAATTGAACCAATTGATACTATCATCAATATGCAACTCAAAACAATTCTCCAATGGAAAACGAACACTAATCATGCGTAGGGATACGAAGCACTCCTCAATCTCCATATGTACCCAAACTAGATTGTCCCACACTATCACCATGAACGCACTAGATGGTTCCAACAAACACCAACAATTCATAGAGACATTAACCAAAAAGATACACATGATGCACACACTAGTCACCTTTACACCATGATACGAGGTATCTCCGAAGAGTACAATGATAAAGCATAGGAGTAGCATAATATCTGAATAATAACATCTACCAATTCAACTAGATACAAAGCTCACGATCACATAAAGATCACATCATGGGAGAGAGAGGTGAACCACATAGCTACCGGTAGAGCCCTCAGCCCCGGGGGAGAACTACTCCCTCCTCATCATAGGAGACAGCAAGGTTGTTGGAGATGGAGGTGAGGTCGATGGAGACGGCGGAGACGACGATGTAGACCGATGGAGAAGGCTCCGGGGGCACTTCCCCATCCCGGCAGGGTGCTGGAACAGAGACTTCTGTCCCCCAAAATTCGTCGGCGGCGGCGGCGGCGCTGCGGAACTGTTCTAGGAAAAACGCCGACTCCCCTAGGGTTTTCCGTCCCGAGGATTTATATAGGCGAAGGGGCGTCGTCAGGGGGCTGCCAGGGTGCCCTCACAATGGGTGGGCGCTGCCAGGGGCTGGGCCACATCCCCCTGTTGTGTGGGCGGCCTCTGGCCCCCCTCCGGCTCTCTTTCGGTCTTCGGTACTCTTCTGGGAAAAATAAGACTTCTGGAACTTATTTCGTCCAATTCCGAGAATATTTCCTGTGTAGCTTTTCTGAAACACAAAAATAGCAGAAAATAGGGAACTGGCACTGTGGCATCTTGTCAATAGGTTAGTTCCGGAAATCGCATAAAAACGCCACGAAGTGTAACGAAACACAAGGCAAATGGTGTAAAAACAAGCATGGAGCATCAAAAATTATAGATACGTTTGAGACGTATCAGCATCCCCAAGCTTAACTCCTGCTCGTACTCGAGTAGGTAAGTGATAACAAAAGAAATAATTTTTGAGGTGACATGCACCTACACAATCTTGATCATCTATGAAAGCATTGAGTGCTGGGATCATAAGAACTTAAAACATGGGCATGAAAGACATAATCTTGACAATAAAAACTTAGCAATCATGTTATAACATGAAAAAGAACACAAACAAAAGATCATGAATAATGAAACAATGAAAGTCAAACGTGTGTTCAAATCATATGGAAAAACATAGTAAATGGTTTTCAGCTTGTCCCTCATGGAATAGCAAAACATAAATGCATAGGACACCTTCAAGTTTAAGAGGGTGACTAGATACAAGTAATTTAAGAACAAGTGAAACCAACACCATGAATCAATCAATGAAAACTTTGGAACAATGCACATTATACTCAGAATGACAACTATGCTCTCTTAGACGGTGCATAAAGGTAGAAGGTGGAGACTCAACATAAAAGTAAAAGAAAGGCCCTTCGCAGAGGGAAGCAGTGATTAAATATGTGCTAGAGCTTTTCATTTGTAAAACAGAGAGATAAAAATTGGTTTTGAGAGGTGGTTGTCTTTGTCAACGACTGGCAATGGGGTTCTTACTATCTTCCATAGAAAAATGAAGCAAGTTTTTGAGAGAGAGATTGGCACTTTTGTGCTCTTTTTATAAAGCTTGGCACTCCTCCCCACCTTTTTTCCTTTCTCAAACCATGGCTAACCGATTCCATCGGGTGCCCACCAACATTCACATACCATGGAGGAGTGCCTTTTTTCTTTCTTTTTTTCTCTTTTTTTTTTCTTTTTGGAATAAGACAATATGGAAGATAGCAAATCCGACCACTACGTCCCCATGAGCTAAAAACTGTGTCACAAAATGAGAAGTATTTTGAAGTTTTTTGAAAGGTAGCACATGAAAATTTACTTGGAATGGCTTACAAATACCATGCATAGGAATTTATAGTGGACACAATGGCAAACTTGGTTTTTTAGGAGTTGGATGCACGAGTAGAGCTCATACTCAGTACAAAATGAGGGCTAGCAAAAGACTGGGAGCGACCAACTAAGAGAGCAATAACGGCCATAATCATGCAAAGCGACAAAGCATCATTGAAAGAAGCATAAAGTGGTATCACAAGTCAAAAACCAAATGATCATAGAGGCTATAGGCGACTTATTTTGTAGTCAACATGGTGTAAGCATTTGCCAAGTCAACGCAAATAAAGCATCAAAGGAGAGAACCAAATTAATGCTTCCAAATAATAAAAACAACGCATGATTTTTTCAAAGGCTCATTAAGCAATCTCAGTCATTTGAGACAAGTCATGCCACGGCAAAAATCACTAAGCATACTATCAAAATGCAATCAAGCATGGCATTTAAAAGTCTAAGCCGCAGTCTAAACAAGCTCCTTTTTGTACCACTTTTTTGCATGAAACTTTTCTCTTTTCCAACACCATTCAAACCTTTTGAGACAACTCTTTTGATAAATGCCAACATAGACCAGAGGTCCAAATACACCTTCATGCAAAGATAAAACAAGATCTGAACAAAAATCAAGGCGAAAAATGCAAGCTAAACGCAGTAGCAGAAAAAAAGAACACTCATTGAACGATAAGAGTGAAAACTAGAGTGTTCTTGGCAAATGAAAAGCGAGTTCATCTCCTCCAAAAGAAACATGATGTGATCTAACCATTTATTGAAGCAAACAAAGCAAAAGAAAACTGAAAACAAAAACAACTGACGCTCCAAGAAAAACGCATAGTGCATGAAGCAATAAAAATATAGTGTGTTGAAAGGTGACCTGATTTTTGCCGATGAAGAAGGGGTGCCTCGGGGGCATCCCCAAGCTTTGATGCTTGTACCTCTTGGATATTTCTTGGGGGTTGCATGGGCATCCCCAAGCTTGATCTTTTGTCCATTCTTCATCTCATCTCATCATTCTCCAATCCCTACATTTGAAAACTTCCTTCATACAAAACTAAACACAATTCTATTAGCAACATTAGTGTAAGCATAACATTGAATCAACCCTTTTCGCTTCAGGTTTCAACTCAAAACCACCACATATAAAGTATAAAATACTGTAGCAACTTCCCCAAAAGTTCCGTGATCAAAAGAACTCAAAAAGAAAGCGATCGAGCGGCAAACACAAATATTGGCAGAAATCTGTCAAAACAGAATAGCTGACAAAGGTCGAATTTTTAGAGGGTTTTTTGTTGCTCAAATCAAAAAGTGTTCAACTAATGAAAGTTTGGATATAACCTGGGGCATATGCACAAGAAATCTCAGGTCCAAAAGATATACATAGAAGTTTCACGAATTTTTACGGTGCAGCACCGAAAACTGTTTCAGGACAGCAACATCCCCAAATCTTACCTCACTCAAATTAGAGGCTTCTTTTGGCACAACAACGAAATAAAAAGGATAAGGAGCAGTTATTACAGTAGTAATAACTTCCAAGACTCAAATAAAAGAAAAAGTACTGGAAATAAAACATTGGGTTATCTCCCAAGAGTGCTTTTCTTTAACGCCTTTGAGCTAGGCGCAGTAATTTGCAAAGATGCTCATGTGGGCGCCATATAAGAGCTTGAGGCAAAGGCGCCATATAGGAACTTAAAGCAATAGAGAGCATCAAAAAGCAAATGTGAAAGACATTTAAATCTAAACCACTTCCTATGAAAAATAGTCTTGTAAAGAGACATGTCATGAAAGCGCAAAGCAAAAAGCATAGGAAGGCAAAACAAGTACAACTTCATGAATTGCAACATAAAGAGGGGAAACTCAATATTGTTGAGATCCATCAAACCATGTTTCCCTCTCTCATAGTAACTTTCAGTAGCATCATGAATAGAATTAATAATATAACTATCACATAAAGCTTCCCTATCATGAGCCACATGCATAAAAGAATTAATACTCCCCACATGAACAATCGTAGTAGGAGCAGATTCAACAGAATAATTATTCTCATCACCATAATCATCAAAAATAGGAGGCATATTATAATCATAACTATTTTTCTCCTCAAAAGTAGGTGAACTGAAAATATTATAGTCATCATCATAACTATCATAAACTAGAGGTTTAGTATCATCATAAGCGAGAGAACAGCTATTTTGCAAAGCATACTCATCAAACATATCATCGTAAGAAGGAACATGGATAGTACTAATGGTACAATAATTATTAACCTTAGAACTGGTACCAAAAATATTTTCAATATCAAAAGTAGAGTGCTTTTCCCAATCATGATCACTAACATAGGTAACAGGCATAGGAACATCACATAGGGGAGATAAAATATCATCAGAGCAAACTTTCTCCACTAAAGCTGGGGAACTAGAAATATCATGCTTAACAAAACCAGCTTCACCAAGCTTAGACTTTTCTATAGCATTAGCAATAACGGTATTCAAAGCATTCATACTAAAAACACTATTAGCATGCAAATTAAGCTCCAAAGGTTTTTCAATTTTCTCTTCAAATCTAAACTCAGGAAAAAGACTAAAGAACTCTTTATTTTCCATTAAGCCTAACTAGTGAAAATAAAAATAAGAAACAAAAAGATATAATTGCAGAATCTTAAGGAAATAACTTCGAGCACTCACCAGCAACTAAAAGACTTAGTAGCCAAAGAATGTGAGTACCTTTTACCTTACCTCCCCGGCAACGGCGCCAGAAAAGAGCTTTATGTCTACGCACGTGTCTGTTCTTGTATACAGTGTTGGGCCTCCAAGTGCAGAGGTTTGTAGAACAGCAGAAAGTTTCCCTTAAGTGGATCACCCAAGGTTTATCGAACTCGGGGAGGAAGAGGTCAAAGCTATCCCTCTCAAGCAACCCTGCAATTACGATACAGAAAGTCTCTTGTGTCCCCAATACACCCAATACACTTGTCAGATGTATAGGTGCACTAGTTCGGCGAAGAGATAGTGAAATACAAGTAGCAGTGATGATTATAAGTAGCAAATGTGATCTGAAATAAATATCGCTGCGAGCAAACATGTAATAAAACAGTAAGTAAATGGTGTGCAATGCTTGGAAACAAGGCCTAGGGATCATACTTTCACTAGTGGACACACTCCCAACAAATATAACATAATTAAACCAATAGATACTATCATCAATATGCAACTCAAAACAATTCTCCAATGGAAAACGAACACTAATCATGCGTAGGGCTACGAAGCACTCCTCAAAGTCCGTATGTACCGAAACTAGATTGTCCCACACTATCACCATGAACGCACTAGATGGTTCCAACAAACACCAACAATTCATAGAGACATTAACTAAAAAGATACACATGATGCACACACTAGTCACCTTTACACCATGATACGAGGTATCTCCGGAGAGTACAATGATAAAGCATAGGAGTAGCATAATATCTGAATAATAACATCTACCAATTCAACTAGATACAAAGCTCACGATCACATAAAGATCACATCATGTGAGAGAGAGGTGAACCACATAGCTACCGGTAGAGCCCTCAACCCCGGGGGAGAACTACTCCCTCCTCATCATAGGAGACAGCAAGGTTGATGGAGATGGCTGTGAGGTCAATGGAGACGGCAGAGATGGCGATGGAGACCGATGGAGATGGCTCCGGGGGCACTTCCCCATCCCGGCAGGGTGCCGGAACAGAGACTTCTGTCCCCCAAAATTCATCGGCGGTGGCGGCGGCGCTGTGGAACTGTTCTGGGAAAAATGCCGACTCCCCTAGGGTTTTCCGTCCTGAGGCTTTATATAGGCGAAGGGGCGTCATCAGGGGGCTGCCAGGGCGCCCTCACAATGGGTGGGCGCGGCCATGGGCTAGGCCATGCCCCCTGTTGTGTGGGCGGCCTCTGGCCCCCCTCCGGCTCTCTTTCGGTCTTCGATACTCTTCCGGGGAAAATAAGACTTCTGGAACTTGTTTCCTCCAATTTTGAGAATATTTCCTATGTAGCTTTTCTGAAACACAAAAACAGCAGAAAACAGGGAACTGACACTGTGGCATCTTGTCAATAGGTTAGTTCCGGAAATCGCATAAAAATGCCACAAAGTGTAACGAAAGACAAGGCAAATGGTGTAAAAACAAGCATGGAGCATCAAAAATTATAGATACGTTTGAGACGTATCAAGTACCCCTGAGGCCCATTAAGCTAGGCCCAAGTGTAATCATAGTCAAAGTATGAGTCCATGTCGTATCTCGATATTGTAATGTGTATCGGACCCGACCGGTTCCTTGAGACCTGGCCACCTATATATAGGGGCCAGGAGAGGCCGGTCAGGGACAGATTGAGAGTAAGCCAAGTCGACCACCTCGTTTATTCTCAACACACACCTTGTTTGACTGATATTTACCTTTGAGTTCATCCAACACCCTATTTTCCCGATCCTGAGTCCTTCATCTTGGACATTTGTCGAGTTAACCCTCGTCAATTGGCGCCGACCATGGGGAAGCTGGGCGGTGGAATCATGAATTCGACGGCTTTTTCGCTTTTAGTCAACAGTAGTCCAGAAGTCGACGAAAACCAGATATCCTTCCGAACCATCGATTTTCAGCCTCATCCGTCAAACTTCACTCCAATATTCGAGAGCCTGGATCAAGATATGGACCTGATGATCGGAAGCCTAAACTTTTGCGTCGAATCTTTAGGTTCGATTCGCCTTTTAGATCCAGCGAAACCGGATCCGTCGGCAAGCGAAGCCAAGACAATTGCAATGTCCGAATCATCGATGGGCTCCTCCAGCAAGGCAAACTTGTCGGTCATCTTTGCAACAACAGAAATTGCAGGAGAAAAAATCACAGAATTCGACGAAACCATGGAGAATCTCGACTTAGGGGATCAACTCGAAGACCTCATGATCTTCCATGATGACACTTCAGACAAATCAACAGACACCTGGAAGACAGGACTAGAGCTTCATGAGGATGACGAAACAATCTTCTCGAGCTTCAACGGCAAGTTCGACAACAGGTATCAAGTACTCACAATTGTAGGAGACAACTCAGAAGAATTCAATGAAAACAACAATCCAGTACTCAACCCAGCAAACGTAAATAGAGGAGCAAATCACTTAGCAGAAGGAGAAACTGCAGATTCTCTGACAAGCAGGGAAAAAAATCGACTATTAGTCGAGGAGTGGAAGATAATCAAAATAGCCGTAGAACATGGCATGCTGATGCGTGGTGAATGACCAGCCCGTTGGGAACCCCAAGAGGAAGGTGTGATGAGTATAGCAGCTAGTTTTCCCTCAGTTAAGAAACCAAGGTTTAATATCGTTCAGGAGAAAAGCAGACAACAACGACTGAAAGTGATGCAGACTGGCTTAATAGCACTCCAATAAGGGCGCACTTGTTGACTCGTCTTCGGCCAGTAGCACGCGGAACCTGCACACAACACAACCAAGTACTTTGCTCCCAACTTACGATGAGGTTGTCAATCTCACCGGTTTGCTTGAAACAAAGGTTATGAGCGTATCGAGTGGAAAACAATAGAGTATGCGAATAAAGTAAACAGTGCGAGTAAAGTAAACAGGTGATAGCAATATGATGGAAATAGGACCGGGATCCACAGTTCACTAGTGGTGTCTCTCCATAAGATAAATAACACATGCTGGGTAAACAAATTACAGTTGGGCAATTGATAGAATAAAGATAAACGTGATATGTCAAGAAGATCACTATGATATTTACTCTGGGCATTACAACAAAATACATAGACCGCCATCCAACTGCATCTATGACTAATAATCCACTTGTGGCGAATCAATCCGAGAACTCCACAAGTATTAAGTTGCGAACAACAGATAATTGCATTAAGTAAAGTGTGTAATGTAAACAAAGCATATGCCCTTGAGCATATGAATGTTGTTTTCTCCCTAGTAGCAACAGCACATCTACAACCTTAGAGGTTTCTGTCACTCCCCCAGGTTAAATAGAGGCATGAACCCACTATCGAGCATAAATACCCCCTCTTGGAGTCACTAGCAACTACTCGGCCAAGATAGCTACTAACAACGGAGAGCATGCAAGATCATAAACAACATAGAGATAACAAAAGATAATATTCAGTACAGTAACTTAATCATAAACACCAATATTCATCGGATCCCAACAAACCAAACATGTAGAATTACATAACGGTGATCTCAATCATGTAGGGCAGCTCATGAGATCTAAACATGAAGCACATGGTGGAGAAGACAACCATCTAGCTACTGCTATGGACCCATAGTCCAAGGTAGACTACTCACTCATCGCTCCGGAGGCAAGCATGGCGATGAAGAAGACCTCCGGTGGCGATTCCCCTCTCCGGCAGGGTGCCGGGAAGAGCTTCTGGACCCTCCCAATCTTCGGGTCGACGGCGCCGGCGGATCGCGATGTGTTCTGGAAAAGTGATCGGGTACTTAGGTTTTTTCCGTCGGGGGGTCTTTATAGGAGAAGAGGCGATGTCAGAGGAGGAGCCAGGGGCCCTCACGCGAGGCTCGCGCGGCCAGGGGCCTGGCCGCGCCACCCCTACGTGTGGGGCCCTGGTGGCCCCCCTCCTACTCTCCTTCGGATCTCTGGAAGCTTCCGGGTAAAATAAGACTTCAGGAACTTGTTTCGTCCAATTCCGAGAATATTTCCTGTGTATCACACACAAAAACAGCAGAAAACAGGGAACTGGCACTGTGGCAACTCGTTAATAGGTTAGTTCCGGAAAATGCATAAAAGTGCCACGAAGTGTAACGAAACAATAGGCAAATGGTGTAAAAACAAGCATGGAGCATCAAAAATTATAGATACGTTGGAGACGTATCAAGCATCCCCAAGCTTAACTCCTGCTCGTCCTCGAGTAGGTAAGTGATAACAAAGAATAATTTTTGAGGTGACATGCACCTACACAATCTTGATCATATATGTAAGCATTTGTGAGCTGGGATCATAAGAACTTAAAACATGGGCATGAAGATATAATCTTGACAATAAGAACTTAGCAACCATGTTGTAAACATGCAAATGAACACAAATAAAAGATCATGAAAATGAAACAATGAAAGTCAAACGTGTGTTCAAATCATAAGGAAAAACATACAAATGGTTTTCAGCTTGTCCTTCAAAGAGAGCAAAACATAAATGCATAGGACACCTTCAAGTTTAAGAGGGTGACTAGATACAAATAATTTAAGAAGAAGTGAAACCAACAATATGAATCAATCAATGAACTTTGGGACAATGCATATTATACTAAGAATGACAACTATGCTCTCTTAATGGTGCATAAAGATAGAAGGTGGTGACTCAACATAAAAGTAAAAGAAAGGCCCTTCGCAGAGGGAAGCAGTGATTGCAAGTTTTATAACCTTCAAAAACTATGGTACTTACCGGCTTTGAGCTCTCATTGCCCCCATCATAAGCATCTTGAATGGTTAAAGTTAATGCGAGAACAATTATGATGCATATGCATGACAAATCATAAGTTGAAAACCTCGTGCCCCGTGAATACGAGTACCCAAACCTCATGCTACTTTACTTAGAGTCCCAAGCAAGGCTCTTGTCATTGTAAGTATATGCATATCATTGAGAACCGCCAATAGGGTACCTCCGTGCCCGATGACATGGAACAAGCCCACACCAAAATGACAGGACAAGCAGACAATGAGCACCTCGACATCTCTTTTATTTGCCTTTTGTTTAGCTTTTTATTGTGAGATGCGTCGTCGTATGTTCACCATGGGTATGCTGCAAATTTCCTCCATGAATTATGCATGGCTTAGATTGGTGGCCCGGCGTTTCCCTAACACATATACAAACTCCATGATCGTCACAAGATTCCCAATTCATTTCACACCGCGGGCATCCATAAACAAAAGATCACGATATCAACTCAAATAAGAAGTGCAATGTTGAAAGCTTGCCCCATGACGGCATGGCTGGGCTAGAATCCAACTTACAACTTGCAAGCATAACAACTCAACATAAGAGACCACAATGTCAAATTTTTAAGAACAGGAAAAAGTAAAGTGTGCCTTCCGGTTCGTGAGAGCTTTACTGACCGAATTTCGCATAACACTGGTAAGAGTTTAATTTGAAGAGAAAATAAAAGCAAGTCAAATTTACTAGGAATAGCAAATTGCTAGTAGGTATGTATGGTGGACACTTTGGAAAACTTTGGCTTTTAGGAGTTGGATGCACGAGTAGAGCTCATACTCAGTACAAGGCGAGGGCTAGCAAAAGACTGGGAGCGACCAACTAAGAGAGCAATAATGGCCATAATCATGCAAAGCGACAAAGCGACATTAAAAAGAAGCATAAGATGGCATCAAAAGTCAAAAATTAAATGATCATGAAGGCTATTGGCGACTTTGTAAGAGTCTAACATGTGTGAGCATGCGCCAAGTCAACCCAAATAAAGCATCAAGGAGAAAACCAAAATAATGCTTCCATACAATAAAAACAACGCATGATTTTTTTTCAAAGGCTCATTAAGCAATCTCAGTTATTTGAGACAAGTCATGCTACAGAAAAACCACTAAGCATACTATCAAAAAGACATCAAGCATGACATGAAAAAGCCTAAGCCGCAGTCTACACAAGCTCCTTCTTGTACCACTATTTTGCACAAAGCTTTTTCTCTTTTCCAACACCATTTGAAATTTTTTAAAGACACCTCTTTTGGTGAAAACCAATAAAGATCAGAGGAAAAAATACACCTTGATGAAAAGATATGACAAGGTCTGAACGCAAATTAAGGCGAAAACAAAAACATAAAGCAGTAGCAGAAAAAGAAGAACACTCGATTTTTAATAAGAGTGAAAACTAGAGCGTTCTTGGCAAATGAAAACGAGTACAACTTCTCCAAAAGAAATTTGTTGGGGTCCAACCATTTATTGCAGCAAACAAACAAACTAAACCAACTAAGAAAACTAAAACAACTAACGCTCCAAGAAAAACACATAGTGCATGAAGCAATAAAAATATAGTGTTTTGAAAGGTGACCTGATTTTTGCCAATGAAGAAGGGGTGCCTCGGGGGCATCCCCAAGCTTTGATGCTTGTACTTCTTGGATATTTCTTGGGGTGATGCATGGGCATCCCCAAGCTTGAGCTTTTGTCCATTCTTCAACTCATCTCATCATTCTCCAATCCCTACACTTGAAAACTTCCTTCATACAAAACTAAACACAAATCTATTAGCAACATTAGTGCAAGCATAACATATAATCAATCCTCTTTTTGCTTCAGGTTTTAACTCAAAACCACCACATATATAGCAAATACTACTGTAGCAACCTCCCCAAAAGTTCCGTGATCAAAAGAACTCAAAAGAAAGCGATAAAGTGGCAAACACAAATATTGGCAGAAATCTGTCAAAACTGAACAGCTGACAAAGGTCGATTTTTTTAGGGATTTTATGTTGCTCAAATCAAAAAGTGTTCAACTAACAAAAGATTGGATATAACCTGGGGCATATGCACAAGAAATCACAGGTCCAAAAGATAAACAGAGAATTTATACGAATTTTTACGGTGCAGCACCGAAAACAGTTTCAGGACAGCAACATCCCCAAATCTTTACCTCACTCAAATTAGAGGCTTCTCTTGGCACAAAAACAAAATAAAAAGGATAAGGAGTGGTCATTACAATAGTAATGACTTCCAAGACTCAAATAAAAGAAAAAGTACTGAAAAGAAAACATTGGGTTATCTCCCAAGAGTGCTTTTCTTTAACGCCTTTGAGCTAGGCGCAGAAAATTGCGAATCAAGTAATATCAAGAGATGAAGCATCAAGCTCATAATTTGCTCTAAGAATAGAGTCAAAAAGTAATTTATTTCTTTTCCTAGGGAAGTGTTCCATACCTTTCTTTAGTGGGAATTGATATTTGATAGTGCCTTCCCTCATATCAATGATGGCACCTACAGTTCGAAGAAAGGGTCTTCCCAAAATAATAGGACATGAAGCATGGCATTCAACGTCCATAACAAGAAAATCAACGGGAACAAGGTTATTGTTAACCACAATAAGAACATCATTAATCCTTCCCAAAGGTTTCTTCTTAGCAACATCAGCAATAGGAACATCAAAATAACATTTTTCAAGCGGTGGTAAATCAAGCATGTCATAAATCTTTCTAGGCATGATAGAAATACTAGCACCTAGATCACATAAAGCATGGCAATCATAACCATTAACATGCATATCAATGATGGGTTCCCAACCATCTTCTAACTTCTTGGGAACAGAAGCTTTTTGCTTCAACTTTTCATCCCTAATTTTTATGAGAGCATTGGTAATATGCTTAGTAAAAGCAATATTTAAAGAACTAGCATTGGGAGTCAAAGCAAGCTTTTGCAAGAACAAAATAACTTCAGATATATTGCAGCCATCAACATCAAAATCATTAAAGGAAATAGAGCTATCATCTCCCTCACTCCGAAAAATTTCAGCACTCTTTTGAGAAAAAGTTTTGGCAGTTTTAGGCTTTTTAACACAAGGAGTGGGAGTTTTCTCTTCACCAATCAAAGTAAGAGGATTGCTAGCATTAGGAGCAACATCATTAGAGGTAGTAATAGTACATACCTTCATCTCTCTAGCCATCTCATCTTCTCTTTCCCACCTGGCATGCAATTCCGCTAACAATCTAATATTTTCATCAATTCCAACTTGAATAGCATTAGCGGTAGCAAAAACATTGTTCTCTTTCACATCATTAGGCAACACTTTTAATTTCAGAAGTTCAACATCATGAGCAAGACTATCAACCTTAGAAGCAAGAATATCAATTTTGCCTAACTTTTCCTCAACAGACTTGTTAAAAGCAGTTTGCTTACCGATGAAGTCCTTGAGCATTACCTCAAGCTCGGAGGGCGCGGCCCTAGTGTTGTTGTAGGAATTACCATAAGAGTTACCATAACTATTACCATTGGTAGAAGGATACGGCCTATAATTGTTACTAGCAAAATTGTTCCTATAAGCATTGTTGTTATAATTATTGTTTCTAATGAAATTCACATCAACATGCTCTTCTTGAGCAACCAGAGGGGCCAAAGGAACATTATTAGGATCAACATGAGTCCTATCATTAGCAAGCATAGCCATAATGGTATCAATCTTATCATTAAAGGAAGAGGTTTCCTCAACAGGATTTACCTTCTTACCTTGTGGAGCTCTCTCAGTGTGCCATTCGGAATAATTTACCATCATGTTGTCAAGTAGCTTTGTTGCGGCGCCCAAGGTAAGGGACATAAAAGTGCCTCCAGCAGCTGAATCAAGTAGGTTCCTTGAAGAAAAATTCAGTCCTGCATAAAAAGTTTGGATAATCATCCAAGTAGTCAGTCCATGAGTGGGGCAATTCTTTATCATAGATTTCATTCTTTCCCAAGCTTGAGCAACATGTTCATTATCAAACTGAGTAAACTTCATAATATTGCTACGCAGAGATATAATCTTAGCGGGAGGATAGTATCTACCAATAAAAGCATCCTTACACTTAGCCCATGAATCAATACTATTCTTAGTCAAAGACAGCAACCAATCTTTAACTTTTCCTCTCAAAGAAAAAGGAAACAACTTGAGCTTAATAATATCACTATCAACATCCTTATATTTCTGCATCTCACATAGCTCAACGAAATTGTTGAGATGAGCTACAACATCTTTAGTACTAGCACCAGAAAATTGCTCTTTCATAACAAGGTTCAATAAAGCAGGCTTAATCTGATAAAAGTTTGCAGCAGTAGCAGGTGGTGCAATAGGAGTGCAGATAAAATCACTATTGTTTGTGCTAGTAAAGTCACACAACTTGGTGTTTTCAGGATTGGCCATTTCAGCAAAACGAAAGTAAACAAGTAAAAACAACTACCAAGGATTCTAATTTTTTTTGGGGTTTTGATATAAAACAATGCAGGTAAAATAAATAAAGTAAAGCAAAACAATAAAACAAAGTAAAGGATGTGTGTGCGAAAAACTCCCCTCGCAGAAGTCTTCCACTTTTCTCCCCGGCAACGGTTCCAGAAAATTATTGCTGCTGGCGCGTAGTTGACGTGGGAGCTTGTAGTTGATGTGGGTGCTTCTTCTTCTTCATTCCCCGGCAGCGGCGCCAGAAAATTAGCTTGATGCGTGGTGAATGACCAGCCCGTTGGGAACCCCAAGAGGAAGGTGTGATGAGTATAGCAGCTAGTTTTCCCTCAGTTAAGAAACCAAGGTTTAATATCGTTCAGGAGAAAAGCAGACAGCAACGACTGAAGGTGATGCAGACTGGCTTAATAGCACTCCAACAAGGGCGCACTTGTTGACTCGTCTTCGGCCAGTAGCAACGCGGAACCTGCACACAACACAACCAAGTACTTTGCTCCCAACTTGCGATGAGGTTGTCAATCTCACCGGTTTGCTTGAAACAAAGGTTATGAGCGTATCGAGTGGAAAACAGTAGAGTATGCGAATAAAGTAAACAGTGCGAGTAAAGTAAACAGGTGATAGCAATATGATGGAAATAGGACCGGGATCCACAGTTCACTAGTGGTGTCTCTCCATAAGATAAATAACACATGCTGGGTAAACAAATTACAGTTGGGCAATTGATAGAATAAAGATAAACGTGATATGTCAAGAAGATCACTATGAGATTTACTCTGGGCATTACAACAAAATACATAGACCGCCATCCAACTGCATCTATGACTAATAATCCACTTGTGGCGAATCAATCCGAGAACTCCACAAGTATTAAGTTGCGAACAACAGATAATTGCATTAAGCAAAGTGTGTAATGTAAACAAAGCATATGCCCTTGAGCATATGAATGTTGTTTTCTCCCTAGTAGCAACATCACATCTACAACCTTAGAGGTTTCTGTCACTCCCCCAGGTTAAATAGAGGCATGAACCCACTATCGAGCATAAATACCCCCTCTTGGAGTCACTAGCAACTACTCGGCCAAGATAGCTACTAACAACGGAGAGCATGCAAGATCATAAACAACATAGAGATAATAAAAGATAATATTCAATACAGCAACTTAATCATAAACACCAATATTCATCGGATCCCAACAAACCAAACATGTAGAATTACATAACGGTGATCTCAATCATGTAGGGCAGCTCATGAGATCTAAACATGAAGCACATGGTGGAGAAGACAACCATCTAGCTACTGCTATGGACCCATAGTCCAAGGTAGACTACTCACTTATCGCTCCGGAGGCAAGCATGGCGATGAAGAAGACCTCCGGTGGCGATTCCCCTCTCCGGCAGGGTGCCGGGAAGAGCTTCTGGACCCTCCCGATCTTCAGGTCGACGGCGGCGGTGGATCGCGATGTGTTCTGGAAAAGTGATCGGGTACTTAGGTTTTTTCCGGGGGGTCTTTATAGGTGAAGGGGCGATGTCAGAGGAGGAGCCAGGTGCCCTCACGTGAGGCTCGCGCGGCCAGCGGCCTGGCCGCGCCACCCCTGCATGTGGGGCCCTGGTGGCCCCCCTCCTACTCTCCTTCGGATCTCTGGAAGCTTCCGGGTAAAATAAGACTTCAGGAACTTGTTTCGTCCAATTCCGAGAATATTTCCTGTGTATCAAACACAAAAACAGCAGAAAACAGGGAACTGGCACTGTGGCAACTCGTTAATAGGTTAGTTCCGGAAAATGCATAAAAGTGCCACGAAGTGTAACGAAACAATAGGCAAATGGTGTAAAAACAAGCATGGAGCATCAAAAATTATAGATACGTTGGAGACGTATCACGTGCCCATACCAACACATGCAAGCAAAAATATGCTTTTAGGGTATCAATATGCCTTAAGACAGCAATCAAAGCAACTAGCAAGAGAAAGAAGCAAAATACAAAAAAGAAAAGATTCAGCCATTGCAGCAAGCATAGCTTTTCATAAAGCACGCAGCGATGCATCATACACAAACAACAGAAGGCATCGTCGACATGGATCAAGGGTTGAAAACCTCAAATACTCAGAAAGGCAAAACCTCTCCAAAAACCTCGACTCGTCCTTCCTATCGGTCGACAAACAAGGCAATGCAATACAAAAGACGCCAGAAGCAGCACTTGTGGCAGCACAAACATATCTGTATACGACACGGCCAAGTCCAGGAGACCCAAGGGAACATATGCATCGGGCAGCACTGCAAGGATTAAGGATGGTAGGCAACAAATTAACAACAAAAGAGGAGGAGGCACATCGCAATAAAGGAATGCATAAACCAAGGTTACCGTGCCGTCACAACAGTCCTTGGCACCATAGTGGTAGTCAATAATCTAGATCACCATCGCCAAGACGACACAAAAGCCCGAAGCATGGAGGAAACCGAAGGTCCAGGACCCTGATACGTCTCCAACGTATCTATAATTTTTGATGCTCCATGCTTGTTTTTACACCATTTGCCTACTGTTTCGTTACACTTCATGGCACTTTTATGCATTTTCTGGAACTAACCTATTAACAAGTCGCCACAGTGCCATTTCCCTGTTTTCTGCTATTTTTGTGTTTCAGAAGTGATACACAGGAAATATTCTTGAAATTGGACGAAACAAGTTCCTGAAGTCTTATTTTTTCCGGAAGCTTCCAGAGATCCGAAGAAGAGACGGAGTGGGGCCACGAGGTGGCCACACACCAGGGCGGCGCGGCCTAGGCCCTGGCCACGCCCCCTACGTGTGAGACCGCCTTGGTCCACTTCTGACGATGCCCCTTCGCCTATAAAGACCCCCCGACGGAAAAAACCTAAGTACCCGATCAATTTTCCAGAACACATCGCGATCCGCCGCCGCCGTCGACCCGAAGATCGGGAGGGTCCAGAAGCTCTTCCCGGCACCCTACCGGAGAGGAGAATCGCCACCGGAGGTCTTCTTCATCGCCATGCTTGCCTTTGGAGCGATGAGTGAGTAGTCTACCTTGGACTATGGGTCCATAGCAGTAGCTAGATGGTTGTCTCCTCCACCATGTGCTTCATGTTTAGATCTCATGAGCTGCCCTACATGATTGAGATCACCGTTATGTAATTCTACATGTTTGGTTTGTTGGGATCCAATGAATATTGGTGTTATGATTGAGTTGCTATACTGAAATATATCTTATGTTATCTCTATGTTGTTTATGATCTTGCATGCTCTCCGTTGTTAGTAGCTATCTTGGCCGAGTAGTTGCTAGTGACTCCAAGAGGGGGTATTTATGCTCGATAGTGGGTTCATGCCTCTATTTAATCTAGGGGAGTGACAGAAACCTCTAAGGTTGTAGATGTGTTGTTGCTACTAGGGAGAAAACAACATTCATATGCTAGAGGGCATATGCTTTGTTTACATTACACACTTTGCTTAATGTAATTATCTGTTGTTAGCAACTTAATACTTGTGAAGTTCTCGGATTGATTCGCCACAAGTGGATTATTAGTCATAGATGCAGTTGGATGGCGGTCTATGTATTTTATTGTAATGCCCAGAGTAAATCGCATAGTGATCTTCTTGACATATCACGTTTATCTTTATTCTATCAATTGCCCAACTGTAATTTGTTTACCCAGCATGTATTATTTATCTTATGGAGAGATACCACTAGTGAACTGTGGATCCCGGTCCTATTTCCATCATATTGCTATCACCTGTTTACTTTACTCGCATACTATTATCACTTTCCACTCGATACGCTCATACCCTTTGTTTCAAGCAAACCAGTGAGATTGACAACCTCATCGCAAGTTGGGAACAAAGTATTTAGTTATGTTGTGTGCAGGTTCCGCGTTGCAGCTAGCAAGCAAAGCTTGGATGAGGCGCCATATATAAATTATCCGGAGCTGTTGCAAACTAGCAAGCATCACCTACAGTCGTATTGCCCGCTCTTCTCCTGATCGACATAACCTTGGTTTCTTAACTAAGGGAAAACTAGCTGCTATACTCATCACACCTTCCTCTTAGGGTTCCCAATGGGCTGGTCATTCACCACGCATCAAGCATAGTTTTCTGGCGCCGTTGCCGGGGAAGAGTGGAAGACCTCTGCAAGGGGAGTTTTTCGCACGCACATCCTCTACTTTGTTTTAAGTTTTGCTTTACTTTATTTTTACTTGCATCATTTTATCAAAAACACACAAAAATTAGTTCCTTTTATAGTTGTTATTTTTGTTGGTCTGTTATTGTCTTGCTTTATCATGCTTTCTATCAATGGTTGGTTTCTTTGAAACTAAATCTTTTTGGCAAGGTGGGTTCACGGAAGAACAGCAAAAATATTATGAGGAACACCGCTTGTCACAAAAAGGGAAACACTTATGGGAACAAATCAATAGATTGTATATCATTGCTAGAAATGTGTGCTCTACTTATAATGTTACTTATTGCTTTGATAGATCTTGTTGCTGTAGGAGGTATAAACACCTCCCTTTTCAATGTGAGTATAATGATGATGTTACCATATCTTCTTATATTAATGGAAATTATGACTTTTATGATGTGGAACAAATTGAAGAATTTATTGCTTGGAAGGGTGCATTCGAACTTGCTTATTTGCTTGAAAATACTGATGATGCACCTTATAAATATGAGGTTTATGAGATACTCACATTTTGCTTTGATAATTACAATGAAGGAAATGGCTATATTCTTAAATATCCTAATAGATGCTCTCCAAAGGAAGAGACTAATGCCATGAAGGAGCCTATGGAAGAAGAAATTGCTGAAACTGGAAGCTCATTGGTTGAAAAAGGAGGAGAGTGATGACCAAGAGGAGGAAGAATGGAGCTACCACTACTAGGAAAAACCTCATCTGTGGCGTACAGAATTTAGGTAGGCGTGGCGTACTGCTGTACGCCACAGGTATCACGCCACTGATACAGAGCTACCCGTGGCGTACACACTGTACGCCACGGCTATATAGCTACCCGAGGCATACAAGCGTGCACGCCACGGATAACTCTGTAGCCGTGACGTATAGTGTGTACGCCACCGGTACCAATACACCGGTCCAGTTGATACCAGTAGACGCTACCACGCTTTTTATTTTTAATATTTTGATATCGTTAATTACGTTCATCCTAATCTCCCTCCCGCATGGCTCTCATGTGCCGCGCCGGCGGCGCCACCCTCTCTCCCGCCGCCCTCAGCCGGTCGGCCTCCTGCCGCCCTCCTGCTGATGCGCTCCTCCCGCCGCCCTCAGCCAGCCGGTCTTCTGCCCGCCCTCCTCCCGCTGCCGGTCGGCCTCCTGCCCGCCCTTCTCCCGCCGCCGGTCGGCCTACCATCCGGCGTTATGAGCTCGCTCTGCCGTGGGTCTTCAAGGTCGCTCCGCCGCGGGTCTCCGAGGTCGCGCCACCGAGGAGCTCCGAGGTCGCGCCGCCGGCCTCCCTGCGGGACGGGTACCGGGAGGAGGAGGAGGAGGCACATCCTTGTGGCTTTCCTCGTGCAGCCGCTGTGGGCTTCCGATGCGAGAACGTTGGAGAGACGTGCAGAGGAGAGAGAGAGTCAGAGGGGATTAGGTGAGGAAGAAGAACCGGGTGGGGATTTGATTAGGAGAGAGGAAAGACAGCCAAGGGTGCATGCATGTTTCACTTACCTGTGTCCACTTACTTTTGTCCAGGAAAGATTCCGTCTCAACGAATCAAAACGAGTCAGAGCGAGTCCCACGGATCTATGTTTCTTATACACGGTTCAGATTATATATCTCTGAGGGTGTAGGGTGATCCATGAGAAGTAGTTCTCTGCGTTCTGATTGGCTGACAGATTGAGATGTGTTCACGTGTAATATGCGAAAACTTAGCCGTGGCATACAAATATTCGTACGCCCTAGATATATTTGTAGCTGTGGCGTACACAATAACTGTACGCCACGGGCTATTTTTATGAATTTGGATAACACATAGCCGTGGCGTATAAGTATTTTGTATGCCTCAGGTATCTTTATAGCCGTGGCGTACAGAATATCTGTACGCTACGGGTAAGTGTACCTCACACGTGAATTCCGAGCCTCCTCACACTAGTGGTGTACACAATATCTGTACGCCACGGGTAAGGCCATAGCCGTGGCGTACAGAATTCCTGTACGCCTCCGCTACGTAGCCGTGGCATACAAAAAAAAACGTACGCCACGGAAGACAATTCCTCCTATAGCCATTTTCCTAGTAGTGTACCCATGTCTACCTCCCAATAAGAGTAACTCTCTAACTAATACCTAATTTGATCGCCCTCCATGCTTAACAAAAGAGGGTGAGTGTGATATTTATGTTGTTGAGTTTGTTTATGATGCTACTGAAAATTATTATGAGAGAGGAAAATATGGTTGTTGGAATTCTCATGTTACTAAAACACCTCTCTTTGTATTGAAAGTTCTGAAGTTGCTCTTGTTTTATCTACCCATACTTGTGGCTATGCGCTTCTTTGATTTATTTTCTTACAAGATTCCTATGCATAGGAAGTGGGTTAGACTTAAATGTGTTTTACATTTGCTCCTTGATGCTCTCTTTTGCTTCAATTCGTATTTCTTATGTGAGCATCTTCTCAAATTACTGAGCCTAGCTCAAAGGCGTTAAAGAAAAGCACTCTTGGGAGATAACCCAATGTTTTCTTTTCAGTACTTTTTCTTTTATTTGAGTCTTGGAAGTCATTACTACTGTAATGACTGCTTCTTATCTTGTTTATTTCATTGTTGTGCCAAGAGAAGCCTCTAATTTGAGTGAGGTAAAGATTTGGGGATGTTGCTGTCCCGAAACTGTTTTCGGTACTGCACCGTAAAAATTCGTATAAATTCTGTGTATTCTTTTGGACCTGCGATTTCTTGTGCATATGCCCCAGGTTATATCCAAACTTTCATTAGTTGAACACTTTTTGATTTTAGCAACAGAAAATCCCTCAAAAATTCGGCCTTTGTTAGCTGTTCTGTTTTGACAGATTTCTGCCAATATTTGTGTTTGCCGCTTTATCGCTTTCTTTGCGAGTTCTTTTGATCACGGAACTTTTGGGGAAGTTGCTACAGTAGTATATACTTTATATGTGGTGGTTTTAGGTTGAAACCTGAAGCAAAAAGAGGTTGATTATATGTTATGCTACACTAATGTTGCTAATAGATTTGCCTTTAGTTTTGTATGAAGGAAGTTTTCAAGTGTAGGGATTGGAGAATGATGAGATGAGTTGAAGATGGACAAAAGCTCAAGCTTGGGGATGCCCATGCATCACCCCAAGAAATATCCAAGAAGTACAAGCATCAAAGCTTGGGGATGCCCCCGAGGCACCCCTTCTTCATCGGCAAAAATCTGGTCACCTTTCAAGACACTATATTTTTATTGCTTCATGCACTATGTGTTTTTCTTGGAGCGTCAGTTGTTTTAGTTTTCTTAGTTAGTTTAGTTTGTTTGCAGTAATAAATGGTTGGACCCCAACAAATTTCCTTTGGAGGAGTTGTACTCGTTTTCATTTGCCAAGAACACTCCGTTTTTCATTCTTATAATTTCACCAAGTGTTCTTCTTTTTCCGCTACTGCTTTTGGTTTTCATTTTCGCCTTGATTTGCGTTCAGACCTTGTCATATATTTTCATCAAGGTGTATTTTTGCCTCTGACATTTATTGGTTTTCATCAAAAGATGTGTCTTTAAAAATTTCAAATGGTGTTGGAAAAGAGAAAAAGCTTTATGCAAAACAGTGGTACAAGAAGGAGCTTGTGTAGACTGCGGCTTAGGCTTTTTCATGTTGTGCTTGATGTCTTTTTGATAGTATGCTTAGTGGTTTTGCTGTAGCATGACTTATCTCAAATAACTGAGATTGCTTAATGAGCCTTTGAAAAAATCATGCGTTGTTTTTATTGTTTGGAAGCATTATTTTGGTTTTCTCCTTGATGCTTTATTTGGGTTGACTTGGCGCATGCTCACACATGTTAGACTCTTACAAAGTCGCCAATAGCCTCTATGATCATTTAGTGTTTGACTTTTGATGCCATCTTATGCTTCTTTTAATGTCGCTTTGTCGCTTTGCATGATTATGGCCATTATTGCTCTCTTAGTTGGTCGCTCCCAGTCTTTTGCTAGCCCTCGCCTTGTACTGAGTATGAGCCTGTACTGAGTATGAGCTCTACTCGTGCATCCAACTCCTAAAAGCCAAAGTTTTCCATTGTGTCCACCATACATACCTACTAGCAATTTGCTATTCCAAGTAAATTTGACTTGCTTTTATCTTCTCTTCAAATTAAACTCTTACCAGTGTTATGCGAAAATTAGTAAAGCTCTCACGAACCGGAAGGCACACTTTACTTTTTCCTATTCTTAAAAATTTGACATTGTGGTCTCTTATGTTGAGTTGTTATGATTGCAAGTTGTAAGTTGGATTCTAGCCCATCCATGCTGTCATGGGGCAAGCTTTCAACATTGCACTTCTTATTTGAGTTGATATCGTGATCTTTTGTTTATGGATGCCCGCGGTGTGAAATGAATTGGGAATCTTGTGGGGATCATGGAGTTTGTATATGTGTTAGGGAAACGCCTGGGCCGCCAATCTAAGCCATGCATAATTCATGGTGGAAATTTGAAGCATACCCATGGTGGACATTCGACGACGCATCTCACAATAAAAAGCTAAACAAATGGCAAATAAAAGAGATGTCGAGGTGTTCATTGTCTGCTTGTCGTGTCATTTTGATGTGGGCTTGTTCCAAGTCATCGGGCACGTAGGTACCCCGTTGGCGGTTTTCGATGATACATATATACTTACAATGACAAGAGCCTTGCTTGGGACTCTAAGTTGAGTAGCATGAGGTTTGGGTACTCGTATTCACGGGACACGAGGTTTTCAACTTATGATTTGTCAAGCATATGCATCATAATTATTCTCGCATTAACTCTAACCATTCAAGATGCTTATGATGGGGGCAATGAGATCTCAAAGCCGGTAAGTACCATAAGTTTTGAAGGTTATAAAACTTGCAATCACTGCTTCCCTCTGCGAAGGGTCTATCTTTTACTTTTATGTTGAGTCACCACCTTCTTTCTTTATGCACCATAAGAGAGCAAAGTTGTCATTCTTAGTATAATGTGCATTGTCCCAAAGTTTTCATTGATTGATTCATATTGTTAGTTTCACTTGTTCTTAAATTACTTGTATCTAGTCGCCCTCTTAAACTTGAAGGTGTCCTATGCATTTGTTTTGCTCTCCATGAAGGACAAGCTGAAAACCATTTGTATGTTTTTCCTTATGATTTGAACAAATGTTTGACTTTCATTGTTTCATTTTCATGATCTTTTGTTTGTGTTCATTTGCATGTTTATAACATGGTTGCTAAGTTCTTATTGTCAAGATTATATCTTCATGCCCATGTTTTAAGTTCTTATGATCCCAGCTCACAAATGCTTACATATTTGATCAAGATTGTGTAGGTGCATGTCACCTCAAAAATTATTCTTTTGTTATCACTTACCTACTCAAGGACGATCAGGAGTTAAGCTTGGGGATGCTTGATACGTCTCCAACGTATCTATAATTTTTGATGCTCCATGCTTGTTTTTACACCAATTGCCTACTGTTTCATTACACTTCGTGGCACTATTATGCATTTTCTGGAACTAACCTATTAACAAGTCGCCACAGTGCGAGTTCCCTGTTTTCTGCTGTTTTTGTGTTTTAGAAGTGATACACAGGAAATATTCTCGGAATTGGACGAAACAAGTTCCTGAAGTTTTATTTTTCCCGGAAGCTTCCAGAGATCCAAAGAGGAGACAGAGTGGGGCCACGAGGTGGCCACACACCAGGGCGGCGCGGCCTAGGCCCTGGTCGTGCCCCCTACATGTGAGACCGCCTCGGTCCACTTCTGACGATGCCCCTTCGCCTATAAAGACCTCCCGACGGAAAAAACCTAAGTACCCGATCAATTTTCCAGAACACATCGCGATCCGCCGCCGCCGTCAACCCGAAGATCGGGAGGGTCCAGAAGCTCTTCCCGGCACCCTGCCGGAGAGGGGAATCATCACCGGAGGTCTTCTTCATCGCCATGCTTGCCTCCGGAGCGATGAGTGAGTAGTCTACCTTGGACTATGGGTCCATAGCAGTAGCTAGATGGTTGTCTCCTCCACCATGTGCTTCATGTTTAGATCTCATGAGCTGCCCTACATGATTGAGATCACCGTTATGTAATTCTACATGTTTGGTTTGTTGGGATTCGATGAATATTGGTGTTATGATTGAGTTGCTATATTGAAATATATCTTATGTTATCTCTATGTTGTTTATGATCTTGCATGCTCTCCGTTGTTAGTAGCTATCTTGGCCGAGTAGTTGCTAGTGACTCCAAGAGGGGGTATTTATGCTCGATAGTGGGTTCATGCCTCTATTTAATCTGGGGGAGTGATAGAAACCTCTAAGGTTGTAGATGTGTTGTTGCTACTAGGGAGAAAACAACATTCATATGCTCGAGGGCATATGCTTTGTTTACATTACACACTTTTCTTAATGCAATTATCTGTTGTTCGCAACTTAATACTTGTGGAGTTCTCGGATTGATTCGCCATAAGTGGATTATTAGTCATAGATGCAGTTGGATGGCGGTCTATGTATTTTGTTGTAATGCCCAGAGTAAATCGCATAGTGATCTTCTTGACATATCATGTTTATCTTTATTCTATCAATTGCCCAACTGTAATTTGTTTACCCAACATGTGGTATTTATCTTATGGAGAGACACCACTAGTGAACTGTGGATCCTGGTCCTATTTCCATCATATTGCTATCACCTGTTTACTTTACTCGTACTGTTTATTTTACTCGCATACTATTATCACTTTCCACTCGATACGCTCATACCCTTTGTTTCAAGCAAACCGGTGAGATTGACAACCTCATCGCAAGTTGGGAACAAAGTATTTGGTTGTGTTGTGTGCAGGTTCCGCGTTGCAGCTAGCAAGCAAAGCTTGGACGAGGCGCCATATATAAATTGTCCGGAGCTGTCGCAAACTAGCAAGCATCACCTACAGTCGTATTGGCCGCTATTCTCCTGATCAACATAACCTTGGTTTCTTAACTGAGGGAAAACTAGCTGCTATACTCATCACACCTTCCTCTTGGGGTTCCCAACAGGCTGGTCATTCACCACGCATCAGACCCCCACCAAGGCATATGACTATGAGGATGACGAAAAGGAAATGGGGGCGTCATGCTTTACTCATAGAGTTCGCACCACACCAGTACCCAAGGGTTTCAAACTGCCCATGACCAGCAAAAGTATGATGGATCCCAGGAGCCACAGTCGTGGCTCTCAGATTACTTATAGGTAGTAAATATACTAGGAGGAACAAAGGAAACAGCAATGCAAAGTTTGCAATTACACCTCACCGGCGCAGCCAGGTCATGGTTGAGCAAATTAGAAAAAGGAACAATCGGAAGCTGGGAGGAACTCACAAAGCAATTCACGAGTAACTTCAAGTCAACATACAAGCGGCCAATGTCGATAGAAGAAGTCAAAGCCTGTGTGCAGCAACGCAATTAGACACTAAGGTCGTATATTCAAAGGTGGAGCATTATCAAGAACTCAGCAGTTGAAGTTTTAGATGAGAGAGCAATAGATGCCTTCACGCTCGGGTTGAGACGAGGAGACCTAGTCGAAGAGATGGGTAGAATCAAGCCGAAGACAGTATCAAATCTAATGGATATAGCAAACAGATTTGCAGATGGCAAAGATAGGTGCAACAACAAATGAACATGATCACCAAAAGACGACAGCGAAAATAGATACAGCGGTCAATGGAGGAGATCCCGCAATTACGACAACTACGGCTCTCACAGCCAAGTAGCCGCGGGATACAAAGACAATAATTATCAAGGAGATGACCACAGAAACTCAGGATACCGCAGCTACGGAAGAGAAGACTATGGAAATAGCAAAAGGTTTCAGTCAAGGGAACCTCGAGAATACAACCCATCACCAGATGATATGCTAAACGGACCGTGCCATATACACTCCGCGTTTGTCGATGGGAAAAGAGTGTCTAGACACGCAATGAAAGACTGCAAAACATTCTTGAAACTCCAGGAGGCAGCAGTCAGCAAACAAGCCAAAGCAAAGAGGCAAGGATACGAAGGGAACACAAATAACGCACCTACAACGACTCAATAGGCAAATAATGGAGCCTCGCAAGGTCAAAACCAGCCAAGCCAAGGACACGACAATGATGGAGGATATATCCCGTGCAAAGGGCACATCACAGCAATGATACAACCAGTCCCAAAGTCGAACAAAGAGGAAAATAGTATAACTCGACAAGTGAACCTAGCAGTAACATCACCTCCAGCAACCACGGAATATTTACACTGGTCAGAGCAACCCATAGAATTCAGCAGGGATGATCACCCTATAATAGTACCTCGGTCGGGAAATGCGCCTCTGGTACTCAAAGCCCAAATCGGGACATACGACGTTGATAGAGTATTCATGGATGCAGGGCGCGGAATAAATCTAATATACGCAAAAACACTTCGGGCAATGCACATATCATTAGAGTTTCTGAAACCAACAGATTGTTCTTTCCACGGGATCGTACCAGGGAGTGCTAACTATCCATTGGGTCGAATAGCACTCAACGTTTGGTTTGGAAATTGCCAAAACTACAGAAGAGAAAAGCTCGACTTCGAAGTCATGGACTGGCCATCATAATATCACGCGATCCTCGAACGACCCGTGTTTTCGCGATTCATGGCAGTACCTCACTATACGTACTTGGTACTCAAGATGCCAGGACCAAACAAAATTATTACAGTAAAGGGAAGCCTCGAACTCTCAGATCTATGTGACAAGGAATTCCACAAATGGCGCAAAATTTTGGCATGATAGCCAACTATGGAGAACTCAAGGGTAAGGCGCCAAGCGCGACTACGGGCGTCACAAAACAACTCGAAGAAAACCCAGCAGAGCCAGAGGCGAAGAAACTATGGGTAAAGCCATCGCACCCAAAGGAAGCCACAGGAGATGAGGAAAAGACCTCAGCAACATAGACAGCAAGCATACAAGAGTAGAGTAGACAAAATAAGGCTATTAAGCCATGAGTTATCCTAGGGCAATGCCCTCTAGACCCAAAACACAGGTCATTGGCCGCGTCTCTTGGGACATCCCATGTATCTTATATTCAAGTATAAAGAAAGACAAAGTTCCTCTTTTCGAGTTTACAAGTCTTAAAGAAACAAATCCCAAAATGGAACTGCGGCTAACGCACTAAACATAAAACACCTTGAGAACAAAAATTTCTGGCAAAAAGCCCCAGAAAAAGAAAACTCTCACGTTCCATACATAAAAACGTATATACAATAGAGCATTACAACATGGGTTGATCTGAATCGTCTACCGCAAGAGGACTCAAATAATGATGCTCGCGAAAAAATCCAGCATCCTCTCGAAGCAACCTAGCTATGATTCTCCTCGCCGGTTGAAGCATAGCATCCATGTGGACTTGCAGCTTCACGCGCCCTGGAGGAAAACTTAGAGACATGGAACTATAGTTCAGCCTTTGATGCCACTTACGTATCCATCCAAGAGCAAAGTTAGCACCAGCTACTAAGTTGAGTTCTATCAAACAATGAATTCGTTGACTAGATCTAAAAGCGTCAAGTAGCTGCTTAAAATTTTCTGGCAGAGGATTGCGAGGAAGCATAACGGAGTACATGATTGTCAACGATCTTTGAGACATGCCAGGGGTTCCCAGGGAACTCGTCGAGCACGCACTAAACGTGGATCCAAAAGCAAAGCCAGTCAAGCAACCTCTGCAATGGTTCGATGAATCCAAAAGAAAAGCAATAGCAGCCGAGCTACACAGGCTAGAAAACGTAGGTTTCATCAGAGAAATCAAAGTATCAACTTGGGTGTCCATTCCAGTAATTGTCCCCAAGAAATATACGGACGTACAAAGAGTATGTGTCGACTACATATCTCTCAATAAGCATTGTCCTAAGGATCCCTTCCCGCTTCCTCGCATTGATCAAATAATTGACTCAACAGTGGGGTGCACAAGGCTTTCCTTTCTGGATGCATACTCCAGCTATAACCAGATAAAATTGAAGAAAGAAGACGAAGAAAAAACAGCTTTCATTACACCATATGGCGTCTTTTGCTATCAAGTCATGCCTTTCGGCCTCAAAAACACTGGAGCAACCTATCAACGGATGATGCAAAATTGCCTTGGAAGCCAAATAGGCCTGCAACATACAAGTCTACATCGACGACGTAGTTATCACCACAAGAAAGGAGGAATCTTTGATCAGCGATCTGCAGGAAACCTTCGACAACCTTAATAGGTACAAGCTCAAGCTAAACCCAACAAAATGTTCTTTTGGCATCTCCACAGGGCAACTTTTGGGATTCCTGGTATCAGTGAGATGAATAGAGGCAAACCCAAAGAAAATTCAGGCAATATTAGCAATGGGGAAACCAGCAAAGCTACACGATGTGCAGAAACTCGCAGGACTCGTAGCGGCATTAAGTCGATTCGTCGCACGATTAGGAGAAAAAGCCCTCCCTTTTTATGCACTGATGAAAAAGTCAGACAACAAATTTGAGTGGACAGAAGAGGCAGATGCCGCATTCGCACAGCTAAAAAAAGTGCTTTCCACACCACCAGTGTTGGTCGCACCAAAAGAAAGGGAGCCACTGCTACTATATATTGCGGCCACACATCAAGTAGTGAGCACGGTTCTAGTAGTCGAACGAAGTGAAGAAGGGAAGGCGCACGGAGTACAACGACCAATATACTTCCTCAGCGAAGTCATGTCACCAACAAAACAGAGGTACCCGCATTATCAAAAGCTTGCATACAGCATATTTACAACAGCACGAAAATTGCGGCAATACTTCGCAGTACATCCAATCATAGTGGTTAACAAAGCCCCACTATCAAATATATTGAACAACCCTGAAGCAACAGGACGTGTCTCCTTATGGGGAATCGAGCTATCTCCCCTGGACATCACGTATGAGAAAAGGAAAGCAATCAAATCTCAGGTGCTTCCAGATTTCACAGCAGAGTGGCTCGAACTACAAAACACAGGACCACCTGACCTGTCGAGTATATGGACAATGTACTTCGACGGGTCGAAAAGGGTCCAAGGCGCAGGAGCAGGGGTAGTCTTAATATCACCACAAGGGGATAAGCTAAAGTACGTATTAAGGATGAGTTTTCCACAAGCTTCTAACAATGAAGCCGAGTATGAGGCCCTGCTTCACGGAATGAAGATGGCCAAAGCATGTGGAGCAACCCGACTAAAAATATTCGGGGACTCGAATCTCGTCGTCCAGCAAGTGATGAACCGATATGATGCCATTATCGACAACATGACGGCGTATAGGAATTTGTATTACTATCTAGAAGGAACTTTCGATGGGTGCAAAGTTTCACACATCAATAGAGCCAGCAACGAGGAAGCCGATAATCTAGCAAACATCGGGTCCCAATGCCTGCCTATACCACCAGGAGTTTTTTTGGGAGGAAATCATCGAGAGGTCAATAAAAGTTAGCAAAAGTTTGACTCTAGGGAACCAAGTTAGCATCCGGTGACAGGCTCGAGGGCTGGCAAGCCAGGAACAGAAAGCATAGCAGAACCAGAGGGAGTTATGATGATTGAAGAAACTTGCATGCAGCCATACTTAGTGTACATGATGAACAAAACACTACCCGAAGATATAGTCGAAGCACGAAGGATAATACGACGATCCAAAGCTTTCGTCATACTACAAGGAAAGTTATATAAGAAAAGTATAACTGGCGTATTGCAGCGATGCGTCACCCCTCAAGAAGGGCAAGACATATTAAAAGACATCCATGCAGGAGTTTGCGGACATCATGCTAGCAACAGAGCTATAGCAGCCAAGGCTTTTCGTGCAGGATTCTACTGGTTAACAGCCATCGAAGATGCAAAAGACATAGTCTGAAGGTGTGAGGCATGTCAATGATCTGCGTCCAAACCGCACGCACCAGCAGCAGAACTTCAGCCAATACCACTGTCATGGCCCTTTGCACAATGGGGTTTGGATATGGTAGGAAAATTGCACAAGTCATGCCAGGAGGGCACGTCTACATGTTGGTGGCAGTAGACAAATTCACCAAGTGGGTAGAAGAAGCCCTAGTAACAACTTCCATAGCAGCAATCAACTTAATCAAGTCAATAGTATTTCGCTTCGGAGTACCACACAGCATCATCACAGACAATGGAACAAATTTCACATCCAAAGAGTTCAAAAGTTATTGCGAAAGTATGGGAATCAAACTAAAATTCGCATCCGTCGCACATCCCAAAACAAACGGGCAAGTCGAGAAAGCAAATGGCTTAATATGCAATGGAATAAAAAAGATGAGTTACCCTCCGTGCTCTGGAGTCTGAGAACTACGCCTAATGCGGCTACCCAAGAAACACCCTTCTTTCTGGTGCATGGCGCAGAAGCCGTGCTTCTAGTCGAGATTACTCATGAAGCCCCAAGAATTGCGGCTTACGATGAAATGACTTCTACAGAAGCACTTCAAGATGACGTCGACGCACTCGACGAAGCAAGAGATGTAGCACTAGCCAGAGCTACACAATACTAGCTGACAAGGGTATAGTAATAGAGCCCGTTACTTGAGTACCCCTGAGGCCCGTTAAGCTAGGCCCAAGTGTACTAATAGTCGAAATACGAGTTCATGTCGTATACCGATGTTGTAATATGTATCCGACCCCTCCGGTTCCTTGAGACCTGGTCACCTATATATAGGGGCCAGGAGAGGTCGGTCAGGGACAGATTGAAAGTAAGCGAAGTCGACCACCACGTTTACTCTCGATACACATCTTGTTTTACTGATTTACCTTCGAGTTCATTCGACGCCCTATTCCCTCGATCCTAAGTTCTTCATCTAGGACATTTGTCGAGTTAACCCTCGTCAATTAGCGCCGACCGTGGGGATCGAGTTCGTACCCGATCTTTCGTAGTAGGGGATCTAGTCCTATGACTCAAGTAGGATGGCCATGGCAAATTAGAATCCCCATGGGTGGGACCTTACATTATCACAGAAGTCATACCAGGAGGAGCTTATCGACTACAAGACAAGAATACAGGCAAAGATGAGAGCAACCCGTGGAATGCAGAGCAGCTCCGGCATTTTTATGCATAGAATACGTCATTGATAAACAAGCATGACAACATCAATAGAAAACTATGAGTTATGACCCTCTAAACCTAGAACATGAGGCCACAGGTCGGGTTTCTTGGGTCAACTCGACGATATGTAGAATATGTCATGATTTTCCGCTCGAGGGCTCCGACCCTCGAGTCGTTGTAAAGAAACATAAATGTTACAGAGATCATGTATTCATGTCTTCTCATGAGTTACTACGAGGTTGTTCACAACCCTATATTCGACAAGAAAAACACGGCTATCAGAAACGCGAAAGCAAATCAACACTAAGAGAAAACACACCTCGGAACATTGATAGTTCCTCCAGTCTATTACTGAACACGATAGCATAAAACAAAGTTCGTCACATCTATTTATTACATAAAGCGGGCCAAAGGAGCACAAGTCAGAGGATTACATCAAGAAGAAAGTAACATCTACTGGAAGTGCACTTCAGCTTCATACTTCCTCTGGCACTGTCTACAGTCGTAGATCTTCACGTCAAACTTCGACGTACCACAATGGTAGTCGAAGAGCATGAAAAACCCTTGATGCAGCTCGTGGTCCTCTGCAAATTGGGGCCAGCCGCCCCTGAAGTACATTTCACCATGGCCATCGTAGTACAACTCCACTTCATACGGAGTTCCTCCTCCAGATTCTTTGCGGAGGATAGCCTCTCGAAGCTCGCGTCTGTCCATGAACTGAGTAAATTTTAGAGGAACACGCTGCTGCTCACGGCATTAAGCACCAGCGATAACGAAGAAGGAGAAAGTTTTGACAGGAGGAGGAGGAGGAGAGGCATTGCGAGGAGCAGCGCTTGCACCTTGGGCAACAACGAAAGATGGCTTGGGCTTGTTCTTACCTCCCAAGGGGCATCCGGGGCGCCGCTTCATGGATGCGGACGACGATGAAGCCACCGGGGAAGCGTCCTTTGGCTTGTTCTTACTGCCGCATGGACGGCCGCGCCCCCGTTTCTCCATCACGGCACCGGTGTCAAGGTCAACAACACCGGCATCCGCCATTGGAAGGTTGTTCTTGGGGAAAAGAAACCCTAGATGAGATTTGGAGGAGGAAGACGATGCATTGGAGAAAGCTCACAATGAAGGGATTAGGGTTTTCCCTGGCAAGCTGGCGTACCTTATTTATAAGTAACCCTTCGTGGGCCTTTATGAATTACAGGTCCAATTAAAGTTACGGGCTTTGACATTTCGTCCATAAGAGAGAAAGGAACAGCGGAAAAATATATAAAGGAAGAAAAGAAGAAATTCACAATCCTCCAAAGAGAAAAAGTGAAGCAGAAGAAAAATATTTGAGTCTATAAAAGGTTGCAAGCACCCCCTTATAGCCTCGGGGGCTACTACCATCGGGAGCGCTTGGCGCGCACCCGACGAATTAGCACAAGAATACTACAGCTGGGAAGATGACAAGACAATATAGTTGAGCCTATACTCAAAAAACTTTTGACTATAGCCTCGGGGGCTACTCCCATTGGGAGCACTGGTCGTGCACCCGATGACAATGGACAATGTTGGTTAATGATCAAGAATATCATCGACTACTTTGTCGACAAAAATCTTCTACTATATTGTCGACAAAATGACATCGATTACTCCCATCGGGAGTTATTCGCGATTATTTGAAGGAAGAGTAACTCGAAGATTTTGCACACTTCAACAGTCAAACAAGGCTTGCAAGAAAAAATTAATGATTCTCAGGCTAAGTCATCGCGATGAAGCTTGAATGCCGTGGTCATAAAAGATCATGAAGGTAAGACCCCAGGATCCGTCCTGTGTGGCCTAGTATACGCACCTGAATGCGCTCTGCTAGTAACTTTCTGTCTCTACAACGCAAAGAAAATCCCGGTGGACGCACTGGGTACCCTGAGAAATACTAGAACTCTCTCTTTGTAAGTCCTAAATACGGCAAAAGATTGGGTTAGACCAGGTACCAAGCTCAAGTCCAGGGGATTGAGTTTGAAGTAGGGGACAAGTATCTGCTCCGGCAGTTAACTGGCCCCTCGATCCGTCAGAGCTGCCAGGCTTGTTAGCCAAAGTCCCCTCGTGAAATAATATAATAAAAGTTGTTTCATTGAGTACAGGCAGCAGTCAAAGAAAGAAGAAGTCTAAGATATGAAGATTTGAGATTCAACCCGAATCTACAATTCTGGTAGAATCTCGGGGGCTACTGACAAGGGTATAGCTAATAGAGCTCGTTATTTGTGTACCCCTGAGGTCCATTAAGCCTGCGGATGTCAAAAGACCAACAGATTAACAAAACGCAAAACGCATGCGGATGTCATAAGACCAACAGATTAATAAAACGCCTGCTGAAGTTCAGAGTCATGGAATTTTAAATTAATCAAATCATGATATTAGTCATGCTAAATATATTGTTTGGATGATTGAGTACACATAAATGGAAAATTTATTCGAGTTCCATCAGATTGACACTCTCACATAACTCATGTGGAAGTTCAGAGTTCAAAATCGTGGAATTTAAACATTAATGAAGTCGCAACATTTGTTGTACTATCGACGAAAATGTCCCTCTCACAAGGGTATAGCTAATAGAGCTCGTTATTTGTGTACCCCTGAGGCCCATTAAGCTAGGCCCAAGCATAGTCATAGTCGAAGTACGAGTCAATATCGTATGCAAACACTGTAATATATATTGAACCCTACCGGTTCCTTGAGACCTGGCCACCTATATATAGGTGCCAGGAGAGGCCGGCCAGGGACAGATTGAGAGTAAGCCAAGTTCACCACCACGTTTATTCTTAATACATGCCTCGTTTGACTGATCTTTACCTTTGAGTTCATCCTATGCCCTATTCCCCGATCCTAAGTCCTTCATCTTGAACATTTGGAGTGGAAAAATATCAACTTAATGATACACATAGGACTAAGTCAATACATATTATTGATAGTATTAAAAATCCCCTCCACTGAAGGAATATTCAGACCTGATGATAGACAAAATGTGAACCTTCAGAATAGAGGAAGATACAACTTTAGTCCACATATTATCGATGCGAACATCTCTCACAATATACAATATTTTGGCTTAATGATGAACACATGGCTAAGTCACCAGAGATATCCGCTCAATATGTTTCATATTTAGAACCCTTACAGTGTATCAATATTATTTTTATTTAAGGACTTAAAAATGTACACTTGATTCTAATGAATTGTTTTGGTGGATATTGCTTTGTTTGTATGGTAGACATATATATATTTGGATTATTGTACATGCCTTTCTCTCATGTAAGAAAATCAACATAAGAGTTTCCAATTGCATCGTAATACTAACAACTGATTAAGAGTCATTTTGCATACCAAAGAAATTACATGTGACTAGACGTGTAGAACCACTGAATGAAGATCGGCATAAGTAAAGAGACTGGAAAACTTAGAGACGTACTTCTCTAACTTTGACTACAAATGTATATAAACATTTTGAACGAATATGCCTAGAAGAAAATAACTTACCTTTACCCATCACTGGTGGAAAAAACCCCTATGGTCCCGGTTCGTGTGGGCCATTGGTCCCGGTTCCCGAACCGGGATCAATAACTCGGGACCAATGCCGGTCCCAGTTCCAGCACGAACCGGGACCGATAGGTCTCCACGTGGGCGCGCGTGCAGCGAGGGTGGCGTGGATCATTGGTCCCGGTTCGTGGCACGAACCGGGATCATTGATCTCTGCATTTCGGGCTATTTTTTACAGCGACAGGGTTTTGTGTTCTTTTTCCATTTATTTATTTGGTGTGTTTTGTATTCAATTTAATGGTACTACATATATACAGCAATAATGAAGGAACCACACTATATATATATATATATTACACATCATGGTCATGAATATATTATTCACCGTCTCATCCGTCGTGCTTGGTCGAAACATATTACAAACGGTACTCACACGAATTTGATCTAATTTACATCTTCTTTTTTACACTTCACCCTTCCAAATGAACCGGGTAATAGTATTCTCCTTTCGGATCTATGACATGTTCTAATAAGAATCCGATAATTTCCTCTTGTATTGCATGCACACGTTCTTGTGGTAGAAGACCATCCCGCATCTGTTCGATCTAATTTAAAGAAGGGGATCAATATATATGAATGAAACTAAACACAATTGACGGTAATAAAATAAAGTTGTGATTATTGTTTATCGTACTTCAATTTTTTTGAAGTTCCGGTCTGCGCCCTTCTCTTCGGTCGTCTGGCGAATGAACTCGCAGACATAGTATCCACATAAGTTATTCCAGACTTCCTGCCTCAAGCACTTTACGAGAACGGAGTTCAATCAAAATAATAATCAAGCATGATAATGGTATTGAAACTAGAATCAAAGAGATGCGCGGATCTAGCAAGTAGTACTTACATTCAATGGTTGAAATGTAAGCTCTGGCTTCCAAACACCCATAGTGTTGGATGTGAACCGGTTTCAAGCCTTCAGGAGGCATTCCTGCATGTTCGCCCACTTTTCTAAAGGTATGCGTTTTGAGTCCATGACTTTGACTACTCCTTCGTCAACAATAATGATTAACAGAATAAAGTGGAAGCTGCACACACATAACGAGTCAATTATACGCTTAACATCGAGTAAGCGAAAACAGAATGTGTACAAGACAGTAACACTAACTCGAAGTTGTAAGGAAATAGTATTTCCCTTCTGTTGCTGAAATACTTCAACGATTGTACCAAGTTATCCTCTGTCTCTTTGGGTTTTTTTTTTAGAGTATGTTCATGAACGAAATTGCAGTCGACGAACCCAAGGTCATAGATTCCTCCTTTGTTGCATTCGAGAATCTTCATTCTGCATATATAATTAGTATAGTGATGAGTAAGATTATACAAGCAATGAATGAGCTGAGCTAGAAAGACTTAATAATACTTACAGACAATAGGCACTGACGATAGTTTTGTCGAGGGCGTCTTGTTGGTAAAACTGAAATAATTCTAGAAATTCAATCAGTAAGAACCCATCTCCATGACCGTAATGGTGGTGTTTATATCCAGCGTAGATCCAGTTTGCTGATTTAGCAGAGGCTTTCATGTATCACTTATGCAATCTCTGCATTTTTGTTGGTAGATCTTTGACTAACTCGGGTTTGACGAGAGGAGCCCCGTGCCGGTATATGTATGCTATTTGTTGGTACTCCTCAAACTCATCCAGATGGCTTATGTACTCAGCAATAGACAGTCCATATAATTTGGCATTTTCTCCGTAGAGTTGAATAAACTCCGGATCAATGTTCAGATCATGCCGCTCCTGGGCTCTCCACTCATTGGTATCGTACACTTTGAGTAGTTCGATCGATTGATTTTTCTGTTGTCCGAGCTGGGCAACTTCTTTTCCGACTCTCCGCTCTTTTGCCTCAGCCGACTTGGTAATCGAGCGATTATAGTCTAGTGTGAGCGCTATGGGTTAGTGAAGCTAAATCTTAAGCGCGGCTGCTTTGGCTTTATCTTCTGCGGTGGCCAGGAAGAATGGCTCCGTCGGCTTTGGCTTTTTCTTGTTAGCCATGTCAATCTAACACTTTTCATAATGGGCAGCTGCGGCCGCAGCAATTTCCTCATCTGTCTTCTCGCAAGGTAGCTTCTTCATATTCTGATGAGGTACTCTTGGGAGGGGTGATAGCTTACGTTTCGGTGATCGGAATGTGCTCTTGCTGCTGCTGGTGGTGCTGCCCCTCTTAGTATACTTCGCTTTTGTCTCTGAGGCTCAGGGGACGGAGACGGTTGACGCGGCGGCGGAGACGGCTGAGGCGGTGGTGGAGATGGCTGCGCTGAGTGGTGAGGCGGTGAAGGCGACGGTTGTGCTGGAGAATGGTAAGGTGGCAGCGAAGGTGGATTGCTGCTCTGAGGAGTGGGTGGCCTTGGCGGCACATAATTTGGAAGCACGATGTGCTCCTTTGGCCATACAACAGTCCCCCCTTTGGCTTCTCCTAGTTCAGTCAGGTCCCTATCTTCCCCTCTAGGGTGGTCCAGCTTCAGCTCCTCAAAATCTTGCTTCACATCATGCACTATGACGACAGCGTACCCTTTTGGAACATGTCTGCAATGCCAAGTTGGGTTAGGCAAAATTGGTACGGCCATACCGACCGCCGCCATCACCCTTAAGTTCATAACTTGCACCTTTAGCTCACAAGCTATGCTCTCCGTGATATCATCCACTGGGTAGCGTTTAGGAGGAGCCGTCGTCAGTGCATCATCATCACCATCCTGGAGCTGGGTGGAAGTGACGCTGCTTTTCTTATTCAATAGGGCGCAGGTACCATCGAATGCAGCTTCTACCATGTGCCGCTGAGATTGGCCGCTAATACCTTGCTGGCTAAGTCTGTCGAGTTGATCCTGCTGGCGCTTTAATACTTCTTCTACATTACGCAGTCGGTCTGCAGCTGCCGCTTTCTCAGCTGCCTCCCTTTCCTTTCTCCTCTGATGACTTTTATCGGGATATCTCTTCATTTCCGTGGGGAAGGCAACATTCCACGGCTTGGAGCCTGGTGTGCCTCGTGCTCATCCGGTGTGTTCATCATTTTTAAGGGCGCGTGTGAGCTCATCGTTCTCTCTATCGGGAACGAACCGTCCCGCTTCAACATCTTGTACTGCACTTCTAACATCTTCGATGGGCAGTAGGGGATGATCGTTGTGTTTCTGGGTATATATTTCCCTCCCTTCTTTGTCCAATGTGCCCCCATGGCCGTAAAACCAGTTTCTCGCCCGTGGTGTCCATGTTGTGGGCTCTGGTCTGATCCCGGCAGCAATATACTTGACCTCAAGTGCATCCCACTTTGGCATGCAACCGGCGTAGCCAGCAGACCCCATATTATGGTGGTACACTTTCTTAGCAGCGTTCTCCTTATTTATTCTAGACCTTTCCAAAGCTTTCTCCGATGTCTTGTAATTCACAAAATCAGCCCACTGGTGTCTTAACTTAGCATAGCCGGCTTGATTGAAATCCGGAGTCTTGTCTAACTTGACAAAGTTAAGGTACAGTTTCTTCTTCCAGTTCTTGAATGCCTCGGCCATCTTGATGAGAGCAAACTACTTGACTCTTTGCAGTAGCTCCTCATTTGCTCTCTCCTCCTCATCTGGATTCACATCTGGCCTCGGTAGGAGGAAATTAATCATGAGCCTGTCAAAAAGCTTATCTTTGGCAACATCGCCGACATACGGGACTCCACCGCTGCTTGGCCGATTCCATTCTTGAACGGTGATCGGGATGTAGTCCCTCACAAGAACTATGCATTGCTTGACAAATTTTTTTGCGACATCGTCGGGAGCTTGCGGTTCGCCGTCTACACCGACCACTTCGATCCTATACCTCACAGTGGTATCCAACTTTTTTGTTGGGCCTCATTTTGTTCTTACGGAAGAAGTGCTCGATCCGGAGGGCTAAAAGAAGAAAGAGTATTAATATATGCATGTATATATATAGACAGCAGCATTACAAAAATACATATATACACCTCGCCAGAGTTTCCAAGATTTAAGGTTTGGTCGGAGCCGTCGCCTTCTCCCTCGTCGGCTTCTCCCTTATCGGCTTCTCCCTCACGGGCTTCTCCCTCACCGGCTTTTCCCCTGTCCCAGGCTTCGGGTTCTACCTCACCGGAGCCGTCTCCTCGGTTGAGAGATTCATCTCTCTCACCAGAATCGTTCAGAAACATCCTGGTGACATTGATATCTTCATTTTTCCGGATCATTCCTTGGAGGAAGTATTCATCATCTTGAGTTGTGCCATGTGCTAGATCCATATTATCTGCAAATTAAGAATTGTAAGTTATTATAATGCAAATAATCAAGATTTTTCTACTATAAAAGTAAAACCATTTTATTAATTGGAAAAACAACTGCTAATAGTAATTAACCCTATTCTCGACACCAACACCTTGCAGGCATCAAACTTTACACCGGTAAGTCAATAATGTTGAATTGTTCCGGTAGTTGTATTTGTCAAGGCATTAGCGATGGATTTTGAGTGAATCTCTTGAATCTTATTACTAATAGGCGGTAAGAACGGGTATACATGTAACTACAATAAAACGGCGCACTCATTAATCTAACAAATCTTTATTATAATTCACCATGATTTATAAATCACAATAGAAAATATAAATACACATGACATAATTTTGCACACTATTCATTTGCATTATTATTTAGACTTCAACATAAAAGTTTTAAATTCCACGACAAGCTAATGTGGATGAATTTTTTCTTATTTTCAACCTTAAATAAACTAAATCCAAATAGAATTTAACTTCTAACTTGCGATAGGAATTTAATTATAGACATTGATCTAATATCGCACCATGTATAAAATACATATATGATATAAAATACATTTTCTATTTACACATGCTCGAAGTTCACCGGTACTCAAAGTTTCTATTTATAAAATACATATATTTCTATTTGCACATGCTCGAAGTTTCTATTTCTAAAATACATATATAAAATACATATATTTCTATTTATACATATATGATACATATCTAAAATACATATCTAAAATAAATATCTATTTATATATTTCTATTTATATATTTCTATTTATACATATATGATACATATGTTTCTATTTATGTTTCTATTTCTAAAATACATATATAAAATACCAGTGCTCAAATTCGTTTTTAATCCCAAAATTTTGTTTCTGTTATGCAAATTTGTTTCTATTTCTTTTATGCAAATTTGTTTTCCCAAAATTTATAGCACCCAGCAAGTTCACCGGAAGGGCGTCGGCGGCGAGCTTCTCCGGGGCGGGCTCTGTAGGGGGCGTCGACGGCGGGCTCTGCAGGGGGGCGTCAACGGCGGGCTCTGCAGGGGGGCGTCGACGGCGGGCTCTGCAGGGCGGCGGCTGGCGAGCTTCTTCGGGGCGTTGGATGGCCTGCAGAGAGAAGGGTGAGCGGCGGCGGGGGAACAGGGAGAGGAAGGGAGAGGTCGCGGCGGCGGGAGAAGAGCGCTCACCGAGGACGGCGGCGAGCTTCTCCGCGGCGGGGATGGGCAGCCTGCCGGTGTCGTTTCGTTCCGCGCGCAAAGTCCTTAGCGGTTTTGGCGATTTGGGGGGAAGTGCGGGAGGAAGAAGGCTCGCAGTTATATATCTCGGGGTCATTGGTCCCGGTTCATAGCATCAACCGGGACCAATGGATCAATGGTCTCGGTTGATGCCATGAACCGGGACCAATGACCTGGGTGGGGGGGCGCTGCTGAGCCGCCACGTGCCCAGGATCAACGGTCCCGGTTGATGCCATGAACCGGGACCAATGACCTGGATGGGGGGCGCTGCTGAGCCGCCACGTGCCCAGGATCATTGGTCCCGGTTGATGGCCTTAACCGGGACCAATGACCCATTTTTAAGGTTTTATCAGGAAAAGACTTTTTGTTTTCCATTTTAATTTTCTGTTTTCATTTTAACAGGAAAAAACTTTCTTTTATTTAAAATTTGAAAAAACTTTCAACAGGAAAAGTGCTTCAATTTAAATAACTAATCCAAAACCATTTTTTGTTTTCAAAATTATTTATTCTAACTAAACAATTTTACTATTTTTAATTAAAAATGCATTAACATATATTTATTGCATAATTTGGAATTTGAAAAGACTTTTAGCAGGAAAAGTGCTTCAATTTAAATAACTAATCCAGAACCATTTTCTGTTTTCAAAATTATTTATTCTAACTATACAAACTATTAACAATTTTACCATTTTCAATAAAAAATGCACTAACGCGTTTGAAACGGGCATAAGAAATTTGAAAATGATCCAAACAATATGAAACCTTCGCGTGGTGTCATATTATGTGTCATAGTTGCAAGGAAAAATATTGAACTTTGAAAATTGCAAACATCATAAAAAATCCTTCACAAAATGACCTATCATGTTCGAGGTTTCATGGTATTTAGGTCAAACCACCAATGTTATGGCTAGAATCAGGGCATAGTTTGTGATAATGTGCCCATATTGTGCACACATGTGCATATTGGGATGGCTTACGATGTTGCAGGAGGAAGTTTTCTTTTTCGACGCACGAAATAGCCAATTTCCATTTTTGAGGTGCCAAAATCGGGGTGTTCTGTGAAGGAACCACCAAATTAAAGTTTGGCATTGGTACCAACCCATTTTTCAAAAATACTAGACCACCTTAGATAGACAAATTCCCAACCGGTGTATCAGGAACCTTTCCGTCCATCCCTCATGAAAAAGACAAATTCCTGCCGAATCGATAGGAGGGTGCCCAGATTTGAACTACAAGTACAGGATATAATGCTTGTGAATTTTTTTAATAATCATTTATAGGTTCACAACATGCTATTTCATCAGAGATCCACTTCAACTTTAGCGAGGCTCAGCCCCGGGCTAAGAAGCTTCATGCCCGTCATTTTGAATATAGTTTGAAACGGGCATAAGAAATTCAAAAATGATCCAAACAATGTGAAACCTTCGCGTGGTGTCATATTATGTGTCATAGTTGCAAGGAAAAATATTGAACTTGGAAAATTGCAAACATCATAAAAATCCTTCACAAAATGACCTATCATGTTCGAGGTTTCATGGCATTTAGGTCAAACCACCAATGTTATGGCTAGAATCAGGGCATAGTTTGTGATAATGTGCCCATATTGTGCACACATGTGCATCTTGGGATGGCTTACGATGTTGCAGGAGGAAGTTTTCCTTTTCGATGCACGAAATAGCCAATTTCCATTTTTGAGGTGCCAAAATCGGGGTGTTCTGTGAAGGAACCACCAAATTAAAGTTTGGCATTGGTACCAACCCATTTTTCAAAAATACTAGACCACCTTAGATGGAAAAATTCCCAACCGGTGTATCAGGAACCTATCCGTCCATCTCTCATGAAAAAGACAAATTCCTACCAAATTGGGAGGAGGGTGCCCAGATTTGAACTACAAGTACAGGATATAATGCTTGTGAATTTTTTTTAAAATCATTTATAAGTTCACAACATGCTATTTCATCAGAGATCCACTTCAAGTTTAGCGAGGCTCAGCCCCGGGCTAAGAAGCTTCATGCCCACCGTTTTGAATATAGTTTGAAACGGGCATAAGAAATTTAAAAATGATCCAAACAATGTGAAACCTTCGCGTGGTGTCATATTATGTGTCATAGCTGCAAGGAAAAATATTCAACTTGGAAAATTGCAAACATCATAAAAAATCCTTCACAAAATGACATGTCATAGTTTTCATACATTACATAGATTTACATAGGGTTTAGGGTATGAATCCTTTGTCGTGTATGTCAATCCCTTGCCTATGATCGCTTCTTAGGCCGTAACCATGGAGCATCTTCATTATTTAATGGGATGCAATGGTCAATTTTCACGGTGAAGGGCGGAATTTCTTCAAACTTATCATAATCTGCTGACATGCCTGTCTTGTCCTCGACTCCCGCGATGTTTCTTTTCCCTGAAAGAACTATGTGACGCCTGGGCTCATCGTCTGATGTATTCGTTTCCTTATTTTTTCTTTTTTCGGTCTGGAGGACATGTCCTTCACATAGAAGACCTGAGCCACATCATTGGCTAGGACGAATGGTTCGTCTCTGTAACCAAGATTCTTGAGATCCACTGTTGTCATTCCGTACAGCTAGTCTACTTTTAGCCCTTCTCCATTCATGTTGACCCAACTGCACCGAAACAAAGGGACCTTAAAAGTAGGTCCATAGTCAAGTTCCCATATCTCCTCTATGTAACCATAGTATGTGTCCTTTTTCCCATTCTCACATGTTGCATCAAAGCGGACACCACTATTTTGGTTAGTGCTCTTTTTTATCTTGGGCGATCGTGTAAAATGTATTCCCATTTATCTCGTACCCTTGGAAAGTCAATACAGTCGCAGATGGTGTCGCGGCCAACAAGTAGAGCTGATCTCCAATAGTGGTGTCATTAATGAGATGTAATTGCAACCAAGTGCTGAAAGTCTCCATGTGATTTTCTTTAATCCAGTAGTCATCCTTCCCCGAGAACTTGGAGCATACAACATTCATGTGTTCCTTGATATACGGAGCCACGAAGGTAGAACTTTGTAGAACTGTGTAGTGTGCTTGATTCAAAGAATGCCCGTCCCTAAATATCATTGCTTTCTTTCCTAGCGTTCCTTTTCCACTCAGTCTCCCCTCATACCGTGATTCAGGAACACCAATCGGCTTAAGGTCAGGAAGAAAGTCAACACAGAACCCAATGACCCCCTCTGTTCCATAGCCCTTGGAGATGCTTCCTTCTAGGGGTGGATATCGAGCCAGCTCAACTCAACTCGACTCAACTCGTAAATACTCATTAATTAACGAGCTAGCTTGACTCAACTCATTAACTAAACGAGCTCCAAACCCCAACTCAGCTTGACACAATTAAAACTTGAGTTGGCTCAATAAACTCATTAAGCTCGATAAAAAACTTGAACAACATAGCACCATAGCATGTATATGGTGATAAGACAATATTCTACAATATAACGTAAACTTACAAATAAAAAGTTTTCTTAGAAGTCCACCATACCTTACATTAAAAGTGACTCCATGAGTTTTTAGTAGTACAATTAGACATATTACGAGCTAAATGAGTTTAACGAGTACTCGTAACTCGACTCATTAAACTCATTTTCTTAATGAGCTAAAAATGATAGCTTGGCTTGACTCATTAATGTCCGAGTTCGAGTCGAGTTGAGCCAAGTTTTCGAGTACTCATTAAGCTCATGAGTTTCGAGTTTTATTTCCACCCCCACTTCCTTCTGGCCTAGCAGGGTTACAAACATATTTCTTTAAGACTCCCATGAACCTCTCGAAGGGGAACATATTGTGCAGAAATACAGGACCGAGAATGGAAATCTCTTCGACTAGGTGAACTAAGAGATGCGTCATAATATTGAAGAAGGACAGGGGGAACACCAACTCAAAACTGACAAGACATTGGACCACATCCTTTTGTAGCCTTTCCAGACTTTCTCGATCGATCACCTTCTGAGATATTGCATTGAGGAATGCACATAGCTTCACAATGGGTACTCGAACATTTTCCGGTAGAAGCCCCCTCAATGCAACCGGAAGCAACTGCATCATAATCACGTGACAATCATGAGACTTCAGGTTCTGGAATTTTTTCTCTACCATATTTATTATTCCCTTTATATTTGACGAGAACCCATCCGGGACCTTGATACTGCTCAGGCATTCAAAAATGATTTCTTTCTCTGCTTTGGTAAGAGCGTAGCTGCTTAAGTATTGATGGCCTTTATCAGTATGCTTGTTGTATGGGTCTTTGATACGTTGCTAGTCCTCCTGTGCTTCTGGTGTATCTTTTGTCTTCCCATACACGCCCAGGAAGCCTAGCAGGTTCACGCAAAGATTCTTCGTCACGTGCATCACGTCGATTGAAGAACGGACCTCTAGGTCTTTCCAATACTCAAGCTCCCAAAATATAGATTTCTTCTTCCACATGGCCATGTGTCCGGTAATGGGGTCTTTCGGAACAGATTGACCGCCAGGACCCTTTCCAAAGATTACTTTTAGGTCCTTCACCATACCAAATACATCAGCACCTTTAGGGATCTTAGGCTTCTTCCGGTGATCTGCCTCACCATTGAAATGCTTGCCTTTTTTCTTACTTGATGATTGGTCGGAAGAAATTTACGACACTCCAGGTACACAACCTTCTTACATTTATCCAAATATGTACCTTTAGTCTTATCTAAACAGTGCATGCATGCATTGTATCCCTTGTTTGACTGTCCTTAAATGTTACTAAGAGCAGGCCAATTATTGATGGTTACGAACAGCAACGCTCGTAGGTCAAATGGCTTCTGTTTGTGCTCATCCCACACCTTTACACCTGGTTCTGCCCACAGCTGAAAAAGTTCATCGACTAATGGCCTTAGGTACACATCAATGTCGTTGCCAGGTTGGTTCGGTCCTTGGATGAGCACTGGCATCATAATGAACTTCTGCTTCATGCACAACCAAGGAGGAAGGTTGTAGATACATAGAGTCACGGGCCAGGTGCTGTGACTGCAGCTCTGCTCCCCAAAAGGATTCATGCCGTCTGTACTTAGACCAAACCATAAGTTCCTCGCGTCACATGCAAAGTTTGAGTACTTTCTCTCGATGTTTTTCCATTACGACCCATCGGCGGGGTGTCTCAGTTTCCCATCTTTCTTACGCTCTTCTTTGTGCCATCGCAACAACCTGGCATGCTCTTTGTTCCTGAACAGACGTTTCAACCATGGTATTATAGGAGCATACCACATAACCTTAGCGGGAACCTTCTTCCTGGGGGGCTCGTCATCGCCCTCAACATCACCAGGGTCATCTTGTCTGATCTTGTACCGACATGCAGTGCATACCGGACATTTATCCATATTCTCATACTTCTCACCGCGGTACAGGATGCAGTCATTAATGCATGCATGTATCTTCTCCACATCTAATCCTAGAGGGCAGATAGTCTTCTTTGCTTCGTACGTTGTCTCGGGCAGCTCGTTATACTTTGGAAGCTTCGGCTTCATTATTTTCAGTAACTTCTCAAATCCCTTGTCAGATAAACCAGCCTCTGCCTTCCATTTCAGCAGTTCAAGTGTGGTACCGAGCTTTGTGCTGCCATCTTCGCAATTTGGGTACAACAACTTTTTGTGATCCTTTTGCATGGCCTCCAACTTCAGCTTCTCCCTTTCTGTATCGCATTGTTGCTTTGCATCAGAAATGACCTGACCAAGACCATCAGCGGGCTCATCCGATGCCCGTTGTTCTTCTTCATTGCCGCCTCCCTCTTCTTCATTGTCTTCCATTGCAGTATCACCGTATTCTTCAGGGGACATAGGATAGCTGTCATCATCCTCCTCTTCTTCATTTTCTTCCAGCCTAACCCCTCTTTCTCCGTGCATGGCCCAACAATAATATCCGGGCATGAAACCTCTTCGAAGCAGATGGCTTTGAAGGATTCTCGGGACAGAGTGCTCCGTCACATTCCGACAGTCGACGCAGGGACAAGGCATAAAATTATCCACTTTGTTTTCCTTAGCCACATCGATAAATTTATGCAGGCCTGCAATAAAATTGGAATCGCGTCGGTTGCCTTACATCCATCGCATCCGCGCATCGATCTGCATCATAATAATTAATCATTACAATAACATCGTGAATAGTGAAATAACCACCCTACATGGACACATGCAATATTTTTGTATCAGTTACAGATGAAGAAGATAAGGTTGCTAACCTCAGCCGAGGATACCGTGTTGTGCGAACTTAAGTGTGGCTTGGACATTTCGTCGAACACCTTGTGTGCAATCAAAGGAAAAAAAGCTAGCACCCATACCTCTCACACAATCCAGCAAAATTTTGTGGCAAAGGGCAAAGGGATAGGCTTATTTATAGCCAGGGGAGGGTCTTTGATCCCAGTTCGTGGCATGAACCAGGACCAATGCTCCACAGAGCGCCATGTGCCGCGCGGGGGGGGGGCATTGGTCCCGGTTGATGCCACAAACCGGGACCGATGCTCCGAAATGAACCAGGACCGACCACCAGGCGGCACGAACCGGGACCAATGTCTGTCATTGGTCCCCATTGACAAACCAAACCGGGACAGATGTCATTTTGGTGCTGGATCAAAGACCCATTTTCTACTAGTGCATATATTCATATTGAAAATAATGGCTAATGTGTCACCATGTTCATGTTTCTTAAATGTTGCACTTTGTGACATGGAGTGAGTAAATAAGAGGAAGAACCATCAGAACAAGATGATTCTTACTATTAAATATGACCTATCTAGTATTAAAGATGATAAACCATTTTATCATAATTCAACGATGTTTATCAAAGATAACTGAAACCACATACTAAATATACAGTACATATGATCTATATTTTGGTTTATGTATCAAATATATTGTGATACCAATGGTACTCTTTTTATTTCTTGAATACTTTCAATCAACTACAAATGATACCCTCGCATTTGCGAGGGCCACCGTGCTAGTTTTTATCTAAATCAACTAAACAAGTACATAAAAAACAAAAGAGGAAGAGGGGAGGACGGCCACACCAACAACGACGCGGATGGGATTGCAGCGGCTCAGGGTCATTGTGTCGGCCTGGGGCATGGAGACTGATGCAAGACGCATGAGGAGGCTAGGATTAGGGGAGCAGTGGCCCTGGGTCGCTATAGCAAAAAAGGTTGAGAAAGATTTTAGGATGCGGATATGTGATACGGGAGGCAGAGGCAGTCGTGGACGTGGCGGTGGCGTGGGAGGACGGGAGCGGCGTCCTGACATGGGGGAGGGGCGGCGGTGGATGGGGAGGGAAGAGAGGGGCTAGAGAGAACGATGGATTGCGCACGCTGGATGGAAAGTGTGTGAAGGATTGATTAGATCGAATTGTGAAGAGTGAGGGATCTGTAGGTTTAGGCGCACACGTGCCCAACTACTAGTAGCCCGCCAGGTTTCCACTCTCTACTGATAGGTAAATATTGGTAGCATAGGGATTATGTCATGCGGTACCAATAGATTGGTCCGATCGCACACCTAGGGCCCACATACTTGTAGCGTGCAACCTATGAGCATATGCCGCCTGTGTAGTCTTACTAGTAGCATACCCTTTATGTGCACACGTCGCTAATAATACCAGCGACGTGCAAAAAGTAGAGTGCACCACCAGCACTCATCCCCCTATAAGCTACTAATACCAACTCACTTCAAGTCAGACAACCATCCCCGTGCCTCGGGCTCTGGGCCACCACCTTTGCGCAAGGTCGCCGCCATGTGGTTTACGGTCATAGATGCAGTTGGGTTACGGTCTATGTATTTTGTCGTATTGCCCAGAGTAAATCTCATAGTGATCTTCATGACATATGTACGTTATCTTTACTCTATCAATTGCCCAACTGTAATTTGTTTACCCAGCATGTTATTATTTATCTTATGGAGAGACGCCACTAGTGAACTGTGGACCCCAGTCCAATTTCCTTTACATTGCTTTGCCGTTTTACTTTACTCGCTTTGTTTACTTTACTTGCATACTATTATCCTTTTACCACTCGATATGCTCAATCCTTTGTTTACAGCAAACCGATGAGATTGACAACCTCATCGTAAGTTGGGAGCAAAGTTCTTGGTTGTGTTGTGTGCAGGTTTCACGATGCTGCTGGTGAAAAGCTACGCGCCGACAAGCAATTTATCTGGCGCCCTTGTCCGGAGTGTCGCAAAGCTAGCAAGCATCACCTTCTGAAGTTTGCCATTCTCCTACTGGTTCGATCAACCTTGGTTTCACAACTGAGGGAAGACTTGCTACTGTGCTCATCATACATTCCTCTTGGGGTTCCCAACGGGCTGTACTTACACGCCATCAAGCAAGTTTTTTTGGCACTGTTGGCGGGGAGGAAGAAGACTTCTGCAAGGGGAGTCTCGCACCCACAATCTTTTATTTTGTTTTTGTTTTGCTTTATTTTATTTTTGCTTGCATCTTTTTATCAAAAATACAAAAAATATAGTTCCTTTATAGTTGCTTTTACCTATCTGCTTTTTAGTCTTGTTAGAATGGGTACTCCTGAGAACACCAAGTTGTGTGACTTTACTAGCACCAAAAACAATGATTTTATCTGCACTCCTATTGCGCCACCTGCTCCTGAGGCAAATTTTTATGAGATAAAACCTGCTTTATTGAATCTTGTTATGAAAGAGCAATTTTCTGGTGCTAGTTCTGATGATGCTGCAGCTCATCTCAACAATTTTGTTGAGCTATGTGAGATGCAGAAGTATAAGGATGTAGATGGTAATATTATTAAGCTTAAGTTGTTTCCTTTCTCTTTAAGAGGAAGAGCTAAGGATTGGTTGCTATCTTTGCCTAGAAATAATATTGATTCTTGGGACAAGTGTAAGGATGCTTTTATTGGAAAATACTATCCTCCTGCTAAGATTATAGCTTTGCATAGCAACATTATGAAGTTTAGACAGTTTGATAATGAACATGTTGCTCAAGCTTGGGAAAGAATGAAATCTATGATAAAGAATTGCCCTACTCATGGACTGACTACTTGGATGATTGTCCAAACTTTTTATGCAGGATTGAGTTTTTCTTCAAGAAATCTATTGGATTCAGCTGCTAGAGGCACTTTTATGTCCCTTACCTTGGGCGCCGCAACAAAGCTTCTTGACAATATGATGGTAAATTATTCTGAGTGGCATACCGAGAGAGCTCCACAAGGTAAGAAGGTAAATTCTGTTGAGGAAACCTCTTCCTTGAGTGATAAGATTGATGCTATTATGCTTATGCTTTCTAATGATAGAACTCATGTTGATCCTAATAATGTTCCTTTGGCCTCTTTGGTTGCTCAAGAAGAGCATGTTGATGTAAACTTCATTATAAATAATAATTTCAACAACAGTGCTTATAGGAACAATTTTGCTAGCAACAATTATAGGCCGTATCCTTCTACCAATGGTAATGGTTATGGTAACTCTTATGGTAATTCCTCCAACAACACTAGGGGCGCGTCCTCTGAGATTGAAGTCATGCTCAAGGACTTCATTGGTAAGCAAACTGCTTTTAACAAGTCTGTTGAGGAAAAGTTGGGTAAAATTGATATTCTTACTTCTAAAATTGATGGCCTTGCTCTTGATGTTGAACTTCTAAAACTAAAAGTGTTTCCTAATGATGTGAAGGAAAATAATACTTTTGCTGCTACTAATGCTATTCAAGTTAGAATTGATGAAAATGTTAGGATATTAGCAGAATTGCATGCCAGGTGGGAAAGAGAAGATGAGATGGCTAGAGAGATGAAGGTATGTAATATTACTAACTCTAATGATGTTACTCCAAATTCTAGCAATCCTCTTACTTTGATTGGTGTAGAGAAAACTCCTACTCCTTGTGCGAAAAAGCCCAAAACTGCAAAAACTTTTTCTACAAAAAGTGCTGAATTTTTTTAGAGTATGGGAGATGATAGCTCTATTCCTTTTAATGATTTTTATGTTGATGGCTGCAATATATCTGAAGTTATTTTGTTCTTGCAAAAATTTGCTTTGAGTCCCAATGCTAGTTCCATTAATATTGCTTTTACATATCATATTACAAATGCTCTCATGAAAATTAGGGAGGAAAAGTTGAAACAAAAAGCTTCTATTCCCAAGAAATTAGAAGATGGTTGGGAGCCCATCATTGATATGCATGTTAATGGTTTTGATTTCCATGCTTTATGTGATCTAGGTGCTAGTATTTCTGTTATGCCTAGAAAGATTAATGATATACTTGGTTTACCACCGCTTGAAAAATGTTATTTTGATGTTCCTCTTGCTGATGTTGCTATAAACCTTTGGGAAGGATTAATGATATTCTTATTATGGTTAACAATAACCTTGTTCCCGTTGATTTTCTTGTTATGGATGTTGAATGCAATGCTTCATGACCTATTATTTTGGGAAGACCTTTTCTTCGAACTGTAGGTGCCATCATTGATATGAAGGAATGCACCATCAAATATCAATTCCCACTCAAGAAAGGTATGGAACACTTCCCTATAAGGAGGAATAAATTTCTTTTTGACTCTATTCTTAGAGCAAATTATGAACTTGATGCTTCATCGCTTGATATTACTTGATTTGCACTTTCTGCGCCTAGTTCAAAGGCGTTAAAGAAAAGCACTCTTTGGAGATAACCCAATGTTTTCTTTTTAGTACTTTTTCTTTTATTTGCATCTTGGAAGTGATTACTACTGTAATGACCACTCCTTATCCTTTTTATTTCATTGTTGTGCCAAGAATTACCTCTAATTTGAGGGAGGTAACATTTGGGGAAGTTGCTGTCCTAAAACAGATTTCTGCGCTGCACCGTAAAAATTCGTGAAAATTCTAAGAATATCGTTTTGATCTGAAATTTCTTGTTCATATGCCCCAGGTTATATCCAACCTTTTATTAGTTTTGCACTTTTCGATTTGAGCAACAGAAGGTCCTCGAACAATTCGACCTTTGTCAGCTGTTCTATTTTGACAGATTCCTGCCACTATTTGTGTTTGCCTCTTGATCGCTTTCGTTTTGAGTTCTTTTGATCACTGAACTTTTGGGGAAGATGCTACAGTAGTATATGCTTTATATGTGGTGATTTTGAGTTTGAAACTGAACCAAAAAGGGTTGATTCACTATTATGTTTATGCTAACGTTGCTAATAGAATTGTGTGAAGTTTTGTATGAAGGAAGTTTTCAAGTGTAGGGATTGGAGAATGATGAGATGAGATGAAGAATGGACAAAAGCTCAAGCTTGGGGATGCCCATGTCACCCCAAGAAATATCCAAGAGGTACAAGCAGTCAAAGCTTGGGGATGCCCCCGAGGCACCCCTTCTTCATCGGCAAAAATCAGGTCACCTTTCAACACACTATATTTTTATTGCTTCATGCACTATGCGTTTTTCTTGGAGCGTCTTTACTTTTGCTTTCAGTTTTCTTTTGTTTTGTTTGCTGCAATAAATGGTTGGACCCCAACAAATTTCTTTTGGAGGAGATATACTTCATTTTTCATTGCCAAGAACACTCTAGTTTTCACTCTTATCGTTCAACGAGTGTTCTCTTTTTCTAGAACTGCGTTTGGCTTTCGTTTTGCGCCTTGATTTTTGTTCAGATCTTCTTTTATCTGTGCATCAAGTTGTATTTAGACCACTGGTCTATGTTGGTTTTCATCAAAAGAGTTGTCTCAAAAAGGTTTGAATGGTGTTGGAAAAGAGAAAAAGTTTCATGCAAAAAAGTGGTACAAAAAAGGAGCTTGTTTAGACTGCGGCTTGGACTTTTTCATGCCATGCTTGATGTCATTTTGATAGTATGCTTAGTGATTTTTTCTATAGCATGACTTGTCTCAAATGACTGAGATTGCTTAATGAGCCTTTGAAAAAATCATGCGTTGTTTTTATTTTATGGAAGCATTAATTTGGTTTTCTCCTTGATGCTTGATGCGGCATGGTGTTGATGGTTTTTCACCGTCCAGTTGGGAACCCCAAGAGGAAGGTATGATGAGTACAGCAGCAAGCTTTTCCCTCAATAAGAAACCACGTTGTTTCCTCCCAATTTTGTCCAGTTTCCTCAAACCCTAGCCCCACCACTGTGTCGACTTGTGTCTGATGGCCCCGCGACGTCGCGTCCAGAGCTTCACCGGCTTCTCTGGCTTTCGTGCGTGGCTAACCATGATCTACGCGGATGAGAAAACCAGGGCGGCCAACAGGTGTGACTCGGCACCTTCGAGATGCCGAACGAGGCCGCCCGCACGTTCGAATCCACCGCATGGAGGTTCGACCTCTAAGGAGGGAGATGAACTTTTGAGAGATCGAGAACCATGCGGAGGCAGAGATGCTAGCCCCCGAGGAGCGGCTTGCGCTACAAGAGGGGGAGCTGCAACACTGCCGTGCTATGTGGCAATTTTCCGTCGCTGATGACAGTTAGAGGGCCATGGCAAAGCACATGGAGGAGCATCAAGAGGATGTGCAAGAAGAGCATGAATTCTATGCCAAGTGGGACGCGGAGATGAAGATGCGAGAGGAGGCTGGCTCCTTGGTGATGCCGAGGGACCCCGACGATGATGCATGGGTGGACTACTACTTTCCTACGGACGAGTAGTGGTGTAGTGTAGATACTGTTGGTGCTATGCTTAGTTTCAAATCATGCAATTTGTAGTTTCAAATTACACAATGTTTGATACATGTGGTGCCTGAATTTAGGGCATCTAAATTTTGGTGGTGTCGTATTTTAGGGCATCTGGATTGCGTGCCTAAAATTTTGTGGCAAAAACTACAAAAGTGGTTCCCAAAAACCAAAAAGTAGTGGTCTACTTTAGGGCATGTGTTGGAGATGCTCTTATGCCTCGTTCATTGATAGATTAACAAGCAGTTATCTCCAAACAACCAAACAGTCAATACATCATCACGACCAACGGACAAAATACATACTCCCTCTGTTCCAATGAATAAGGCTTATATTTTTCATAAAAAGTCAAACAAAGTAAAGTTTAACCAAACTTTTAGAAAAAGATGAATAACTAAATATTATATAGTTACCATACGAAAATATTTCACGATGTATCTAACCATATAGACTTTGTAATATACATGTTAATAATTTATTCTAAAAACTTGGTCACATTTTGCACACGCTAACTTTTCAAAAAATATAAGTCTTATTCATTAAAACAGAGTTAGTACATTACAAACCGATGCATCAAACGCCTCAACCTCAATGCCATCCACGCAAGCGCACAAGAAGCAATCCATGAGGGTGGATCCTTCTCACACATCTTTCTCGTTGGTGTCCCATCTGACCAGAGCAACACACCTCATCCTGCACCAATGTGTGATCAGAGGTCAACCAAGTCATGTTTACTACGTTTGAAGATTTTCGTTTTGAAACTTTACTTCTTAGGAGGGGTACGAAAGAGATGGAGACGTTTGAAGCGATAATGTTAGAGTGAACAAGGACAATGAAACGAGCGGCGGCCACCGAAGAAGAGACGACCTATTGTGATTGACTACCCATTAGACTGCACGCACACATCACGTAAGTTCAAAAGAAGCTAAAAACAGGCACAACACGTGGGACGTGGGACGTGGCCAAACAAGCTAGCTACGCTCATGCGAGCATCATTACTACTAGTACATATAGACACGAGCAGCAATGGCGTTACTGCTATGCATACAATGGAGGTGTCGTCGCCTTCTGCATTCTTGCATTCAGCCCCCCTCGTCCTCGTCATCACCCTCTTTGTGGTCATCTTCTTCTTCCTCCTGCTCTTCTCCAAGAAGTCTCGTCGATTCAGCAGCAATGGCGGCGGACGGCTGCCCCCGTCACCGTGGGGTCTTCCGATCCTCGGCCACCTCCCACTTCTTGGATCCCTACCGCATAGGAAGCTCCGGTCGCTGGCGCAGGCGCACGGTCCGGTCATGCTCCTTCGCCTCGGAGGCGTGCCCACCGTGGTGGCCTCCTCGGCGGCCGCGGCGCAGGAGGCCATGAAGACCCGCGACCTGGCCTTCGCGAGCCGTGCTCCGGTGCGCATGGCGGAGCTCCTCTTCTACGGCCGCGACATGGCCTTCGCACCCTACGGGGAGTATTGGCGCCAGGCCCGCCGCGTCTGCGTGCTCCACCTCCTCAGCGCTCGCCGCGTCGACTCATTCCGTCGCGTCCGCGAGCAGGAGGCCGCCGCACTGCTCGACCGCGTCCGGCGTCTCGCATGCGCCTCGGCTGGCTCCGTGTTGAACCTGACCCACGAGCTCATCTGCTACACCAACGCCGTCATCTCGCGGGCCACGTTCGGCGACAACGGCGGGTACGGCATCGGCGACGGCCTGTCGGAGGTGTTCGCCGATTTCGAGGAGCTACTGGGGACGGTCACGGTGGGGCAGTTCGTGCCGTGGCTGGCGTGGGTGGATACCCTGATGGGGACAGACGGCAAGGCGGCTCGGACGAGCAAGGTAATGGATGAGTTGCTTGAGCGGGTCATCGCGGACCACCGCCAGCGGCGTCTCGGCGGAGGGCGGCTCGTTGGCGGCGGCGAGGACGATCACCGGGACTTCGTAGACGTGCTATTGGACGTGAGCGAGGCGGGAGTGGACACCGGCGGTGTCGAGTTCGACACGATCGCCATCAAAGCCATTATCCTGGTATGTAACATTGACAGAAATGACGTTTTGCTGCTCGTATGCCAATCCTTCACGGTCTAGATTCTCTTAATGCACGGAACAAGAGGGTGACCAGATCCATAATGATTGCGTCATGTTCTAGGGAAAATACAAAGATACGAGTACGAGTACGACTAATCGTTTTGCTGCCTCTAAGTCCTAACTTACTCCCAAAGTCAACATCGCTTAGAGCATGCTTAGTAGCATAGCCGGGTGATGGCTATATGAACCTCCATGTCATCTAGAGTCATCATCTATAGTACAATAGCTTATATATATGTGCAAATCACTTTGGCTCAAAGGTGGAGATGAATCCACCGCTAAAAAAGGTATCTCAAAATGACTAACTGTTCGAAAAAAAATAGTCATGTGTACATTCAGACATTTTATGGTGGAACACAAAGTTTCAGGAGAAAGACATTTTTTGTGACCTATGTAAAATATAAATTTCGGTGCTCCAAAAAGTTATTCACGAGATTTTTAAAACACATGTCAAAAAACTTATTTATTTTACTACAAACTTTATGTGCGAATGTAGAATGTTTGGATATACACTTGGAAGTTTTTTAACATTAAAAAATGCATTTAAAATAATGGGACATATGAGCCAAAATACAATGTCCGATAGGTTGGCTATTAGGCGCATTTATTTTCTACAATTTTCTCTCCAGTCCGGTAGGTTGGCTATTAGGCAAACCTAGCAACCAGAGTTCGGCTCTCGTGGAAGCAAATTTTTAAGGAATTTTCTATGTCTCAGTTGACTGAGATTTCTTAGATTACACTTTTTAATATAAAAGTATAACTGATGCATATTTTAGGTGACTGAGACTTAAAAAATTCTCAGTCGACTGATACATAGCAAATCCAAAAATTTAATTCTTTCTGACGTGTTTTCTTCTACAAGAATATGCCGCCAAGGACTGGTAGGCCTCTTTTTTTTGTATTTCCAGGCTTCCAACTAGCAGCAGTGTATTTAAGAGATTTGGGTTCTCATCTCTTACGTAGGCGGCTGATGTAATTCTTGACCAATGAACAGTTCACATAGGAGAAGTATATGCACAAACAGTGGCCAGATCTAGGAGGAGAAGAATATACACAAACAGGCAAATCAAATAAAAACATATGAAAAAAGGCCATATGTTGCCGAGAGCGTCAATTTGGAGGACGAGCTCAATGGAGCTTGTTTTTTCAAACTTAAAAAAAAATTGAGCTTTGAAAAAATTCAAAACAAATACCAGAGTGTATTCTATGCTTTATTCTACCAGTGTGCAAAATTTTATTACAAAATACCTTATATTTTGTCCTCGGCAAAAATAACAAAAATCTAGATCTTGGAACAAGATTTCAGATCTGGAAACATGTTCTCACTTTTGTCCATTTTGTCTTTTTTGCCGAGGTTACAATACAGGGTATTTCATAATAAAAATTTACACGCTTGTAGTATGTAGTTGACTATGTCCACATATTTTTATTATTTTTTAAAAACTATAAAATGTCGATTTCTAAAAAAATAAAAAATAAAGGCTCCAGTGAGCCTGGGCTCCAAAGCGATTTTCCAATATGTTGCCCTACTATAGCCCAACATCTTGGGTCCGCCACTGTTTGTACATTTCTTCTCCCGTGTGACTTCGTCGTTGGAGCGGAGCTGCGGTGATGGGAATGATGACAATTTGACTTGACTTTGATGTATATTTATAACTTCCAACATTTCAAATAGGCTTTCTTGTTCGTTATCAATTTAATTTGTTCATGTGCTACACCGTCTGTGCTGATCAATAGTCACTTCACTACAGACCAACTTACTCTAGTGAACTGTAACTTATGAATTCTTTTCCAGAACTCTGTAAATTCATGTCTTTATATGTGGCAGGACATGTTTGCCGCTGCGACCGACACGACCTATACGACTCTGGTATGGGCCATGGCGGAGCTCATCAACCAGCCAGCCCAAATGCGCAAGCTTCAGGACGAGATCCGAGCGACTGTTGTCGACAATGGCGCCAGCCACGTGAATGAGGACCACCTCGACAAGCTGCACTACCTCAGGGCGGTGATCAAGGAGACGCTCCGGCTGCACGCACCTCTCCCGCTCCTCTTGCCCAGGGAGACGCTCGAGGATACCGAGCTGCTAGGCTACCGTGTGCCGGCGCGGACGCGCGTGGTGATCAACGCGTGGGCCATTGGCCGTGATAGGGAGACGTGGGAGCGCGCCGAGGAGTTTGTGCCGGAGCGGTTCATGGACGGCCCGACAGACTACGGGGTGAGGCAGGAGGACTTCAGGTCAGTGCCATTCGGCGGAGGGAGGAGGGGGTGCCCCGGGGTTGGGTTCGCCGCACCATCGATCGAGCTGGCCCTTGCGAGCCTGCTATACCATTTCGACTGGGAGCTGCCGGCGGCCGCCGGGGCGTCGAAGCTGAACATGAGCGAGCTGTATGGGCTGTCTGTGCGTCTCAAGGCCAACCTGTGCCTGGTTGCTAAGCCGTGGTCTCCATGATCGAGCCATCTGGGTGTTCGTGCTCCTTGAAGACGAGTGCTAGCTTCCATCGCTCTACAGTTCGTGGTATTACTGAAAACGTGAGATCACTTGTTGTACTTGTACCTTGTACGTGCATGTATGTACACAGTTGCAATGTTGCAACTTGCAACTCGCACGTGAAGTTATTAGAGTGTACTAGTAAGGTTGGTGCGGCGCCACGCCACGTCCTTGGCTATTAGATTATCTAATCTATCTAATCTAAATCTAATCTAATCTAAACTAATAATACGGCTTGAGGACGTGATGGTTCAAAAACTGTGATACGTAAAAAGACCAACAAGATCGCTTAGTACGTCAAATAGTTCGGCATCGTACGTTAAAAAACCCCGACGGGATCGTTTTGTTTTCTAAAGGTCTCCCGATCGAATTTGTTCGTCCCCCGTGAGCTCCCTATGTCACCCGGGCCACGAGCCCACGACCTCACGGGTCTCCTCCCGAGCAAGCCGCCACCCACCATTGCATGTTCGGTTACATGAGCTGCTGTTATCCCCTTGCTTGAGGAGAAAACGAGGGCGAGCAAGGCCCCGACGCGTCCGAGACAATCCCGTCCACCTCCCGTGGTAGCTGTCCAACGCGCATCGGAGCCGCCCTAGCCTGCTGGTCAACTACACGGCCGCCGCCGCACCGTCTGCTTCCGGGCATAAGCTTCGAGGCGTGGAGCTCCAGGACGCCGTTCCCCGCCCCTTCTTCTGTATATATCTCTACGGTCCATGTCAAGGACATGCCATTGCTCTACATTGTTCGCCCGTCGCCAACCCTCCTCCATCATCCCCTGGCCGGCCATGGTGCGCTGCATCCATCTAGGAACTAGCTCCGCCCGTCACTTCTCATGCCCTGCTCCACAACGCGCGGGGCAGCCTCCATCCAGCGCGTGCAGTGCTCGGCCAGATCCTCCGATGGCAGAGGACGCCCGGCTTGCACTGGCACAGCGAGACGTGCAGGAGGAAGGGGCTTTTCTAGCAGATAGGCCTACAGGTCCAGGTCGTGGGACACAGACCACAAGGTGATCTGGAAGCTGCGCCACTCCATGCCCACGCCGGTGACGTTAACCCAGCTGGATGCGCCACTGTGAGTGGTTTCTCCAAGAACTTCCATCAACAAGTCAAGATCTTCCTACAGAACGACAGCGTCGTGAACCCTGATGCCATCATGAAGGAGGCCATCACCGTCAACTGAGTACTATAAGCCGGCCGTGTTTGACATGATCTATTGGTCCTTTTTCTCAGTTCTCATGCTGTGTCGTGGTGTTTTAGGCTTTTAGCAGATCTTTCTCTGGATTTTTCACAACTAGATCTGGTGTGTTTGATTTCAGTACCTTTCTGAGTTCGAACCAAAATTGTCTTTGTGAATTTTATGTAATGGGATTAATTGCATGGGAAGCTTCCTTTCCGCCCTGCTGATCCGTTCAGTGCATTAACACCGGCGATTGCCTACCAGCAAACGTTGGGCACTCTACAACTTCACATGAACAAGCAGAGAAAAGGTAGCTCTATTTGTAGTCGGCTGATCGATTGTGTTTTTTGTGTGCCAAACTACTTGGCATACTAGGCCTGCCATCTCTTCTTGCAGGCTGTAAATCTCCCAGGACTGCTATGTGTTGGACTCTACATTTTCAGCGATGAAGTGCGTCTTCAAGAATTACTATTACGTGTTTGTGTTAATGTCCTAAAAACATATTTCCGTAAAAATAGTTAATTTGTTAAAAATATTTTTGAATATATCAAATGTCAAAGTTCATATGGGGAAAGAGGTAATTACATTACTCTATCTCATCTTAATGTTCAATGCGACATTTAAACAAGTTCAATTCTAGAAATTTATACACACTGTGTGCGGCAATGATGATCTAAACATTTTTTCCCTATTAATTTTATATATAATAATATTACCCTTTAATGAAAAAATATTTGATAAAATTATCCGTAGCAACGCACGGGTTCATTTCCTATATATCTCTATTACTCCCTCCGACCCATATTACTTTTCACATATATGGATGTATCTACCACTAAAATGTATCTAGATACATCTGTATTAGTGAAGAGTATTATGGGTCGGAGGTAGTAATAATATTGCTATAGGTATGGTGGCGGTCGCAAGTACGCTTTCAATACATCAAAAGTACGTTTTTGTCTATCTTTCTTTCCCGGTTGTACCCTCCCACCAAATCGGATAATACAATAGAATGCCATGCTAGGATACCGGTTCGGTCTTTTTTTTCCTCCGCTCCCCAAAACATCTTCTCCTCCGGAGCAACCTGGAGCCTGAGGGCGACGAGCTCTCCGCCAACAACCTGGAGCCTGAGGGCGATGGTTTGGTAGTTCGGTCCTCAGTTTATATGCGATAGGCGGATGCCGATGTAGAACAGGCTGATTATGATGCTTGATGGTGTTGGTGACGGGCTGGTGCCGATGTGGGATAGCGGGAGGGCTTTGACACACTGATGCAGGATGGCGCACCGATTCCTGTGATGAGTGCTTCCCTCTTTGGCAACGAGCTTGTCTTTCCTCGGCGTCTCATTGTGGTATTTGTGGGGTCATGGCGAAGAGATGAGATTGTGGAGGGAGTTGCCGCTGGCAGAGGAGGGTGGGGTCTTTCACTCGTATTTTTTCTAAGAATCCTAACACAATCTAGATACCATATGTGTGTGCTGGAAAATGCAATATTGGTACAGATCCTAGAAGGCTGAATGGTTTGTTGATTGAGCATGACAATTTTTCCTATTCAACGCCAATAACCTTTTTCATAAAGTATGTTTCCTACGATGCTAATAAAAACTAGGTGTTGAATCGACAACTGGGCGGTGAACTCTCAAACCATGATGCCGACTAGTTTGGTCATCTGTCTATATTTGGCTATGAGAACCCAAATTCCTATCTTTCCTTCAAGCGACAAATCGGGCTAGAGGCGACCCTAGACAAAACGAGGAGATGATCGGGTCGAAGGCGTGGCTGAAGCCGCCGGTTTCCAAGGGAGGGCAACACGTGGTGTGGGCTGACAGATTCCTAAGGTGGCGACGTGTAGGGGAATTCGAAAAAGGGGAGAGAAAGGGCAGTGTATGAGAACACACAAAAGGGTAGAGGATGGTGGCACCGACGACAAGGAGCGAGGACGAAGCCATACACTACTGAAAGATAGAGGGTGGTGATGTGGTGCACAGTTATTACAAGTTGTGCACCATAACAGATAAATAAAAGAAATGGATCATCCCGTATCAACGCACGGGTATTCACCTAGTTATTTCTTAAATTATTGAGACGTTGTGCAAAATCTAAGTTGTTGATGTATCGCATACATGCTGGTGTCGAAGCACAATTATGGTAACGTAAAAGTGCTAGTATAGAGCCATTATCTGAAATTATTTTATCCCCCACGCGTAGGTGATCGTGAGGTGATGAAAAAGAAGGTAGTATAGACAAAAATCAGCGGATGATCATGAGGTGATGGAAAAAAGAGAGGGTAGTACTACAGCTATAGTGTAGACAATGCGTTGTTTTAAAGAGACGACATGCGGTGGAAGTTTTTTCAGAGCCATAGAGAGGGCACTAGTATTTTCTGTGACTCAAAGAGACGATGGATGGTGGAGTATTTTTGTTTCTGGAGATTCTATGGAAGAAGACAATAACATTTTCTTCGTCTCAAAGACACGCGGACGTTGGAGGTAAACATATTTTTTTGGCATTGCTAAAGAAGAAGACAATAGTATTTTCCTAGGTAGAAGAGGTGGCGGATGATGGAGCAAGTATATTTTTTAACTGGTAAGCAGAAGTATTTTTCCACGTAATTGAGGCATTGAATGTTTTAATATTTCTTTAAAGTCACAATAGAAGAAGTCAGTAGTATGTTTGTTAAATAAAAACGATGATGAAAGATGAGGTATTTTCTAAAAGTATGCATCAGCATTTTTATACATACGCTAAAGACGAAACCCAAAGAAACGGCGCGTAACATTCTAAGGTTTTTAAAGGAGCAACATTTCTGTAACAGCATACTGTTTCCTTATAACTTCGAGTGAGAATCTTACTCTCTTGTACACATTCATATTTGCTTTCTCGATATTAAGTGCAATTGATGATTTACTCACATATATATAAACATGTGCAGGTTCCACGGGATTCTGATGAAGATTGAAGTTGACAATGGAAGAGTTCAAGTATTGGACCCATTAAAGAGAGACATGGAACAGTTTCGCGACATGCAGAATATACTCCAAGGGTAATTTTCTATCGTTTTAGCACTATATCGGTCTCTTTTGTTGATTTCCTGAGATATCATTTAATTCATAACTCATTCATTTATTTTTCTTTGTCGGGCAGTGTTTGGCAACGGTTCAAAGGGGTGGTAGCGGGACCATGGCGTGATAAGCTGATTTTTACTAGAGTTGATGTAAGTAGTACGAGCTAGTTCCACACATATATTTACTTCTAGTTTCAATATAATTATGATGCTTTATTATTATTTTGATTGAATTTTATTCTTGTAAAGTGCGCGACGCAGCCATAGGGGACGAACTTATGTGGATATTACGTATGCGAGTTCATTCGCACGTATACTAATGAGCGCATGTCAGTTTTAGAGGTGAGCAATATATTCACAACTTTATTCTATTCATATCAATTGTGTTGAGTTTCATTCATAATTTTTGTTATGATGACCGATAAATTCATATTGATCTACTATCAAGAGGAATTGGCGGGATTTTTGCTGAAAGAGGTCATAGATAAAAAACATGAAAGATCTACTATCTACTATGTACTAAAAGCATAATACGGGGGTGCTAAAATAGAGACACCACGTTAATCTACATAGTCCTAAATTATGTGCTCTATTGATCTTAATTTTTACGGCTCAGATTAAAAAGATATAACATATTATGTATTACAATAAACGTGTACATATAGGATACCTGACACGTAACTGGTGACTAACTTTGACCGGGTAGCTAGACTTTCCTATAAAAAAATAGAGCCGTGTCATGAATTAGCACGTAAGAAAGAGATCCTACGGCGGTAAAGCCATACATTTTTTAACTTGACTCTTTCATGCAACCATGAGTTTACGTTGAGCACGCCTGTGCCCGTTTTGGGGAAACAGTTTGTTAGATCTGTTCTGCTTGGAGAATACCACGGGCCAAATCTCACTCTGCTTCCATGTTGATTACGTACGATAAGCTCTTTTTTTATTATCTCTCCTGTATTAACTAAGAAAATTAATCGCTAACCCAAGTTTTCGTCTGGTGGGTGCCTCACCATGTTTCCCGTGCTGCTTTCTGAGCAAATGCACACCAGCGGCGGCCTTTGACAGAGAGTTGAGCTGCCCCGGGATGTCTCGTGTGTTGTACTTTTGCATGCGAAGTGGTCGTTTAAGTTTCATGAGTAGGATCAGTAGTGAAAATCTTTTTCTGGATCATAATTTCGATGTGTTGATAAAGCTCTATTGTAGCAACTTTTCATTTTGCGAATCTACAACAATGTTGGCATGATTTTTATATTTGAAATCAGTTTGCATCAGCCAAGAATTAATAAGCTGAACCGTTGTCCAAGAAAACTTTTGCTAAACAAACATTGAAAGAATCTTTCTTAGCCATCGGCTTGCATTGGCTTATCCGATTTTACTGTCGGGTAGTAGGTTGTTATTCACGATATGCCCTCAAGAATTATATTTTTGTGTAGAATTGATCTAATGAGACGGAAATGGACTTTTGATCTGATGTGTATATGCTTAAAAAAAATTAATTTCAAAATTTAGAAAAATATAGAAAATATATCCACTTGTATATCTCTATATTTTAAGTGCTGATACAAAAGTTTCATGAAATATCATATCCACATGTATATCTCCATATTTTAAGTGCTGATACAAATTTTCTGTGGCCTCTGGAAAACCGATAAAAATAGCCTCGTGAAAACGCTTATTTTAGCACTGAATTTGGTCTTTTGCACGGGCCACATAAGAAAATTGGTTTCTCTTGGAATGACTTCGGTAGCATGTAGGACATGAAGTGTATATGTAACATTTTTATTTTGAATTTTTTGGCATACTTAAATATGTTGAAATTTAATTCCAAATAAAGGGAGCATCTACACCCTAGAGATAAAACGCCTTTGTCCTCTAAAGACATGGCTTCTACGGGAGTACGTACTATAAGATTTTAAGTTATGTAGATTTACTTGCAATAGTTCTGGATGAACTGAGGATTTAATACTCTCTTAGACATTATTTCAGTTTTTCAAATTCAAAGTAGTTAAAGAATCGCTATTATTATAGGTGATGTATTTGTCCTCTACATTGCGAGAAAGGAAGTATTGAACCATTGTTAGCTTCCATCTTATTCTTAGGTAATGCAGTATAGTTAACATATCTTCATCAATGTGTATAAACACAATCCCTTGATTTGATTGCATGAAGAATTAAGGGATATCTAGAGAGGACAGTGATACGTCTCAAACGTATCTATAATTTTTGATGCTCTATGCTTGTTTTTGCACCATTTGCCTTGTGTTTCGTTACACTTCGTGGCGTTTTTATGCGATTTCTGGAACTAACCTATTGACAAGATGCCACAGTGACAGTTCCATGTTTTCTCCTGTTTTTGTGTTTCAGAAAAGCTACACAGGAAATATTCTCGGAATTGGATGAAACAAGTTCCAGAAGTCTTATTTTCCCGGAAGCTTCCAGAGAGCCGAAGAGGAGGCGGAGTGGGGCCACGAGGGCCCCACACACCAGGGCGGCGCGGCCCAGGCCCTGGCCGTGCCCCCTATGTGTGAGGAGCCCCTGGCAGCCCCCTGATGACGCCCCTTCGCCTATATAAAGCCGCGGGACGGAAAACCCTAGGGGAGTCGGCGAAATTTCCAGAACAGTTTCGCAGCGCCGTCGCCGTCGAAGCCAAATTTCGGGGGACAGAAGTCTCTGTTCCGACACCCTGCCGGGACGGGGAAGTGTCCCCGGAGCCATCTCCATCGACCTCACCGCCATCTCCATCAACCTTGCTGTCTCCTATGATGAGGAGGGAGTAGTTCATCCCCGGGGCTGAGGGCTTTATCGGTAGCTATGTGGTTCACCTCTCTCTCTCCCATGATGTGATCTTTATGTGATCGTGAGCTTTGTATCTAGTTGAATTGGTAGATGTTATTATTCAGATATTATGCTACTCCTATGCTTAATTATTATACTCTCCGGAGATACCTCGTATCATGGTGTAAAGGTGACTAGTGTGTGCATCATGTGTATCTTTTTGGTTAATGTCTCTATGAAATGTTGGTGTTTGTTGGAACCATCTAGTGCGTTCACGGTGATAGTGTGGGACAATCTAGTTTCGGTACATACGGACTTTGAGGAGTGCTTCATAGCCCTACGCATGATTAGTGTTCATTTTCCATTGGAGAATTGTTTTGAGTTGCATATGGATGATAGTATCTATTGGTTCAATTATGTTATATTTGTTGAGAGTGTGTCCACTAGTGAAAGTATGATCCCTAGGCCTTGTTTCCAAGCATTGCACACCGTTTACTTACTATTTTGTTACATGTTTGCTCGCAGCGATATTTATTTCAGATTACATTTGCTACTTATAATCATCACTACTACTTGTATTTCACTATCTCTTCGCCGAACTAGTGCACCTATACATCTGACAAGTGTATTGGGTGTGTTGGGGACACAAGAGACTTTCTGTATCGTAATTGCAGGGTTGCTTGAGAGGGATAGCTTTGACCTCTTCCTCCCTGAGTTCGATAAACCTTGGGTGATCCACTTAAGGGAAACTTGCTGCTGTTCTACAAACCTCTACACTTGGAGGCCCAACACTGTCTACAAGAACAGACGCGTGCGTAGACATCAAGCTCTTTTCTGGCGCCGTTGCCGGGGAGGTAAGGTAAAAGGTACTCGCATCCTCCTGTGTGAGTGCTCAAAGTTATTTCCTTTAGATTCTGCAATTACATCTTTTTGTTTCTTCTTTTTATTTTCACTAGTTAGGCTTAATGGAAAACAAAGAGTTCTTTAGTCTTTTTCCTGAGTTTAGATATGAAGTGTTTGAAGAGAAAATTGAAAAACCTTTGGAGCTTAATTTGCATGCTAATAGTGTTGTTAGTATGAATGCTTTGAACACCGTTATTGCTAATGCTATAGAAAAGTCTAAGCTTGGGGAAGCTGGTTTTGTTAAGCATGATATTTTTAGTTCCCCAGCTTTAGTGGAGAAAGTTTGCTCTGATGATATTTTATCTCCCCTATGTGATGTTCCTATGCCTGTTACCTATGTTAGTGATCATGATTGGGAAAAGCACTCTACTTTTGATATTGAAAATCTTTTTGGTACCAATTCTAAGGTTAATAATTATTGTACCATTAGTACTATCCATGTTCCTTCTTATGATGATATGTTTGATGAGTATGCTTTGCGAAATATCTGTTCTCTAGCTTGTGATGATACTAAACCTCTAGTTTATGATGGTTATGATGATGGGTATAATATTTTCAGTTCACCTACTGTTGAGGAGAAAAATAGTTATGATTACAATATGCCTCCTGTTTTGGATGATTATGGTGATGAGAATAATTATTCTGTTGAATCTGCTCCTACTACGATTGTTCATGTGGGGAGTATTAATTCTTTTATGCATGTGGCTCATGATAGGGAAGCTTTATATGATAGTTATATTGTTAATTCTATTCATGATGCAACTGAAAGTTATTATGAGAGAGGGAAACATGGTTTAATGGATCTCAACGATATTGAGTTTTCCCTCTTTATGTTGCAATTCTTGAAGTTGTACTTGTTTTGCGCCCTATGCTTTTTGCTTTGCGCTTTCATAACTTGTCTCTTTACAAGACTATTTTTCATAGGAAGTGGTTTAGATTTTTGCCTCAAGCTCACATGAGCATCTTTGCAAATTACTGCGCCTAGCTCAAAGGCGTTAAAGAAAAGCACTCTTGGAAGATAACCCATTGTTTTATTTTCAGTACTTTTTCTTTTATTTGAGTCTTGGAAGTTATTACTACTGTAATAACTGCTCCTTATCCTTTTTATTTCGTTGTTGTGCCAAGAGAAGCCTCTAATTTGAGTGAGGTAAGATTTGGGGATGTTGCTGTCCTAAAACAGTTTTCGGTGCTGCACCGTAAAAATTCGTGAAAATTCTCTGTATATCTTTTGGACCTGCGATTTCTTGTGCATATGCCCCAGGTTATATCCAAACTTTCATTAGTTGAACACTTTTTGATTTGAGCAACAGAAAACCCTCTAAAAATTCGACCTTTGTCAGCTGTTCTGTTTTGATAGATTTCTGCCAATATTTGTGTTGCCGCTTTATCGCTTTCTTTTTGAGTTCTTTTGATCACGGAACTTTTGGGGAAGTTGCTACAGTAGTATATGCTTAATATGTGGTGGTTTCGAGTTGAAACCTGAAGCAAAAAGGGTTGATTCTATGCTATGCTTACACTAATGTTGCTAATAGAATTGTGTTGAGTTTTGTATGAAGGAAGTTTTCAAGTGTAGGGATTGGAGAGTGACGAGATGAGATGAAGAATGGACAAAAGCTCAAGCTTGGGGATGCCCATGCATCACCCCAAGAAATATCCAAGAAGTACAAGCGTCAAAGCTTGGGGATGCCCCGAGGCACCCCCTTCTTCATCGGCAAAAATCAGGTCACCTTTCAAGACACTATATTTTTATTGCTTCATGCATTATGCGTTTTTCTTGGAGCGTCAGTTGTTTTTGTTTTAGTTTTATTTTGTTTTGTTGCTGCAATAAATGGTTAGATCACATCATGTTTCTTTTGGAGGAGATGAACTCGCTTTTCATTTGCCAAGAACACTCTAGTTTTCACTCTTATCGTTCAATGAGTGTTCTCTTTTTCTGCTACTGCGTTTAGCTTGCATTTTTTGCCTTGATTTTTGTTCAGATCTTGTTTTATCTTTGCATCAAGGTGTATTTGGACCTCTGGTATATGCTGGTTTTCCTCAAAAGAGTTTCCTCAAAAAGGTTTTAATGGTGTTGGAAAAGAGAAAAAGTTTCATGCAAAAAAGTGGTACAAGAAGGAGCTTGTGTAGACTGCGGCCTAGGCTTTTGCATGTCGTGCTTCATATCTTTTTGATAGTATGCTTAATGGTTTTGCTGTAACATGACTTGTCTCAAATAACTGAGATTGCTTAATGAGCCTTTGAAAAAATCATGCGTTGTTTTATCGTTTGGAAGCATTATTTTGGTTTTCTCCTTGATGCTTTATTTGGGTTGACTTGGTGCATGCTCACACATGTTAGACTCATACAAAGTCATAATTGCCTCTATGATCATTTAGTTCTTGACTTTTGATGCCATCTTATGCTTCTTTTAATGTCGCTTTGTCGCTTTGCATGATTATGGCCATTATTGCTCTCTTAGTTGGTCGCTCCCAGTCTTTTGCTAGCCCTCGCCTTGTACTGAGTATGAGCTCTACTCGTGCATCCAACTCCTAAAAACCAAGTTTGCCATTGTGTCCACTATAAATTCCTATGCATGGTATTTGTTAGCCATTCCAAAGTAAATTTTCATGTGCTACCTTTGAAAAAACCTGTAACATCCCAGCGTTTAGGACCAAACGGGGGTAGAATCAGGGTTTGTGCATTGCATTCATGCATCTGAAAACCTGGAAAATTTTCGCGCAAATTATTTAAAACACAAAGCGACTGAAGTTCCTCTTGCTCTGATGTTTAAGTTTAGTGCATCGGAGCGAGTGCAATGAATTTCGGCATGACCTTTTTTGAATCATTGATTTGAATTCAACATATGAATTTAAGATGCAAATAATTCAAATGAATTTGAATTGAAGATTAAATAAATAATAAACATTACCAAATTAAAATACAAGAAAGAATATTGAATAATGTTTCTCTTACAAGTAAATGAATAAGGAATAATAACTTTATTATAACCAAATAAAGTTGATATTTTACAAATCTCAAACAATGAGATTAATTACAAAAAGGAATGAAGAATTACAAAAATAAATAAATAAAATCTAAGCTAAATCATTATATCTTCTCAATCTCCTTGTCTTTTACCTGCAACAAAAAAAAGAAACAACAAAGAAAAAAAATAATTGTGTTATGGTTAGAATATTTGCATCATCAGGGATGAGGCATTTTAGTGTTTTGGAACTCAACTAAAGAATATTAGGAACTTGTCCTAATATCCAAATGGGATCAGAGGGATCTAATTCATCTTAGGCAACAAGGGACTATGGATCATATTTGGATCATGAGGCAGGAATTAACAAATAGGCAACAGGGTCAAGGCAACACTGTATGATCCATGTCAGTTTAGGGACAAGAGGTAATAATATGATCCATCTATCTTAGATACTCAGGCAAGTTATCAATCCCTCTAACCTAGTCAAGTTCCTATTTAGAAGCCCACAAAAATTGATTTAAATGAATCATACTTGACATGGACAAGTCAATATGATCCTTAGCCAACGAGATATCCAATTGGCAGTACAAAAATAAAGACCAAAGGCGATAATCATCAACAGCCGTAGCTTGCCTCCAAAGGTAAAGGAAACCAATTTGACCACCTGTAAGCAGCACAGTCACCACATGCATATCATGTGTTGTCAACACAGCAGTAGAAGTATATAAACACATAGCCAGCACTAGCAACCGCACCTCACAAACTCAGCCGCACCACACCACCACCCCATACACATCATACACCATCTCATTCCCACACCTCAAGAACACTCAAGGAAACCATTCGAAAGATCCCAGCTCAAGCAACCAGTGACCATGGTCACTTAGAAGATCACCAGAGGCTGATCAAGAGGAGGAGCAGGGCTGCCAGGAAGGTGAAGCAAAGTGGCAGCAAGGTGTCTAGCCAAACCAGATCAAGCAGGACAAGATCACCACAAGAACAGGATCAAGAGGAAGTAGAAGGGCACCAGAGCAAAGTCTGATACCAACTTCATCTCTTCCAAAATTTCAGCAACAAGGTGAACAAATCAAGAACCAGCAGTAGTATCTGTTCTTATCATCAATAAAAGGAAATAAGGGGTGGGGGCAGCAGGGTAACCCTCAGACTGGCATAGAGGTGCTACGCTAGCTCATCACAGGGTAGTAAATCAAACCAAATGAATATCTGTTCTTATCTTATCAATAGAAGTCTCAGACTTTGCATCATAGACAGAATCAAGCACATATCTGTTCTTATCAATTTAACCCAATAGCTGTGCTCACTTTGCACATAATAGCAGCAACCCAAAGGCTACTACAAACATCAGATCGGAATACCACATCATAGCAGCCACCAAAAATCACACAAGATCATTGTGCACACTCTGATTGAGGTCCCACAGTGGGTCTGGCTAATCTAGGCAGCAAGCATATGAATTACAAATAAAATCAGCTAACACAGCAGGTGGTTTATTTAATCATCACTGCAGCATAGGTACAGTTCATACTATCTAAGAAAGGTTCTGGGAATAAAACATTCCAGTACCCTTCCAGCAAAATCATTATAGTAGTATGAAGGATCTTGAGAAAGACCATCACCTCATCATTTTAACCACAGTAGCTACATCATGACAGAGTAGCACTCATTTGTGTTTAGGCACAATATTCCAGAAGTAATATCTAGTAAAAGCCTAAGTAAATCATCACTGAAATGATATTCAGTTCATATCTCTGAAACAAATTCAGTTCAGTTCATCATTAAATCCAACAGATCATCACATGGATCAATTCCTTCACACCATATAAACTGAATCGAAGATTCAGTTTAGCATCTTAATAGAATCATAGCAAGATGCTAACAGTAGCACACACAAAGAGAGCACCACTGCACATAGCACAACCGAGTCATAACTACACCAATCCCATCAGCAAAGCCACAAGATTATGTTGCACATCACAGTACCATAGCCAGCAGTAGCATAACTAAAGGAATCGTCACAGCACCCTAACCAGTGTAGTATCACCAATCATAACCAGTGACTAGCATCAAGCAACGCATAGAGCCAGAGGGTGAGAGAGAGAGGAGTAGCTCACGAGGAGGGTTGGCGGCGATGCGAGGAGGTGGCGGCGGCGCAGGCGGCAGTGGCGGCACGAGGGTGCCACGGCACCACCCGCGCCGAGCCACGCCAGCTCGGGGGCTGGGAGAGCACCGGCGTCAGCATCCGAGGGTGGCCGGTCGGGTGGCACCGGAGGAGCACCGGAGAGCGGTGGCAGCGGGCCGGAACCCTAGCCGCAGAAGGTGATCGGCGCATAGGGCAGAGGAGGCGACCGGGCCAGGAGAATCGAAGCGGTGGCGGTGTAGATCAGGAGGAGGTGGTGCGGTTGAGACCGGCGGTGGCGGCGGGCGCCACCGGAGTCGACCGGAATCAGCGGTCGGCGGCGAGGGCGAGGGCGACGCCATGGGTGGCAGGAGGCGGTCGTCGGTCGTCGGTCGGGTCTGACCGACCAAGCGATCAAATCGATCAGCTTAGGCCGAGTTAACCAGGCCGAGATGGGCCTGCTGGGCCAAACGTGCTTCGGCCTGCTTAACTATTTAGGCCAGCCAGCCAGAATTCAATTGCAAGTTTTTAGTTTAGGAAAAATCCAATAAATTCTATAAGTGAGTGAAATTTTAATAAAACCTTTGAGAAGTTTAAATACAATTAAAATTTGTCTCTAAGTCCTATCAACAACCTAATATTTTATTAAAAGTGCTAAAGTAAATATTTGAATTAAGTTTTATTTATCATAATTTTGACTAATACCTATTCATGGAATGAATTAAGCATTGCCATGTTTCAAATGTTATAAATTTATTAGCACATAAACTTGAAAGTTATTCCCTACTTAAATGGGTTTCACTCTTAAAGTGATAGTCCCATGTTTCACTAAACTAATGATGACATGCCATTCAAATAAATTCCAAATACTCAATGCATGATTAACACTTGGGTAAAACACACAAAATGGCGTAAACCACTTAAACCCTAATGCATAGCATCTATATGCATCATAGCATGATTTGCCTCTTTAAACATTGTCTTACTAGACAATGATGCTATTTTTCCAGAACCCGGGGTTCAGGGTTCAACCGAAGCTTTCGATTGCAATACCTTGCAGTCTCAAGGCAAGTTCACTCTTGCTCATACCTTTTGATTATTTTTATCAAATTACTTGCAAATCTATACCTGTGGTATTACTACTGCATCAAAAAAATCAAAAGGTTCTCTTTTATAAGAAATATGACTAGTTGGTTATCGACCCGAGTGGTGATAACCTAGGAGGGTTGGCAAATGGAACCATGGTATGATTGTGGTGGTGGAGGTTCCATTTGCACGGGAAAGTAAAACCTAGGATTAATAACAAATGTCGCCAGTGATTCTTGTGCCGTAAATTACGTGTTAACCATAAGACTTGGAATGGGACGGGAAAGTCAGCTAGTTCTTCTTCCTTTCGCATGTCAACGGAGGACCATACCGAATGGTCGGGATGTAAATCGTATAGCGTTGCCTGACAACATGGGTGGGACCCCTAAGTTCCCTTGGTACCTGGTGTCTATGATGGATTGCGGGTATCTCGGGCATGTAAATGGGGGCTTGCGCGTTGGCTATGCCGTAAATCGGGGCTTACCGTTGCCTGAGCGAAGCAAAAGGGTGGGCATGCGGGGTCGCGGAGAAGGGTAGTGATTGGCTTGGATCAATGACTGGGCCCCATACTAAAGTGTATGGACGGGAAAGATTCGCCCGGTTGTGCAAGAAGGCTTTGATCTCTTATGGGTAAAGCAACGCACCTCTGCAGAGTGTATCAAATTGTGGCTTGTCACTCCTTGTTCCGGGAAAGAACTGCGAACGCGGCAGGAAAGGAACTCCATGAAGTTCTAGTCAACCTGTGAAGGCTGTCGGGCATAGTTTTCAAAATAAAAGCAATCTCTTGAAGAAATGTTTATGAAAACCTGCATGACCTGTGATCATTGATCTATGGTCGTAGCTAGTGCATCAAACACTTATCCCTTTTAAATGAGCTTGCTGGGTAACGCTCGTTACTCACCCCACTCCCTCTTAACCCTTGCTTAGACTCTGAAGACCAGGAGGAGGAGGCACTCTACGCGAATGCAACCCAGGAGGAGATCTTCTATGAGGAGCCAGATCTGTCTGGTGGTGTAGAAGGTGAAGATTACAAGATCGTCTTTGGTGCCGAAGAGGAAACCGAGCAGTAGACTAGTTAGTACCATTAGTTTAGCCGAGCAACCTAAAACCCTACTAAATAAGTTGCTGAGCTATCTTAGTTCTTAGATGTACTTTCAGTTATTCTAGAACAAGTAATGTAAGTTGTGAGTCAATGGGGTATCCTCGATGAACCTAAGAGGACCTCGGAGTTGTTGTTCATTTGGCTTGTAGTAATAAAAGTTTGTATGTGGACCCGCAATGTTTCTGTTGTACCACTCTGAGGGATGTAATATTTGTGAAATGGAGTTTCATAAGTGTTATGTCAATGACTTGCGTACTACAATATGCAGTGGTATGCTGGGTCACCGCAAAACCTTCAAAATACTTCTCGTTTTGTGACACTGTTTCAGCTCATGGGGACGTAGTGGTCGGATTTGCTATCTTCCATATTGCTTATTCCAAAAAGAAAAAAAAAGAAAAATAAAAATAAAAAAGGCACTCCTCCATGGTATGTGAATGTTGGTGGGCACCCGATGGAATCGGTTAGCCATGGTTTGTGAAAGAAAAAAAGGTGGGGAGGAGTGCCAAGCATTATAAAAAGAGCACAAAAGTGCCAATCTCTCTCTCAAAAACTTGCTTAATTTTTGTATGGAAGATAGTAAGAACCCCATTGCTAGTCGTTGACAAAAGCAACCACCTCTCAAAACTCAAGTTTTATCTCTCTGTTTTACAAATGAAAAGCTCTAGCACATGTTTAATCACTGCTTCCCTCTGCGAAGGGCCTTTCTTTTTACTTTTATGGTGAGTCGCCACCTTCTACCTTTATGCACCATTAAGAGAGCATAGTTGTCATTCTGAGTATAATGTGCATTGTCCCAAAGTTTTCATTGATTGATTTATGACTATGGTTTCACTTGTTTTCAAATTATTTGTATCTAGTCGCCCTCTTAAACTTGAAGGTGTCATATGCATTTATGTTTTGCTCTCCATGAAGGACAAGCTGAAAACCATTTGTATGTTTTTCCTTATGACTTGAACACACGTTTGACTTTCATTGTTTCATTTTCATGATCTTTTGTTTGTGTTCATTTTCATGTTATAACATGGTTGCTAAGTTTCTATTATCAAGATTATGTCTTTCATGCCCATGTTTTAAGTTCTTTTGATCCTAGCGCACAACGCTTACATATATGATCGAGATTGTGTAGGTGCATGTCACCTCAGAAATTATTTCTTTTGTTATCACTTACCTACTCGAGGACGAGCAGGAGTTAAGCTTGGGGATGCTGATACATCTCAAACGTATCTATAATTTTTGATGCTCCATGCTTGTTTTTGCACCATTTGCCTTCTGTTTCGTTACACTTCATGGCGTTTTTATGCGATTTCCGGAACTAACCTATTGATAAGATGCCACAGTGCCAGTTCCCTGTTTTCTACTGTTTTTGTGTTTCAGAAAAGCTACACAGGAAATATTCTCGGAATTGGACGAAACAAGTTCCAGAAGTCTTATTTTTCCCGGAAGCTTCCAGAGAGCCGAAGAGGAGCCGGAGTGGGGCCACGAGGGCCCCACACACCAGGGCGGCGCGGCCCAGGCCCTGGCCGCGCCCCCTGTGTGTGAGGAGCCCCTGGCAGCCCCCTGACGACGCCCCTTCGCCTATATAAAGCCTCGGGACGGAAAACCCTAGGGGAGTCGGCAAAATTTCCAGAACAGTTCCGCAGCGCCGTCGCCGTCGAAGCCAAATTTTGGGGGACAGAAGTCTCTGTTCCGGCACCCTGCCAGGACGGGGAAGTGCCCCCTGAGCCATCTCCATCGACCTCACCGCCATCTCCATCAACCTTGCTGTCTCCTATGATGAGGAGGGAGTAGTTCATCCTCGGGGCTGAGGGCTCTACCGGTAGCTATGTGGTTCACCTCTCTCTCCCATGATGTGATCTTTATGTGATCGTGAGCTTTGTATCTAGTTGAATTGGTAGATGTTATTATTCAGATATTATGCTACTCCTATGCTTAATTATTATACTCTCCGGAGATACCTCGTATCATGGTGTAAAGGTGACTAGTGTGTGCATCATGTGTATATTTTTGGTTAATGTCTCTATGAAATGTTGGTGTTTGTTGGAACCATCTAGTGCGTTCACGGTGATAGTGTGGGACAATCTAGTTTGGGTACATACGGAGTTTGAGGAGTGCTTCGTAGCCCTACGCATGATTAGTGTTCGTTTTCCATTGGAGAATTATTTTGAGTTGCATATGGATGATAGTATCTATTGGTTCAATTATGTTATATTTGTTGAGAGTGTGTCCACTAGTGAAAGTATGATCCCTAGGCCTTGTTTCCAAGCATTGCACACCGTTTACTTACTGTTTTGTTACATGTTTGCTCGCAGCGATATTTATTTCAGATTACATTTGCTACTTATAATCATCACTACTACTTGTATTTCACTATCTCTTTGCCGAACTAGTGCACCTATACATCTGACAAGTGTATTGGGTGTGTTGGGGACACAAGAGACTTTCTGTATCGTAATTGCAGGGTTGCTTGAGAGGGATAGCTTTGACCTCTTCCTCCCTGAGTTCCATAAACCTTGGGTGATCCACTTAAGGGAAACTTGCTGCTGTTCTACAAACCTCTGCACTTGGAGGCCCAACACTGTCTACAAGAACAGACGCGTGCGTAGACATCAGACAGCAAACTTTCTAATAAAACCACGATGGTCTCCCTCCGGCGGCCTAAACCCTAGAACCCATTTCGCCGGCGATCTCCACGATCTCTGGTGATCCTCCCATTCCGATCCACTCCTTCTCCTCGCCATGTTCTCCTCTACACGCACAGCCCTTAGTTTCTAGGTTTTCTACGTTGATGAGTTCTCGGCTGATTGGATCTTGGCGGGTGCCCTACGCCAAGGGCACGGATCCCGATCAGGGTCCTCATTCCTTCTTCGATGGAGTTCTCCACTTGTGGCCCAATGGTTGGCTGGTCCTGCGGGATCATTTGGACACTGCGTTCATTGGACGATATCGTGGATCTGATGAGTCTATCAACGTGGGCGACAAGGTTTTGTTCTCATCACATTTTGCTCGGATCTTGCGTTCTGATCTCCAACCCTGTGAGGTACGTCCCCCTATCCGTGAAAATCCTGATCCAAACTGGCATTGGAAAGTTTCGTACTCTACTTTTAAAGATCTGGATCATGGTCGAATGAAAGCTTATGATGGCACCATGCATTGGTTGGTTGGGGAAAATTGTCTGATTCTGAAAAATGCAAAGGGTGTTCCGATATGAGTTAAAGCTTTCACTGAGAATGCTACATCCACGGTTAGTAAGACTTTCAGTCTTGGTGCTAAAGTGAAGTTCTCTCAACATTCTGTGAGAGTGGGTACTTGCATGGTTTCTCCCGAGTCTCATATAGCCTCTGCTGTATCTGTGGATCGCTGTGTGGAAAGCCATGTGCCAGATTCGGTTTCCACTGCTATGGTGATGGCTCAGCAGCATTCAGATATACCTTCAAAATCCAATTCAGGAGATGCTGAACTCTCGTCTGCTGTATTTGATTCTCTGTCTCTGGGCTTTAATTTCTCTGCTGGTTTGAACTTTGCTAAATCTATAAGCAAGAAATATCTATCGACAGTGCACTCTTCTCGGGATACTCCTCATTTTACCATGGTTGTTTCCTTTGGACGTACGAGTTTTCGTCTGACAGAGGAATCTGTGGGGTTTGCTCTGGAAGCTGCAATTGGCGGTTATTGTGGTTATCTCAAAGTTTCCTTCCTCAGCGAACGAGTTTTCTCCTTTGTGGTTTCAAGTAAACAAGTTGGTTTTGAAATTCTCAACTTAAGATGTTTTGCTTGCCCACAATTTAAATGCTATTTTCACCTTTGGGGGTTTGGTGGTCCTAACTGGACACGTGAGTTTAGTCTGTGGCAGCAGGAGTGTAATGAGGAGTGGACCTTGGTTAGTCCCTCTAAGAGGCGTTTACTTCTGGGTCTTAAAGCCATGAAGTCGGCTAGGCCAAAGTCGGCAATCAAGTCGACAGCGTTTGTGAAAAAGAAATTATCTTTTGCCGAAACTATTGATTACACTGCTTGCAGGGGTTACACCTGTGGTAAACTTTCAGAGAAGCCAGTATCTGTTGAGAATTCTGACCATTGCCAATGGACTGTTTCAGAACCAAGCATTTCTTATAGTTTAGTCGGCAAGGATTTACAGAGTAGGGACTCTGCCTCGAAGGCCATTGTGGTTTCCTGTGCACCTGCTTCTTCTTCGGTTTAGGTTATTGCGGATGTTTCAACTGTTCCTAGCTCTAATGATGGTCTCGATGAGGTTGTTAATGATATTGCTTTCCATTTTTGGAAATGTTCAAAATGCCTAAGTATGGATCATCTTCGTGATTCGTGCACAAATAGAATTCGCTGTCGGAGTTGCTTTCATTATGGGCATATTGAACGTAATTGGTTTCAATAAATCGGTCGAGACTTCCCGCTGGGTCCCTAAACGGGCTTGTTTGTCTAGTTCTGGATCTGATTTGACGATTCTGCCCTTGGCCGTTTTGGCTTCTGATATATATCAAGGCCCTACGTGTCCTAGCGAGCCACAACTTGACTCTGCGCTGCCCTTAGCCTCTCCTCCTCCACATTCGCCAGAAACAGAGTCCGAAGCTATGGCGGTCTTCGAGCTAGATCCCACTCCCTGGCTGCCTTGGGGGCATCAGATCATTGATGGAGGAGACACGAGGCTGCCAAGGTCATACTATAATCTAGCTAATGATCCTCCTCAGCTTCATCAGGCGTTCTGCATTGCCATTGTTGAGCCGGCTCCTCCTGCTATGCATGAAGGCCTTTGGCGTGATCGGGTGAGAGATTTTCTCGTTGGTCCTCTGAATCGTCAGGTTGTTGATTATCAGCCCTGTATATTTGGTCTTGGCCTGTATCATCTTAATAGTCCTAATTCTAGAGAGGCTCTGGTGCAACATGGCCCTTTCAATTTAGGCAATAATAGATCTGTTCAATTTATCAATCATGATGAGACGCCAGAGAATGTTAGATCTGCTCAGGGATACAGGAAGGGTTGGCTGATGTTTCTTGGAATACCTCCAGATTATCGCAATGATTATGATATTGCCAATGTAGTCTCTACTTTTGGCAAATTTCACTCATGGACTAGTACTGATCCATTTAAGTGTCGTGCTTTAGTTTATGCCTCCTTCCCATCACCTGCTTTAGTTCCAAGGGATGTTGTGTTTGGAAAATATTCTTCTGTTGGGGGAGTGAGAAAATCTTGGACTGCTGCTTTGTATATTCTGACAGCTAAATTTGCTGATGAGCTACCAGCTGATGAGGATCAAATGCCACTGGATGGCAATCCACATCCTCTGCCAGGGCATTTAATTCCCAGCATGAATCTCTTTGTGGGACCCCAATTCCCTGAACTTGGTTGGGATGAGGTCCAGTTACCTGAGCAAAATCAGCCGGTTAATTTAAATCAAGATCATGCAGATGTTGGTCAGGGCCTGGAAGTTCAAATGGATGATCAGGAGTCCATGATTCTGAATCCTTCTCAGAATTCAGTTTCCTCTGTAAATGTTCACCCCCAGTTGGGACAGGATAATTTCCAGATTATGAACGTTGGGTTTGCTTTCACTCATGTGTATGGTCCTGTCATTCCCCCTGAAATGCAATGTAGGCAAGCTGTTGAGTTGCTGCTACCTGAGATGTTTGCTAGAAAGGTTCTGGCTGCGCCAAATTTATCCCCTTTCCACTTTGTCATGATGAATAAGTCTCTGGATGAGTTTGTGTCTCACAAGATGTTGTCCAGTTCTGTTAACTTGGACGATGGAAGATCTGTTATATTGGATGTTGATAGTATGTCCCTGATATGTGACAGCACAAGTCTGGGGGAGAATTCTAGGCGTCGGCTAGTGGTGCGTGCTCTAACCTTTGATGATTTGAGCAATGTTCATGGGGTGGAAAAGGAGTCACATTTTGTGTCTACTCCTGTCTCTGTTCCCAAGAAGCGTGGAAGGCCGAGGAAGGTGCAGGTTGTTGTGGTGGAGCCGGCTAACAGGAGGTTCACAAGGAGCTCTTTGAAGTTGCAAGGTTTTCGGCCTAAGCCGATCATTGAGAAAGTGAAGCCCTTGAAACCTAGAGCAAAGTTTCTTCTACAGCAGCTAGATCGTGATCTGATAGAGGAAAAAGATGATGGGCATGATCAGATGGGTGCTCAAGAGTCCCAGTCTGCCTGTACTCCTGAAACACCAATTACAGTTATGCAGCGTGTTGGCAGAGAGCTGGGTATTGCACCTGAAAAATTAACTAAGGAGTCGCTTGAGGCTGCTCCAAAGGGTCCCTCTTCCTCTTCTGAAGATGATTAGTGTGTCTAAGGAGCCTGTGTTTGGGAGTGGCTCTGGTGTTGCTGCTTTGGGTATATTTTGTGTTAGGCATGATCTGGTGATGTCTTTGTGTCTTGGTAATGTTTTATGTTCCATATATTATGCTGTCAGTTGGTGTGGCTGGTGTCAGTTGGTGTCCATATTTTGCTGTCAGTTGGTGTGTTATGGTGTTAAGGGTGTTTTTGTGAGTCTTGGTGATATGTGTCGTCAGCACCAGTGTCAGGTGTCCATGGTTGTGTCTTGCTACATGATTTATTGTTTTATGCGACTGCTTGATATATTATATTCGTTCCTTATGCTATGTGCAAGGACTGTGGCCTTTCCATGTTCTGTTATTCGATGTGTCCGATTATGAAGAGGAAATGGAGGGTGTTGTGCTGGAATGTAAGGGGTCTTAATTCTAATGACAGGCAGAGGGAAGTTCATGCAAAGATTGAGGAAAGTGCGTGTGACATTGTGTGTTTGCAAGAAACGAAATGTGAAAGTTTTGATTGGAAATTAATTAGGAAATTATGTCCCAAGCGATTTGACAATTTTGTCTTCTCTCCTTCCATTGGTGCTTCGGGTGGAATTTTGATTTTGTGGAACTCTTCTATTTTCTCTGGTTTGCTGGTCCAAGTTCAGAGATTTGGGTTAGTGGTGAATTTCACTTCTTCCCATAATAATGCCAAACTCACCCTGGTTTCTGTTTATGGGCCTTGTCATGGTGTGGAGAGGGACAATTTTGTTTCATGGTTATATAACCTTTCCATTCCATTGGATCAGAATTGGTTAATTCTTGGAGACTTTAATTTTATTAGGTCTCCAGATAATAGAAACAGGCCTGGAGGTGACATAAATGACATGTGCATCTTTAATGAGATTATTGGACATTTGGGGTTGCTGGAGTTGCAGTTGAATGGTAGGAAATTTACTTGGTCTAATAAGCAAAATACCCCCCTTTTGGAGCAGTTGGATTGGTTCTTCACAAGTGCGAATTGGATTTCTGATTATCCAAACACCATGGTCTTTCCTCTGGCCCACTCTGGTTCAGATCATGTTCCTTGTGTTGTTTGCATTGACACTTCTATCCCCAAGGCAAAATTGTTTAGATTTGAGAACTATTGGGTCCAGATGCTTGGTTTTTTAGATTGTGTCAAATCTTCTTGGTCAAAGCCTTCCAATAAGCAATATTCTTCTGCAGTTATGGCAGATAAATTAAAGTCACTTAGATATGATTTGAAAAAGTGGCATGTGAGCTTGGCTAAAATTAAGATAATAATTCAGAACTGCAATAAGGTGATTAGCTTGCTTGATCAGTTGGAAGAGGAAAGACCCCTGTTTCGTTCTGAATTTAATTTTCGGCAGATTGTGAAGGAGCATTTAGATGACTTGCTCAGAGCTGAATGTAATTATTGGAAAAAGAGATGTACCATCCGTTGGATTAAGCAGGGAGAGGAAAATACTAAGTTCTTTCATGCCATGGCTACGGAACGATATAGAAGGAATAATATTGCCATGCTGCAAGATGCTTTTGGAAATGAAGTTTCTGATCATGATCAAATGGCTGCAATGCTTTGGAATGATTATAAAGCTCGTATGGGTCATTCTGAGGGCATTGATATGCAATTTAATCTCAGCACTCTTTTAAAGCGTGTAGAGGGTTTAGAGGATCTCACTGTGCCATTTCAAGTTAAGGAAATGGATGATGTTATAAAGGATATGCCAGGTGACCGTGCTCCAGGTCCAGATGGATTTAATGGTTTATTCCTTAAGAAATGTTGGCCTATTATTAAATCGGATTTTTATGGGTTGGCCAAAGACTTTCAAGAAGGTCGTGTAAATCTGCTGAATATCAATAGTTCTTATATCACACTTGTGCCCAAAGTGGCTGCTCCAGTCAGGGTGAATGATTTTAGACCGATTTCCCTCACAAATGTGTGTTTGAAATTCCTTACCAAATTGGCTGTTAATAGACTGCAGGACAAGATATTGGGTTGCATTCACAAAAATCGGTATGGGTTTTTGAGAAATAGGTCAATTCAGGATTGCATTGCTTGGTCATTTGAGTATTTGCATCTCTGCCATTGTTCCAAAAAGCCAATCATCATCTTGAAGCTTGACTTTGCTAAAGCTTTTGACACTATTGAACATGAGGCTATTTTGCAAGTAATGGAGAATATGGGTTTTAACAAATTGTGGTTAAGTTGGATCAAGGAAATTCTTTCCACTGGTACTTCCTCCATTTTGCTTAATGGTATCCCTGGCAAGCAATTTATTTGCAAAAGAGGAGTGAGGCAAGGTGATCCTCTGTCTCCTCTTCTCTATATTTTTGGTTCTGATCTGCTTCAGTCTGTGGTGAATGATCTACTTCGACAAGGGGTTATTAGCTACCCTATTGTCACCCATGATTTGGATTTCCCTATAATCCAATATGCAGACGATACTTTACTGATAATGCCAGCGAATCTGGTTCAGTTGAGAGCTTTGAAAGAGGCTCTTGGCAAGTTCTCTGTCTCTACTGGCCTTAAGATCAATTATGCAAAATCTCAAATGATCCCCATCAATGTGTCAGATGATGTGATGGCTAGTTTGGCTGAGGTTTTTGGCTGTCAAATTGGCACTATGCCATTTACTTATCTTGGTCTTCCCCTTGGCACAACTAAACCGCAGATTCAAGATCTTATGCCCTTGGTCTGTCGGTTAGAGAGGAAGCTGTCTTCTAGTTCGAGTTTTTTTTGCCTCAGGGTGCACGTTTACAGTTAATCAATTCTGCTTTGGCTTCCATGCCATTGCACTTCTTGTGCACTTTGCAGCTGCCTTTGGGTATACTGAAGCAGTTTGATCGTATTATCCGTCAATGCCTTTGGAGAGATTTCTATGGGGAGCCCAAGCATTCCCTTGCTTCTTGGGAGTTGGTCTCCAAGCCAAAGAATTGTGGTGGTTTAGGCATTGTACACTTTCAGAAGCAAAATGCTGCGTTGCTCATCAAATACTTGGACAAGTTTTATAACAAAGCTGATCTCCCATGGGTGCAATTGATTTGGTATGAATACTATATTGGGTCAGTACCGCATGGTGAAAAATTGATGGGCTCTTTCTGGTGGAGGGATGTCCTTAAGCAGGTTGATAATTTCCGTGGTGTTTCATCTATAAAACCTGGTCGAGGTGATACCTTCCTTTTCTGGTTGGATAGTTGGCAGCTTGATGGGTCTTTGACTCCCCTGAATGTTCAATTCCCAAGACTTTTTTCATTTGTGTTGGAAGAAAATTTATCGGCTGCCCAGGTTTTTGATGTGGATGATCTCACTTCTCTGTTCAATCTGCCTCTGTCTAGAGCTGCTTTTGAGGAATTTTGTCAGCTTCAGGGGCTTTTGAGTGGCAATATTCTGTCTGCCCAGAAGGATGCTTGGGTTTACTGTTGGGGGAGTAAGTATACCTCAGCAAAGTTTTATAGGCATATTCACTCTCATATTAAGGTGCCAAAGGTGTACCACTGGCTATGGAAATCTTCTTGCACAATGTCTATAAAGTGTTTTGCTTGGTTGATCTTGCAAGACTGCTTGAATACGAGGGACCTTCGGATGAGGCGCCATTGGCAAGTTACTGATGATGTACATTGTGTATTATGTCCCTTGGGTACATATGAAGATAGAATTCACTTGTTCTTTGAGTGTAATTTTAGTAGGAGGGTTCGGACATATCTTCAGATTGACTGGATCAGTAATGATGATCTGCAGACGATTATGCAAGCTGCTAGGAGGAGTTTTGGTAAACCTTTCTTCATGGAGGTTGTCATATTGGCTTGCAGGCATATTTGGCTTCTGAGAAATGGGAAGATCTTCAGAAATGAGAGGCCCACTTTTACAAAGTGGAAGTGTAATTTTATTCATGACATCTCCTTGCTTAAGTATAGGATTAAAGGCAAGTTTGTAGATAGTCTTACTAGCTGGATTAGCTCCCTTCCTTAGTTTTGTGTATATTGGTAGGTCTTCTCCCTCCCCCTCCCTGTATATTCTTTGTCCCTTGGTCTGAGTTTTAATAAAATGTTGTGGGGCCTATGCCTCACAGTCCCTTATGCTTCAAAAAAAAATCCATTGATTTGCCGATTTCTTATACGATGGGAAATCCTAATTATTAATATAGACCATAATATAAATGTGTACATGGATATACATATAATATCAATGACTCACAGTGTGCACTTTAACTTAGCTTATTGGTGCAAGGTGGCATACCACGTTTCAAATGTGATACTTTCTCCGGTCCTTAATATAAGGTGTATAGTTTTCTTGCACGAATATTAACGCACAGGCTAAAAGGGCAAATTTCAATACTTTTAGACGCTAATACAGTTAGGTGATCAATGTGGTAATACATGAAAAATAGAGAAATCTCGATATCTTATCTCTCCTAATCAGATTTACTTCTAAATTGTGTAAATAAATTCCATAATCTCTCCATACACCTTATATTCAGGATTTTTTTACGAAAAACTATACACCTTACATCAAGGAACGGAGGAAGTATTATTTAAAGCAAAAATATGTGCTTGCTATTTAACTTATGGTTTCTTATCCCCTTTTTTGTTTGAAAATATAATTTCTTATCCTCACATTTGAGCGGGCCACCATGCTAGTTTAATATAAATAGGAAGACATGATCTTCATGTAATTGCACTGATCTTCATAAGTTACAAAAATAATAGAAAGAAGGAAAAAGACAGAGAGGAACTATCTACTGACCTAAAGGGTAATGTCTAAGACAAACGAGATGCGGCAAAAATACCACATTTCTCTTAAGAATACCACCCTCCGTGCTAGCTGCCGGTAAGAATAGAAAACCATCATAGTGCGGCCGGCGGCACGTCAGCTCAACCAAAGAATGTACTCTACTTTACTTTTTTCTCACTAAAACAACAAATATAGTCCTTTTCCCTAGATTTTATAACTTTCTGTCATAGATAGAATTTCGGTTCTATGCTATCAACATTACCATTTTGTTAAACTCGTTAATTATTTACCATTTGACATATATAATGAACATGGAGTTTATTTATTTTATACACATGTGCAATAGTTGTTTTTGCAGAAGCAACTTCACGTGAGAGTTGCAACTCACGTTGTATCCGTACGTACATGCAAACACAACGGTATAAAGGTGGTACAACAGTACAACACTATACAGTACATCCAATTTTCAAGCATACATATAGTACATCTAATTTTCAAGCATACATACAGTACATCCAAGCGACGAACGCTGCTCAAGGAGACCACGGCTTAGCAACAAGTTGCAGTGGTACCTTGAGTCGCACAGAGATCCCAAACAGCTCGCTCATGTCCACCTTCGACGCCCCTTTCGGCACCTCCCAGTTGAAATGGTACAGCAGGCTCGCCAGAGCGAGCTCCATTGATGGGGTGGCAAACCCGACCCCTGGGCACCCCCTCCTCCCGGCGCCGAACGGCACAAAGCTAAAATCCTGCCCCACACCGTACTCTGTCGGTTCATCCAAGAACCGTTCTGGCATGAACTCGCCGGCGCGCTCCCATGTCGCGGGGTCGCGGCCAATGGCCCACGCATTGATCACCACGCGCGTCCTCGCTAGGACGCGGTAGCCTAGCAGCTCGGTGTCCTCGAGTGTCTCCCGAGGCAAGAGGAGCGGCAGGGGTGCGTGCAGCCGGAGGCTCTCCTTGATCACGGCCCGGAGGTAGCGAAGCTGTTCGAGGTGTTCCTCGGTGACATGGCCGGCGCCGCTGACGGCTGCCCGAATCTCATCTTGGAGCTTTTGCATTTCGGATGGGTGGTTGATAAGCTCCGCCATGGCCCATTCCAAAGCCGTGTATGTCGTGTCGGTGGCAGCGGCAAACATATCCTATGTAGTCATGGGCAGAGGTCAGGTTAATTACATTTCTAGAGATTTACTACACCTTCCGACCCATGTTACTTGTCGCTGGAATAGATATATCTAAACACTAAAATATGTCTAGTTACCGAAGAAAAAAATAGCGCGCTAAAACACCGCTATAGCGCCGCTATACCATATCTGGGAGACAAACGCTACGTTATACAAATTTAGCACGTTATGGCGCTACCTAAAAATGCTATTTTAGGTAACGCTATAGCACCGCTAAAACGAAACAGATAAATAACAGCGACAACGACCATTCAGCCTATTCTACAATTAAACCCACAATAGCAGCACGAGTTCAACACCACTCCAACGTCCAACCCCAACCCAGGTCGTAACCTACCTCCTCATTCCCCCCAATCCCTAATTCCTCATGCGATGGTGGCCGCGCTGCTGTAGCACCCATCTCCTCCAGCTCCGGCAGGCCGGTCGTTTGGCTGAGCTCTGCTTGTCCCGACCAGAGTAGCTCGACCTGTCAACGACAGTCTCCGTCGCAGCCCTGAGTCGCCCGGACGCCGCCCTGACATGTCGGCATTTATGTGATGACCTTTTATGATCTGGACTCTATCATTTTGAATTTGGTGACCATTGTGATCTTGATTGTGTCATTTCGCCTCTAAATAATAATTTGTTATGCATGTATTACTCTGGAAATAATTTTAGCTGTGAAAATCCTTAATATACAAGGTATACCATATCAATTTTTTCAAAACGCTATTTTAAAAAATAGCATGCTATAACTTGCATAGCGTTTTCAGAAGGGCTGCGCTATTTTTTTCCTTGCTAGTTACATCCATATTAGTGACAAGTATTATGGATCATAGGAGTACCTCAAATTCTGAATATGACACGTTTAGCAGTTTAAATTAGGGTTTTCTATTTTCTGTGTCCTTTCGATAGTTGTACTCACTTTTTCCAAGCTTCAATAGTTTTCTCATTTTTGTCTAAGATCTTGTCTCAAACTCTCACAAGAGACGTTGCCGCCAAGTCGCATGTGTGGCCGTTAGGATACACTAATGTGTGGGGCTGCACGTGTGGGGCCGTGTAGGGCTCGGACACTGTTTGGGCGCACGAGTATGGGGACCGTCCACCAAACAAAATAAATAGGAACCCTAAACAAAGTGTGGAGGGTTCTCTCAAGTTTCTCGCCGCCACTCTGCCCTGCCGCCACCACTCGCCATGTAGGGCTAGGACCACATTTGAGCCGACAATGTTCCCATTTGAAGGCTACTCGGGCGGCGCCACCCGCCCACCACCACGCCGACCCACAGTGCTCCCATCTCACCGCAACTTCTGCTAGGCCTTCACGCGCCATCGCCAGCACCCGCTTAGAGCAGTGTCTTGGCCCTTCCAGGCTTCGGCCGAGCAACGACTAACGACGGCGAGACTGGGAGTTCTCACGCGAGCACTGCCATCGCCAGGCGGCAATACCGTGCCGCGTACATGGAACGCGCAAGACTTGTTCGGCAATGCCTCACCCGTACCATATCCGCCCCATGGCCCCAAGGCGTGCTGCTCCCAACCTAAGGCATGTCGCCTCTTCGTGCTCCATTGCCGACGCCTATGTGGGATGCGCGGCAACGCCTCGCCCGCTCCTATGGTGTCTTCCTAGAGCTTGCCACTCCCCAAGCTCATGTCGGCACCGCCAGTCCCAACACAAGGCCTACCTTCCCTCGGCTCGCCGTCGCTGACAACCGCGTGGGATGCACGGCAACTCCTCCCTTGCTCTGGCGGTGTCTCCCCCAAGACTGAAACTCCCCCTGCTGCTATAGCTTAAGCCAGCACCGCTGCTCCCATCACACTGCGACCCGTGTAGGGGTACCTTCGTGTCATGTCGTCCCTCCGTGCTCCTTCGCCGGTGTGTGCGTGGGACGCGAGGCGATAGCTCGCATGCTCCTGTGGTGGCCCCTGTGTGCAAGGAATTGGACCGGCCTCGCCGTGCCTCCGCGCATCGTCCCCGGTGGCCACCTGGGCCAGCGGTAGCACCAACCCTACCATCTCGCTCGCTGCTTCGGTCGAGTACATTCCTACCCCAGAGGGGGACATGCCCAATGTCAAACATAGTTTCTAGATCTACTAATGATTAATTATGTGTTTAACTTTATTTGCAATGTACTTGCCACTGCGTTTATGTAAGACCATTGCCTCAAACGGCTTTTTTGCCGGCCACCGTGTTCTCCATCTTAGTCGGCGGTGTTGGGGAGCGGTAGCGTGAGAGGGAGGGCTTTTTCAGATTGGGAAGCGGTGAGTGAACGAGTGAGAGAGTGGGTAGGGAGGCAGAGAGAGGAAGTGACATTTTGTCCTCTCCCGCGAATGTGCGTAGATGCATAGGAAACTAAAAAGGTGTAACACATGGACACGTGTACTCAGCTTGCATCGTTTACTCAGTTTTACCCCTGATAAGTTTGATGTACTCAATTTTAGGCTGGTCAATATGGTATTAACGGAAGGGGTTTAGCTAACTAATGGCTAAAAACATAGCAAACATTGTTGAAATGAGCCAAAAATTGGCACATTCATGTATATTTGAGTTTCAAACAAATTGATGTATGCCAAGTTTGATGGTTTTGCTAGAATTTTTCCTTTTTTAAGTGTTGAAACTCATTTTCTTGTGAAGGAGCAATCAAAATCCCACTCCAAAAGCAGAAACCCCTTAGGTATAAAAATACTAGAATACTCCCTAGGTACATATCACCTTAGGGTTGAAGATAAAATTATTCCTAGGGTTCCAAGTATTTTAATGAAGTTCTTCCAATTTTGCTGGATTTAGAGTTAGTGTGGAGTAATTTTAGGCACAACTAATTCAAAGAATATCAAAAACTAGTGCCACACTCGCATAGACTCTAGTTGTGTGACCTACCACCTAGGAAAAATAATAAACATAGATTAATCATGTTTTTGCCACCACCACTTCTCAAAATTAGCTACTTGCTATGAAGGTGCATGGCTTTCGACTCCGTCCCCCTTTCAAAAACCTCCATTTTAAAACATAGTTTGTCGGAATGAGGCCATATTTGGCACACTAGTGTATTTTTGTATTTCAAACAATTTCTGTTGTCAATGATGGATTTATTTGTACAAAACACACATTTCCATTTTTAAGTGCAAAAAGTCTGAATTCCTTGGTCTGTTTTTTTATTTTTGTTCCTTTTAGTCCCTTAGTTATACTCAGTTTTTCCTCTTATGTAAACTTTTGCTCAATTTTACCCTCTCAATTGTCACAAACTACCACAAAAGTTGTAACTTCTGCTCACTTTGGCTATTGCACCCTGATTGGTAGAGACCATTGTCATGCGGATCATGGTCACCAACCATGATCCTTTGATTGAATGGGCAGTATAACATGTCGCTCTCTCTCTATTGGTGGGCCCACCTAGCCCATCCTCTCTCTCTCTAGATCTGTTGGTGGCCTACTCAACCCCTCTCACTCTATCTGATGGTGGCCCACCCAAGCCTTCGGATCATGGCCACCTCTATACGCTAAATTGCCGTGACACGGTACAGTTGCGTACCCCTCTCTCTCTTTTATATATCATGTACACGTGTCTCACTAGCGCTATATGGACCACCTCACTCTCTTCGCCTCCCCACTTACTCTTATTCGCTGCAACTGCTCCTATTCGCCGTCGCTAATGGAGTCCCAGCCACTAATGGAGTCCAGGCAGCCGTCCCCACTGGAAAGTGGCCGGTCGATTGAGAACCATACAACAAGGGTCATGTATTTTGGATCGTCCATGTTCTTATTTGTTCAATCTAGACCTTTCATTTCAATCTAGCCATTTTCATATTTATTACTCCCTCCGTTCCTTGATATAAGGTGTATAGTTTTCTATGAAATTTTTTAAAATATAAGGTTTATGACGGGATTGTGGGAATTTTTACACAATTTAGGAGTCAATCTGATTAGGAGAGATAAGATATCGATATTTTCTATTTTTCATCTATTCTCACATCGATCACCTACCTATATTAACGTCTACAAGTATCGAAATTTGCCCTTTTAGCCTATGCATTAATATTCGTGCAAGAAAACTATACACCTTATATAAAGAAACGGAGGGAGTATTACTTTTTGTGCTTTGATTAGTAGCGGATCTTTTTGTGCGTTGATTAGTACTAGATCATTATTTTCAAGCTAGAGTTTAACCAAACATGTTTATAGCGCAGATATATATTTTGGATCATCGACGGCTAGGTTTGGTCTAATAAATTGAATCTGGTTGTGTTTATTTGATTTTTTATTTGTGCTTCGATTTATAGTTACAGATAATCCCTACTACTGAATCTGCCTTATTCCCTTTTTGGGTCTTTTTTGTCATATTCATATTAGGACCGTCTTTAACTATGTTATGATTCACTCATATATGCCATTGCGAGAATCTGCACAAATGTTTTACTAAACTGGGCAAAAAAGGTGCTAGTTATGTATGCATGTTTAGTGGTGTGATATATTATTTGTGTGGCAAAAAAATGATTGAGAAGGTGCACAAGATTTTTACCTAAATCGGGCAATAAATAGGTGAGCTAAAGAGATAAAAGATGTGATATCCTAATTGTGGAAAACAAGAAGTGAGAGAGAAGTTGCAAAAGATTTTAGCTAAATCAGGGGAAAAAGGTGAGCAAGAGAGACAAAAGATGCTCGTCCACACATATTCCAAAAAATAGAGGGGGGCCTTACTCGTCCACACGTAAAGTGGTCTTAGCCCAACGTGCCACCAAACAGGACGGCCTCTCAGCCCAACACGCCACCAAACAAGACGGCCTCTCAGCCCAACACGCTACCAAACAGGACGGCCTCTCAGCCCAACGCTCCACCAAACAGGACGGCCTCTCAGCCCAACGCGCCACCAAACAGGATGGCCTCTCTACCCAACGTGCCACCAAACAGGATGGCCTCTCAGCCCAACGCGCCACCAAACAAGACGGCCTCTCAGCCCAACGCGCCACCAAACAGGACGACCTCTCTTCCCAACGCGCCACCAAACAGGACAGCCCCACATGTGAGCAAATGGTCAATGGATTGACCACACGGGAACGGACGATTCCAATGTTTGTGAGAGTTTGAGACAAGAGCTTGGAAAAAAGCGAGGAAAAGTGAAGAGACCGGAGAAAAGTGAGTAGAACTAACGAAGGAAGGGCACAAAAATAGAAAATCTTCTAAATTAAACTGCCAAAACATTTTGTATTTAGAGACAAAGACTAAATTTGCACTTCTCCTATCTTGATGTAGCTATTTTTTTGAACCACCTTTGTAACACTTCTTATTCAGTTGCATCAATATGTTTATTTATTTATTATAGAAACTTAATTGTGTCTTCAAAAGGCAAAGCATATAAATTTGAAACTTTGCATCTCAATAACACACTTGAATTACAATGCAAACAAACTTTAGATATTTTTTTGACCATAAAACTCAAAATGATAGTTTACTATAAAATCCTCATATTAGATATTTATAGTGCACCAAAAAATCTTGATTTCCTGAACTTTGGAGCAATCACTGAAACAACACATAAGTGTTGTCGGAACTTTTTAACTAATTGGGTTTAAAAAATGGCCATGTGCACCAGGTTAGCTCTATATGAGTGCACCAGGGATGAATATTTCACTCTAAAATCAAGCTCCAGTAGGTCATTATTCCCCATGTGTGCACCTAGCCTGTTGTATAGTGCACCAGGTCAAAAAAAGTTCTAGCTCCGCCCCTAGACGACCTAAGGCCACTACTCCCTCCATACTGGATTATTGGGCAATTATGTATTTTAAGACAAACTTTAACTATAAATTTTAGTTAAAAATTTATGAGATATTTGACATAAAAATTATCCCATTGAAAAGTTCTTTTAAATATGAATCTAATGGTATAATTTTTATATAATATATCTTATATTTTCTTAACTAAAATTAAAGGTTAAAGTTTATCTCAAAGTACAAAATTGCCCTATAATCCGGTATGGAGGGAGTAGCGGTGCATGTTCTCTTAACATCATGTCTTAGTGCATGCAAATAGGATATATATTTATGACATAGTAGACAATGAAACACTATTCAGCACCTAGAGTGCAGAATAGTTACTCTGCACCCAACATATTTGTTACATTCATAAATTCCATGTATACTCATTATGTTCATATTGACTTACAACAACAAAAATTAACATTAAAACACAGTGCATGAGTCATTATAGTGTAAACACAAATATATGAATTTTATGTTGCATTTTTGTATGTCAAGTAAATAATTTTTTTTATCTCATGTCCACATTTTCTTATTTTCTTCTCGACTAGTACGACAAAGTTTACATGACCGAAAATCACATATGGTTGCAAAAAAACATGGTAGATGTAGAATAACTAATTTGCACCCTACGAGTCAAATAGCGTGTCCCATATATAGTAAACATCCCTTCTTAGATTGTTGAGTCCAATTTAAACTATAATATTCCCGTTCCATAATTTTGACCTGATAGTAGTTTAAATTTATTTAAATTTGAACTATATTCATATCAAAAATTATAAAATGGAGGAATTATAGGATTCAATTCTTCATATAAAGAGATTGCGTAAAAAAACCGTATCTAAGACAATGCGCCGTAGAGACAAAATTGTGATATGATCTATTCCGCTGACCTATTTTACTTGTCCCTGATTTAGTACAACTAATAATATAGATCGGAAGGAGTAACAAAAACGTACCACAAAACTTTGAACATTATTGTGCTGGAGTGCACGCACGTGACCCCCATTCTGAAGTTGCCATGGCATATTCCATGTGGGGTCTGGCAACTTCTTTTTTCATCGTTTTTTTCTTGAGAAAAAGCTCAGGATACAGATTTAAATGGGCAAACAAAATACACGATTTCAGAATTAGAACGCTCGTCGGATATGAGGGTCCTTAGAACATTGAGAGTGCCTTAATATTAGTAAAGTATTACAAGAAGTGAAAATGATGCTTAGGAAGTGAGCACTAAACAACACTGTAGCTTCTAGCGGGTGGATACTCGATAAGCATTGATGAGGGAACGAAAGGAGCAAGCCTTCTCTACCACCCACACGGGAACGATAAGTGGTGCTTCATGTAGCTCTGTCCTGTTTGCATCTCGATTGGCTTCTGTTGCGCTTTTACGGATTCGTAGTTTGCTAATTCTAAGTGGACTGAAGAATTAATTAAATCTCAATTATATTTTTGGATTGTATTGTGATTTGTAATTTCACCTTATGTTTTTTTACTGTCTTGACTGGATTATGGCTATGTGTATCTTAGTTATACAGATGTTCAGGTGTAAGGCTTAAACTCTTAAGTGCTAAAACGCTCTTTATCGAAAAAAGTTAAACGGATTTACTCATGCATATGCGGGTATGCCCCTAAGTTTTGTCCGAGTGAATTGAATTGCGAAACCAACTATAATTGCGTACCATAATCGAGCTGATCGTTATCTAAATATCCATATTTTGTGTGTGCCACGCATGAACAAACAAACATACTTACCAGCATAATGGCCTTCATGCGGATCTCGTCAAAGTGGACTCCACCGGCCTCCTCTCCCATCTCGTTCACGTCCAGCAGCACGTCCACAAAGTCCCGCTGATCATCCTCGCCATCGCCCACCACCACCAGGCGTTCACCGGGGACACGCCGCTGGCGGTGTTCCGCAATGACCCGCTCGAGCAGCCCATCAAGCGCCTCGAACGTGCGCGTCGCCTTGGCGTTCACCCCTGTCAACGAGTCCACCCATGCCAGCCACGGCACGAACTCGCCCACCGTGGCCGTCCCCAGCAGGTGCTCGAAGTCGTCGAGCACCTTCCTCAGCTTCTCTCCCCCGACGTCGTCGCCGTCGATCCTGTAGTCCCCGTCGCCGAACGCGGCACGCTTGATGACGGCGTTAGAGTAGGAGGTGAACATGTCGCTCAGGTTCACGACGCCGCCCGCTGGCGAGCGGCGGACGAGGTCGAGCAGCGCGACGACCTCCTGCTCCCGGACGCGGCGGAAGGAGTGGATGCGGCGAGGGCTGAGGAGGTGCACCACGCACACGCGGCGCGCCTGGCGCCAGTACTCTCCGTAGGGCGCCAGCACCATGTCCCGCCCGTAGAGGAGCTTCTCGGCCATAACCATCTGGGCACGGCTCGCGTAGGCCAGGTCGCGGGTCTTCATAACCTCCTGCGCCGCGGCGGCAGAGGAGGCCACGACGGTGGGCACACGGCCGAGCCGCAGGAGCATGACCGGACCGTGCGCCTCGGCCAGCGAGCGGAGCTTCTGGTGCGGCAGGGTTCCAAGAAGGTGGAGGTGGCCGAGGATGGGAAGACCCGGCGGCGACGGAGGCAGCCGCTGACCGCCGTTGCTCCCGGATGGAGAAAGCTTCGTCTTCCTGGTGGAGAAGAGAATCAGGACCGGCACGACCGGCAGGAGTAGTGCAAGGAGGAGGAGGAAGAGCGGCGAGTGCCGGAGAGCAAAGAGTGACGAGACGTCCATGCCTGTGTAGCAAGCATGTGCAAATGCAGGCGCGCTCTCTTTCTGTTTATGTACTGTAGTTGATGCGAGTGTAGTATTTTGCTTCTGAGGACAATTATAATCGCACACAACGAAATGCTACACCATAGAAAGGATCGCGACTTGAGAAGTTCATGAGTACCGCACGCCAAATGCAGCTAAATAAAAAGGTGATATGTCGCTGCCCGCCTACTATATATGGATAGTTCCATGAGGTAGTCGGTCTGGCATTTGGACACGTGCACGGGCGCTGACGCCTGGCGGTGACGGAAATGGCAAATGGCCGCTCAACAATTCTAATTAAAGAGTAGCCCCATGCGCTGGAAACGGCAACATAACACCAGAATCCATGCTGGACACCGTTGAAACATGAAAGTAAACATGGTCCCTTCGAGAGGATCCGCAAATTGTCAAATTTACACCAGTAATTAGGGCCCACACAGTTCGAGTTAGATGTTCATGAGTACCACACGCAAATGAAGCTAAATAAACAAAATACAAATATTAAGGGGTGTCAAATAAAACCACATAAGCCACACGTATGGAATAATAACGGTTCTGATATTCTTACATGCTAATATCTCCATGTTTTACTTTTATCAGGTCACAAGGGATTTCACAATTGTAATATACATAGGACTGATTCGCTTGCTTGTGTTTTTAGTCTTGAAATGGTGAGTCGTAGTGTAAAGACCGTGTAATATTGTCTCCAATAAATAGGAATCTTGTTACAGACTCTTTTTTCTTTTGCAAAACTAGGTTTCAATGCATTCTATATCAAATTTTTAATAAGATTGTAAACCATATTTGTGCTACTCGTAATAAAATGAAATAATGTTTGTCATTCATGACTCTTACACATTAAATTTGGTTAATACGGCTAGCCACATAATCCTGAGCTTCACCTTAGCCAAAACATCTACTCCCTCAGTTTATAAATATAAGATGTTTTAGGTTTGTGAAGCAAATGTATCTAGACAAATTTTAGTGTGTATGTTCATTCGAATATACACACTAAAACTTATCTAGATATATTTGTTTCATAAAGCTAAAACATCTTATATTTATGAACGGTGGGAGTAAGTGTGAAGCTTGTGTGCAACCTATGCAGCCGCACATGCCTATAAAGGATAGACAATATTGGCACCATTATCCTTATACTTTCATATCTATGTTAGATGAATGGTATGCTGACTAAGTTGAAAGAAACATTTGATGATGATTAAGTGGTGATTCCACTAGATATGTATTTGTTGAATAATAATGATGAACGTCTACACTACTTTAATATCTAACGGAAAAAGTTAAGAATCAACTCAAGAGAATGATTAAGACGGCATGTTTATATTGAGTTGAAGAGTACCTGTTATTGAATTCAATTTATTGTGTGGAGAGCGCGATATAAGCCACGAGAGGTTGCCTCATCGTTAACCATACCTAACACTAGTACATAATAGGTCACGGATCCGCCACGCCACCAATTTCACGCCACTGTTTGAGGCATAATGGTGGCGTGACGATGCACTCCACCGTCATACCAAATGTTGGTGGCGCGTTGGTGTTCCCACGCCACCGTAGAATGCGTTTTATGGCATGCGGACCCACGCCACTGTATTGTTCGTTGATGGCGTGCGTGTACACGCCACCATGGTGTGCTTCTTCAGTTCTTGTTTTCCGCCGATACCATTTCGATTTTCAGGCACGGCAAATATTTGACACAGGCGTTTTTTCATTCAAATTTGCACACAAATCTAATAGAACAAATGGCGTTTTTTTCATTCAAATTTGCACACAAATCTAATAGCACCAACGACTTTTTTTCATTCAAATTTGCATACATTTTATTACATATGTATGCAGTTTGGGCACCTCTATCTAGCTAGAGCGGTGATGTCTACGCACTTCTATTCTTGTAGATACTTGTTGGGCCTCCAAGTGCAGAGGTTTGTAGAACAGCAGCAAGTTTCCCTTAAGTGGATCACCCAAGGTTTATCGAACTCAGGGAGGAAGAGGTCAAAGCTATCCCTCTCAAGCAACCCTGCAATTACGATACAGAAAGTCTCTTGTGTCCCCAACACACCCAATACACTTGTCAGATGTATAGGTGCACTAGTTCAGCGAAGAGATAGTAAAATACAAGTGGTATAGATGATTATAAGTAGCAAACGTGATGTGAAATAAATATCGCTGCGAGCAAACAAGTAACAAAATAGCAAGTAAACGGTGTGCAATGCTTGGAAACAAGGCCTAGGGATCATACTTTCACTAGTGGACACACTCCCAACAATATAACATGAATGAACAAATAACTTCTCTTTGCTAAGGCACTCTGAATTACTCTCCTATTGAATAACACTAATCATTGTGTAGTGGCTACAGAAGCACCCCTTAAAGTTCATCAAGTACTTGACAAACACCACTCATAGAGATATCCAAATCAAATCACAATTCAAGATAGAAATCATTGCAACTTAAACCAAGTACTAACACGGTGCACACACTGTCAACATTACACCATGAAAGGAGGAATAGATCACTCAAACTATCATAGCAATAATTATTCTCATAATCCACAAGAGATCACAATCATAGCCTAAACCAAGTACCACCATGATGCACGCACTGTCACCGTTACACCATAGCAGGAGGAATAGATTACTTTAATAACATTGCTAGAGTACACAAAATATCTGAATAATAACATGTACTTGTTCAACATGATACAAAGCTCACGATCACATAAAGATCACATCATGGGAGAGAGAGGTGAACCACATAGCTACCGGTAGAGCCCTTAGCCCCGGGGATGAACTACTCCCTCCTCATCATAGGAGACAACAAGGTTGATGGAGATGGCGGTGAGGTCGATGGAGACGGCGGAGATGGCGATGGAGACCGATGGAGATGGCTCCGGGGGCACTTCCCCGTCCCGGCAGGGTGCCGGAACAGAGACTTCTGTCCCCCGAAATTCGTCGGCGGTGGCGGCGGAGCTGCGGATCTCTTTCTGGAAAATTGCCAACTCTCCTAGGGTTTTTCGTCCCGAGGCTTTATATAGGCGAAGGGGCGTCGCGAGAGGGCAGCCAGGGGCTCCTCACACATGGGTGGCACGGCCAGGGCCTGGGCCGCGCCACCCTAGTGTGAGGGCAGGCCCTGGCCCCTCTCTGGCTCTCTTTCGGATGTCTGGATGCTCCCGGGTAAAATAAGACTTCAGGAGCTTGTTTCGTCCAATTCCGAGAATATTTCCTGTGTATCACTCTGAAACACAAAAACAGCAGAAAACAGGGAACTGGCACTGTGGCAACTCGTTAATAGGTTAGTTCCGGAAAATGCATAAAAGTGCCACTAAGTGTAACGAAACAATAGGCAAATGGTGTAAAAACAAACATGGAGCATCCAAAATTATAGATACGTTTGAGACGTATCAAGCATCCCCAAGCTTAACTCCTGCTCGTCCTCGAGTAGGTAAGTGATAACAAAAGAATAATTTTTGAGGTGACATGCACCTACACAATCTTGATCATATATGTAAGCATTGTGAGCTGGGATCATAAGAACTTAAAAAATGGGCATGAAGATATAATCTTGACAATAAGAACTTAGCAACCATGTTGTAAACATGCAAATGAACACAAACAAAAGATCATGAAAATGAAACAATGAAAGTCAAACGTGTGTTCGAATCATAAGGAAAACATACAAAAGGTTTTCAGCTTGTCCTTCAAAGAGAGCAAAACATAAATGCATAGGACACCTCAAAGTTTAAGAGGGCGACTAGATACAAATAATTTAAGAGCAAGTGAAACCAACAATATGAATCAATCAATGAACTTTGGGACAATGCATATCACACTAAGAATGACAACTATGCTCTCTTAACGGTGCATAAAGAATGAAGGTGGTGACTCAACATAAAAGTAAAGGACAGGCCCTTCGCAGAGGGAAGCAGTGATTGCAAGTTTTATAACCTTCAAAAATTATGGTACTTACCGGCTTTGAGCTCTCATTGCCCCCATCATAAGCATCTTGAATGGTTAAAGTTAATGCGAGAACAATTATGATGCATATGCTTGACAAATCATAAGTTGAAAACCTCGTGCCCCGTGAATACGAGTACCCAAACCTCATGCTACTTTACTTAGAGTCCCAAGCAAGGCTCTTGTCATTGTAAGTATATGCATATCATTGAAAACCGCCAATGGGGTACCTCCGTGCCCGATGACATGGAACAAGCCCACACCAAAATGACAGGACAAGCAGACAATGAACACGTCGACATCTCTTTTATTTGCTATATTGTTTAGCTTTTTATTGTGAGATGCGTCGTCGAATGTTCACCATGGGTATGCTGCAAATTTCCACCATGAATTATGCATGGCTTAGATTGGCGGCCCGGCGTTTCCCTAACACATATACTAACTTCATGATCCCTACAAGATTCCCAATTCATTTCACACCGCGGGCATCCATAAACAAAAGATCACGATATCAATTCAAAAAGAAGTGCAATGTTGAAAGCTTGCCCCATGACAGCATGGCTGGGCTAGAATCCAACTTACAACTTGCAAGCATAACAACTCAACATAAGAGACCATAATGTCAATTTTTTAAGAACAGGAAAAAGTAAAGTGTGCCTTCCGGTTTGTGAGAGCTTTACTAACCGAATTTCGCATAACACTGGTAAGAGTTTAATTTGAAGAGAAAATAAAAGCAAGTCAAATTTACTTGGAATAGCAAATTGCTAGTAGGTATGTATGGTGGACACAATGGAAAACTTTGGCTTTTAGGAGTTGGATGCACGAGTAGAGCTCATACTCAGTACAAGGTGAGGGCTAGCAAAAGACTGGGAGCGACCAACTAAGAGAGCAATAATGGCCATAATCATGCAAAGCGACAAAGCGACATTAAAAGAAGCATAAGATGGCATCAAAAGTCAAAAACTAAATGATCATGAAGGCTAATGGCGACTTTGTTAGAGTCTAACATGTGTGAGCATGCGCCAAGTCAACCCAAATAAAGCATCAAGGAGAAAACCAAAATAATGCTTCCATACAATAAAAACAACGCATGATTTTTTCAAAGGCCCATTAAGCAATCTTAGTTTTTTGAGACAAGTCATGCTACAGCAAAACCACTAAGCATACTATCAAAAAGACATCAAGCATGACATGAAAAAGCCTAAGCCGCAGTCTACACAAGCTCCTTCTTGTACCACTATTTTGCACAAAGCTTTTTCTCTTTTCCAACACCATTTGAAATTTTTATAGACACCTCTTTTGATGAAAACCAATAAAGATCAGAGGCAAAAATACACCTTGATGAAAAGATATGACAAGGTCTGAATGTAAATCAAGGCGAAAACGAAAACCAAAAGCAGTAGCAGAAAAAGAAGAACACTCATTGAACGATAAGAGTGAAAACTAGAGTGTTCTTGGCAAATGAAAAGCGAGTTCATCTCCTCCAAAAGAAACATGATATGATCTAACCATTTATTGCAGCAAACTAAACTAAACTAATACTGAAAACAAAAACAACTGACACTCCAAGAAAAACATATAGTGCATGAAGCAATAAAAATATAGTGTCTTGAAAGGTGACCTGATTTTTGCCGATGAAGAAGGGGTGCCTCGGGGGCATCCCCAAGCTTTGATGCTTGTACTTCTTAGATATTTCTTGGAGTGATGCATGGTCATCCCCAAGCTTGAGCTTTTGTCCATTCTTCAACTCATCTCATCATTCTCCAATCCCTACACTTGAAAACTTCCTTCATACAAAACTAAACACAAATCTATTAGCAACATTAGTTTAAGCATAACATATAATCAACCCTCTTTTTGCTTCAGGTTTCAACTCAAAACCACCACATATATAGCAAATACTACTGTAGCAACTTCTCTAAAAGTTCCGTGATCAAAAGAACTCAAAAGGAAGCGATAAAGTGGCAAACACAAATATTGGCAGAAATCAGTCAAAACTGAACAGCTGACAAAAGTCGAATTTTTGAGGGGTTTTCTGTTGCTCAAATCAAAAAGTGTTCAACTAACAAAAGTTTGGATATAACCTGGGTCATATGCACAAGAAATCGCAGGTCCAAAAGATATACAGAGAATTTATACGAATTTTTACGGTGCAGCACCGAAAACAGTTTCAGGACAGCAACATCCCCAAATCTTACCTCACTCAAATTAGAGGTTTCTCTTGGCACAACAACAAAATAAAAAGGATAAGGAGCGGTTATTACAGTAGTAATAACTTCCAAGACTCAAATAAAAGAAAAAGTACTGAAAATAAAACATTGGGTTATCTCCCAAGAGTGCTTTTCTTTAACGTCTTTGAGCTAGGCGCAGTAATTTGCAAAGATGCTCATGTGGGCGCCATATAAGAGCTTGAGGCAAAGGCGCCATATAGGAACTTAAAGCAATAGAGAGCATCAAAAAGCAAGTGTGAAAGACATTTATATCTGAACTACTTCCTATGCATAGGAATCTTGTAAGAAAATAAATCAACGAGGCACATAGTAGCAAGCATGGATAGATAAAACAAGTGCCACTTCAAGATTTGCAACATAAAGAGGGGAAACTTAATATTGTTGAGATCCATCAAACCATGTTTCCCTCTCTCATAATAACTTTCAGTAGCATCATGAATAGCATTAACAATATAACTATCATATAAAACATCCCTATCATGAGCCACATGCATAAAAGAATTAATACTCACCACAGGAACAATAGTAGTAGGAGCAGATTCAATAGAATAATTATTCTCATCACCATAATCATCATAAATAGGAGGCATATTGTAATCATAACTAATTTTATCCTCAATAGTAGGTGAACTGAAAATATTATACTCATCATCATAGCCATCATAAACTAGAGGTTTAGTATCATCACAAGCTAGAGAGCAACTATTTCGCAAAGCATATTCTTCAAACATATCATCATAAGAAGGAACATCACATAGGAGAGATAAAATATCATCAGAGCAAACTTTCTCCACTAAAGCTGGGGAACTAAAAATATCATGCTTAACAAAACCAGCTTCCCCAAGCTTAGACTTTTCTGTAGCATTAGTAACAACGGTGTTCAAAGCATTCATACTAATAACACTATTAGCATGCAAATTTAGCTCCAAAGGTTTTTCAATTTTCTCTTCAAACACTTCATATCTAAACTCAGGAAAAAGACTACAAAACTCTTTGTTTTCCATTAAGCCTAACTAGTGAAAATAAAAACAAGAAACAAAAAGATGTAATTGTAGAATCTAAAGGAAATAACTCCGAGTACTCACACAGGAGGATGCGAGTACCTTTTACCTTACCTCCCCGGCAACGGCGCCAGAAAAGAGCTTGATGTCTACGCACTTCTATTCTTGTAGATACTTGTTGGGCCTCCAAGTGCAGAGGTTTGTAGAACAGCAGCAAGTTTCCCTTAAGTGGATCACCCAAGGTTTATCGAACTCAGGGAGGAAGAGGTCAAAGCTATCCCTCTCAAGCAACCCTGCAATTACGATACAGAAAGTCTCTTGTGTCCCCAACACACCCAATACACTTGTCAGATGTATAGGTGCACTAGTTCGGCGAAGAGATAGTAAAATACAAGTGGTATAGATGATTATAAGTAGCAAACGTGATGTGAAATAAATATCGCTGCGAGCAAACAAGTAACAAAATAGCAAGTAAACGGTGTGCAATGATTGGAAACAAGGCCTAGGGATCATACTTTCACTAGTGGACACACTCCCAACAATATAACATGAATGAACAAATAACTTCTCTTTGCTAAGGCACTCTGAATTACTCTCCTATTGAATAACACTAATCATTGTGTAGTGGCCACAGAAGCACCCCTTAAAGTTCATCAAGTACTTGACAAACACCACTCATAGAGATATCCAAATCAAATCACAATTCAAGATAGAAATCATTGCAACTTAAACCAAGTACTAACACGGTGCACACACTGTCAACATTACACCATGAAAGGAGGAATAGATCACTCAAACTATCATAGCAATAATTATTCTCATAATCCACAAGAGATCACAATCATAGCCTAAACCAAGTACCACCATGATGCACGCACTGTCACCGTTACACCATAGCAGGAGGAATAGATTACTTTAATAACATTGCTAGAGTACACAAAATATCTGAATAATAACATGTACTTGTTCAACATGATACAAAGCTCACGATCACATAAAGATCACATCATGGGAGAGAGAGGTGAACCACATAGCTACCGGTAGAGCCCTTAGCCCCGGGGATGAACTACTCCCTCCTCATCATAGGAGACAGCAAGGTTGATGGAGATGGCGGTGAGGTCGATGGAGACGGCGGAGACGGCGATGGAGACCGATGGAGATGGCTCCGGGGGCACTTCCCCGTCCCGGCAGGGTGCCGGAATAGAGACTTTTGTCCCCCGAAATTCGTCGGCGGTGGCGGCGGAGCTGCGGAACTCTTTCTGGAAATTTGCCGACTCCTTTAGGGTTTTCCGTCCCGAGGCTTTATATAGGCGAAGGGGCGTCGCGAGAGGGCAGCCAGGGGATCCTCACACATGGGTGGCGCGGCCAGGGCCTGGGCCACGCCACCCTAGTGTGAGGGCAGGCCCTGGCCCCTCTCTGGCTCTCTTTCGGATGTCTGGATGCTCCCGGGTAAAATAAGACTTCAGGAACTTGTTTCGTCCAATTCCGAGAATATTTCCTGTGTATCACTCTGAAACACAAAAACAGCAGAAAACAGGGAACTGGCACTGTGGCAACTCGTTAATAGGTTAGTTCCGGAAAATGCATAAAAGTGCCACTAAGTGTAACAAAACAATAGGCAAATGGTGTAAAAACAAGCATGGAGCATCAAAAATTATAGATACGTTTGAGACGTATCAAGCGGCGGTCGGGATGATGTTAATCGCCTCTTTGGCAAGAAACAGCGCCGCTCGAGCTAAGGTTAGCGGGGACCAACGGCCGGCTTCTTGGCTTCTAATGGCCTGCGTCGCCACTACTCGAGGGGCTGTTGTTGCTGAGGTTGATGAAGACCCGCGGCTGGGAAGGTTGGCTCGTCGTCTCCTTCCTAGCTGACACTATTGCAGCCCTCTTCGCCATCGTCGCCCCTTCGGCCTCCTCTCTATGCTGTTGCCAGTTCGCCTGACAGGTGGGGTAGCCGGTGTCGCATGCCGCCTTCTCTTCAAGCTCCCCGTCAGATCGCCGTTCGGCTGCCATAAGCCTTTTGGTGGTCGCCTCTCTGCTCGAGGATGATGGCGCATACCTTCCTCGTAGAAGACTCCCTTTGTGCCGTCTCGAAGGAGCCGAGCAGGGCGGCCTGCAACGGGCTGCAAGGTGGCGGTGGCTCCTCCTCTTCCTCTTTCAAGCTCATGCTCACGTTAGTGTCGTTGTCCTCCAACGCGTCGAGGTAGCCCGAGGACTCTGACATGGGAGGCGAGCGTTTTGGTGGTGGAGGGACGCCGTGGGCAAGCTTGGCGTAGGTGGTGGCTAGGTGGCAAGGCATCATGGTGGCTGGCTAGATCTGGATCTAGGGTTTGTGTTCTGCGAGGCAGTCGATCTGATCTAGGGTTTGTGCTCCATAGTCGGCGAGGAGGGCATGCTTATATAGCGGGGGAAGAGTGGTGGATGGTGTCGTGGCATTAATCTCCAGCACCGAGATACGAGCCATCAGAGCGGGGAGGACCGGCGTTGAGATACGATCCGTCGGTGAATGGGGGAGAGAGGGCAGCGCCCATTGATGCGTCGCTCTGCGGCGGGAGACGGTAGGACGGGAAGAGTGGCGGGCGCAGAGTCACGGATGGGGCCTTTAGTAAAAGCTGCAAACGAAGAGATGGGACGAGCACGGGATGTGCGTGTTTAAATGCCGGCGTGGAAACTTATGCAACGCCACCATTTACCGCTAACACGTGGCGCGGATAGCACAAAACGCCACCATTATTACCGTGCTCGTGGCGAGGAGAGGACATCACACCACAATTATGACCGTGCCTGTGGCGCGGCAAACCCAGCCCACGCCATGATTCTGACCCAGGTTTGGCGTATGGTCGGGCCCACTAACCAGCGGCGCGGTGGGTAATGCTTGTCATGCCACCGACCGGTCAATAATGGTAGTGCGGCATGTTTTTCCATGCCGCTGCTCATAATAGTAGCGCAGCGCTAAAATAGTCTGCCACTAATAGATCAACCCTTATGAGGATTTTCCTACTAGTGTAAACAGGGGTTGCTAAAATGAAAAATCATACTCTAACCGATTCGGTTAATATCATGTTTGATACATTGGTTCCTCCAGAACATGGTGGAGACACCATCGCAGAACTGACTCTATGGGCATTCGTCAAAACGCTCATTGCAACGGAGATAAGCTTCGCCGCTGGAACCTTGTCACTTATGTGAAGATCCAAGTAAAATATTCAGCTCAGTAAATTTTGCCATGTGACGATGCAAAAGTACAGACTTTCAACTTAGTTACTTATATAACTTACTGCCTAACTAAAAGTACACGCTTCCTATGTGAAACACTATAAAACTAAAGCACAACACTGGGTTCAATGCACCATCAACCTAGACCACCTCGCCACTATGTCGAGCCTTGCCGCCTTTTGGGTAGTCGCATTGTCACTTGCTCCTTCATCCAGCCACCTCCCTCTAAAGTTCATAAAATACATATTACTAAGAAATTTGGAAAATACATAATCTAAAATATAAACTCCAAATTTAACTAGTATACAACGATACAACTACACAATGTTAACTACATCTTAACTAGTAATTGCAAATATCCCTTGCAAATAAATTATATAACAAAAAACATATCCTTTCCTAGTGCAGTAGATTGTAAGACTTCTGTTGGTTTTACTAAATGCAATCACTTTTTCTAGAGTACATTTTTCAATAGTTTCAAAGGATACGTTTTTAGTACTTATATAAAATTAAATTAAAATTATATACCGTTTATAAGGAAAGAAAACTTGTATTGTAAATCTAATCACAAAATATTGTGGATCTTGTTTACTAAAAATAGCTAGTGACTGGAGAAAATATTGGTAGATAAAATGAAGTACATAAGATAAGGGGATGTCGAATTTATCTCTCACTAGTTGTGGTCGCTTGGATCTGCCAGAATCGAGTTGGGGGAGAAGGAGAAGGCGAAGGACTTCGCCCTATTGCCGCCACCAATTACCCTTCGCTCTCCAATGGGGGAAAGGGAAGGGCTTTAGAGGCCCTCAGATCGGACTAGAATTCCACCTATGTGGTAGGTTCCACCTTGGCTCCAGACGCCGAGTGGCAGAGGGCCACATGCACCTCCCTATCGTGCTATGCCCACATGTTGTCCTCAAGTTTAGTCAAGGCCAGAAATAGCGGGGTGGCCTTGTCCAGGGCTATCGTCATTGCCTTTTCTTTGGCATCTGGATGTGGCGTCCCCCAATGCGGCATGAGTGGTGACAATGCTGACTCAATGGAGGGTCATGTGGCTGGTGCCAGCATGTATGGCTCTAGAGATGGCTTGACAGTGATGGGGAAGCGGAGGAATATCAGTTGTTGATTGTATGGCATGGAATTGAAGTGGCACATGTTCGCACATGAACATGTCACATGCACTCTTAGCAGTTTCCACCAAGGGTGATACACCGCAACGTGCGCTGAGGGAGGCTAGCTAATAGCACGATATGCAAGAAAACCATCCGCCTCTTTTGGCGCCCCGAAACCCAAGTATCGAGTGCAACCCTATTAGGGATTTTAAAGACTATGAGATGAATTAATCTAGCTCAACCGCTCTTAGCTCAGCTGCTGATTCGAGCAACAAAATGTACCAAAAACACGGAAGAGACGGAAGAAGAGACACATGTTTAAGGAGATAAAAAGTATATGTATTGATAGATTGTTGATTGTGTGATTAATTTCAATCAACCATTACCCCTCACATACATGGTGCGGCTAGTCTCCTTGTGGAAGTTTAGGACAACCTCTACAAGATTAAAATTCAAGAATCCTAGTCTAATTCCATCTCTAAATTTGGTTGATTCACTTCCGGATTCCTAATAGATATGGACCCAAGTATATGGTTTAGACCCATGTTAGAGCCACCTCATCCTTTTGTGTTGGAACAGAATCTGTATGGTGTTCATCATGCTTGCACTATCTTAGAGTTTTTATTCTAAGTGTAAAGTCGGCTTCCATTTTCTAGCCTTGTTAATGCACCTTCTAGATCCTTCTGGTCATAATTCCTTCCTTCTATGTACGAGTGAATGCCTTTAGTTTGAGTCATCCCTCAATCCGAATCATAACCAGATGTGTCCAACCAGTTTTCCAGTTGTCAGCATACCACCATGGTGTTGTATACACAAGGTTGTAAGAATCATCATAATCTTTCAAAAAAGGATATTGGGAAACAATATGTCCTAGGCATCGAATTAGATTTGGAGGTCTTGCAACCTATTCAATCTCCTCATATGAGGAAGGCACCATCAAGGCTACAATGACAACAACCATACGTATTAGACAACAATTCACCTAAGTCAAAAAGACATAAAGATACACCACATGGTTCTCCATGTTGTTAATATGAGAATTTCTGAAATTGTAAATGTGGTCAGAATTAATGAAGTGTAGCTAGCCCCATTGTCGTGAAGAAAAAACAATTGTTTCTCTTCCTTCCATTTACAATTGCTTAAAAGAAGCATAATTTGAGTCCTTTTTTGTGATCCACTGATACGTCCAAAACGTATCTACTTTCCCAAACACTTTTGCTATTGTTTCTCCCCTAATTTGTGTGTTCTGAATACAACTAACACGGACTAACGCAGTTTTCAGCAGAATTGCCCTGGTCTCTTGTTTTTGTGCAGAAATCCGACTTTCAGGAAAAATCCCGAAAAATACTGCAAAATTCCTATTTTACTAGAAGACCCACGGAGCCAAAAGACGAGACGGAGAGGGGCTGGAAGCCAGGCTCACCATCAGGGGGCGCGGCCCAGGCCTGGCCGCGCCCACCTATGGTGAGGCCACCTCGGCCATCGCCTCGACCCCTCCTTCCGCCTACATATACCCTCTAACCTGAAAGGAGCGAGGGTTCGGCGTTTTTCCCAGATAGACTTCCGCTACGCCGCCACCATCAGAAACCGTGATTTGGAACCAGAAACTCCGTTCGGGCACCCTGCCGGGACAGGGATTTGGAGGAGATCTTCATCACCATCATCACCGACGTCTCTCCATCAACCATCCATGACTACCCCATCCATGTGTGAGTAATTCCCGCTGTAGGCAAAGGGGATGGTAGGGATTGGATGAGATCATTCATGTAATTTGCTATGAGATTGTTAGGGCATAGTGCCTAGTATCTATTGTTAGTGCTTATGACATTGTTGCAACTTGTTGTGCTTAATGCTTATCACTTTGGGCCCGAGTGCCATGATCTCAGATCTGAACTTTTGTTATTGTTTTATGATGATACTTGTTGTTTATGATCTTACCTGCAACTTGTATACACATATCGTTGTCCGAAACCCGAGGCCCCAAAGTGACAACAATTGGGATAACCAGAGGGGATGGCTATGATGTGAGGATCACATGTGTTCACCGAGTGTTAATGCTTTGCTCCGGTACTTTATTAAAAGGAGTACCTTAATTACCAGTAGATTCCCTTGAGGCCCTGATGCAAACAGGCTGGTAGGACAAAAGATGTCATGCAAGTTTCTCATTGCGAGCATGTACGACTATTTACAGAACATGCCTATAGTTGTTTAGTACTAGGATGCTTTATCATTATTTATCTGCAATTGCCCATGTCTCACTGATTTCATGAATTATCTTATCCATGCAACGCCCGTACATCTATCCCTATGCCTACAATATTTAATCCTACTGTTTACTATTGCTATTATTACTGTCTTTACTTTATTATTGTTGCTACAATTTTACTACTGTGACCACTATAAAACTGTTGCTACTGATAAACCGCTACGAGCAAGTCTGTTTTCGGGTGCAGCTGAATTGATAACTCATCTGTTAAGACTTATAAATATTCTTTGGCTCCCCTTGTGTCAAATCAATAAATTTGGGTTTTACTTTCCTCGAAGACTATTGCGATCCCCTATACTTGTGGGTCATCATCCACTTTCGCCTACCACATTTCTTTGTCCTAGCAATGGAGGAGAAGATCCTCATCTGAAGCATATCCGGTTCTACATGTAGGCTACGAGTACTCCGCAATTTATTTTGCAACACTCCTTCAATTTTCGATATTTTTATGTATGGGTCCTTGCTATGTAGGCAGCCCACAAGTCTTTGTCGCTGTCTTCGCCAATGATCTATACATGGAGAGATTTAATTACATTTGTAGCAAAAACTCCTCTTCCAGGGTCTTACAAAAGGAAGGAAGCAACTATTTTCAGGAATTTCAGGATTTGAGATGTGAAATGGGGCAATAACTCATGAACTTTACTCAGGTTATGAAAGAAATTAAAATGATTCTCAGCCATGGTACGGTGCTTGGCATCAGGGGGAGGAGATGACTGGGATGATAGCATGGAAAGGTGAGGTGCTAATAATCTTGCGCATTTACAACATTTTTGTCTTCCATCAATTGGAGTGTCACATCTAAGAGGAATGGATGATACAACGCACATACTTAATTATATTATACCAATAAGGATTTACTACCTATTATGGTAGCTATGCGTGGATTTTTTCGACAATGCAGTCGATGTTTTTTTTATGCTGAAATGTGATATAGTTGATGTCCATTAAATTTTGTGCTGCCTTGTTAGGAGCCATGCTGTTCGTGCAAACAGAAAAAGAGTCGCTTCATGACGATGGAAAACTACAACAAAAGCACCAGCACCAACTAATGTGTTGCTCACGTGGTGCAAAATATTTGCTCAAACGTGCAGAACTACTAAAGATGTTTTGCACAGAAGTTTAAATTTTAGCTCACATGTGTATAACAACATTTTTTCAATGTAGACACGATGCTAATGCCGGATAGGGCTGATCCAACAGCTAGATGAGGGTGCCTAGCTAGTCGTAGGTGCCAGTTATTTAGCTATAATACATATCCGTGATGTTTTAGTGTTTTGAGAGAAATGGATTGGTTGTGCATTTACTATTTGAACCCATGCTGAAAGAGTACATTCTAACCAGAGGTGTAGACTGATGTACCTAAGTGAGGTGAAGAAATTAGACTGGCAAAACTGTATCAGCAGAGAGGAGTGACCTAATATACTCTGACTTCACGCGATAGTTTTTTAGAAACATAATAGAAACATAGACACTCACAATACAAACACACACTTATCCCTATGAATACACATATGCACACCCTATCCATTTAAGCACCTTCAAGAGATTGAGCCGGTGGATCTTCACATTAACACTATAGATCTTCAGAATAATTTTTAGGTTGTGCGAACCAAAAGGAATAGTGTTTTTGGGTTGTACCAAATCTGAAACCGAGTGAATTTATGTTCCGTCCCATAGTTTTCAAATAGGGATTCGCAAACAAGGAAGAAGAATTTGTTGTCATTTTTTCCTGTCAGGTAAAAAAAAGTCTTTACGCGTGAGCAATATCGATTGGGATACATCTATCTCTTCTGACCAACCTCTTTTGGACTCTTAAGTCCGCATATGTTTGGTAAAAGAAAAATCTTCTCCTTTAATTATATCATAAATTAAAAGTATTCAATTAAAACATGAAAACATGACTCGGTTGGTCATATAAGGTCCAAAGATAATGCACTCAATTTTTAGTAAAAATACATTAAACGGTAGAACCATGGCCCTTGGAAAGTAGCACATGCCTAAGTCATCTTCAAGCAATCAAGAGTTTCCAACTTCCTATCCCATGTCCGCAAGCAACTGGATTAAGAAGACCGCGCCTTGGCAACAAGATAAAGCGTGGCCTTGAGACGCACGGACAGTCCATACAGCTCGCTCATGTCCAGCTTCGACGCTCTGGCCGCGGTCGGCAACTCCCAGTCGAAATGGTACAGCAAGCTCGCGAGGGCCAGCTCGATCGACGGAACGGCGAACCCAACCCCAGGGCACCCCCTCCTCCCGCTGCCAAACGGCACCGATCTGAAGTCATCATGCCCCACGCCGTACTCGGCCGGGCCATCCAGGAACCGCTCCGGCACAAACTCCTCGGCGCGTTCCCATGTATCATTGTCGCGACCAATGGCCCAGGCGTTGATCACCACACGCGTCCGCGCCGGCACGTGGTAGCCAAGAAGCTCCGTGTCCTCGAGCGTCTCTCGGGGCAACAGGAGCGGCAGAGGCGCGTGCAGCCGGAGTGTCTCCTTGATCACCGCCCTGAGGTAGTGTAGCTTGCCGAGGAGGTCCTCGGTCATGTGGTTGGCGCCATTGTCGACGACGGTCGCTCGGATCTCGTCCTGGAGCTTACGCATTTTGGGTGGATGGTTGATGAGCTCCGCCATGGCCCATACTAGAGTTGTGTAGGTCGTGTCGGTTGCAGCGGCGAACATGTCCTGCCACATCATGCACACACAAACACATGAAGTTACATGATTCTGGGGATGAATTTATGAAGTGACATTCACTAATTAGATTGAAGCTAATTACTAGGTTTTTTTGTACAAGTATTTATTGGGTCTTCTATATGTAGAACGTGTGTACTGTGGACTGTAGTCAGTAAATATGAGAGAAATGCCATTCTACCATCCTTAAAAGGTCATGTGCTAGGTTTTATTCGATTATGTTGTGTTTCATTGGATCCGGTGTGGCACGGATCTTAAAGCACCATATCAACGACTCAAACATGCACATGAACTCACGTGGAAAATAACCACTCTCTATTTTCTTTTAACCCATAATTTGACTTCACAGATCAGTCGTGAAGAAATAGCGGGGTGGCCTTGTCCAGGGCTATCGTCATTGCCTTTTCTTTGGCATCTGGATGTGGCGTCCCCCAATGCGGCATGAGTGGTGACAATGCTGACTCAATGGAGGGTCATGTGGCTGGTGCCAGCATGTATGGCTCTAGAGATGGCTTGACAGTGATGGGGAAGCGGAGGAATATCAGTTGTTGATTGTATGGCATGGAATTGAAGTGGCACATGTTCGCACATGAACATGTCACATGCACTCTTAGCAGTTTCCACCAAGGGTGATACACCGCAACGTGCGCTGAGGGAGGCTAGCTAATAGCACGATATGCAAGAAAACCATCCGCCTCTTTTGGCGCCCCGAAACCCAAGTATCGAGTGCAACCCTATTAGGGATTTTAAAGACTATGAGATGAATTAATCTAGCTCAACCGCTCTTAGCTCAGCTGCTGATTCGAGCAACAAAATGTACCAAAAACACGGAAGAGACGGAAGAAGAGACACATGTTTAAGGAGATAAAAAGTATATGTATTGATAGATTGTTGATTGTGTGATTAATTTCAATCAACCATTACCCCTCACATACATGGTGCGGCTAGTCTCCTTGTGGAAGTTTAGGACAACCTCTACAAGATTAAAATTCAAGAATCCTAGTCTAATTCCATCTCTAAATTTGGTTGATTCACTTCCGGATTCCTAATAGATATGGACCCAAGTATATGGTTTAGACCCATGTTAGAGCCACCTCATCCTTTTGTGTTGGAACAGAATCTGTATGGTGTTCATCATGCTTGAACTATCTTAGAGTTTTTATTCTAAGTGTAAAGTCGGCTTCCATTTTCTAGCCTTGTTAATGCACCTTCTAGATCCTTCTGGTCATAATTCCTTCCTTCTATGTACGAGTGAATGCCTTTAGTTTGAGTCATCCCTCAATCCGAATCATAACCAGATGTGTCCAACCAGTTTTCCAGTTGTCAGCATACCACCATGGTGTTGTATACACAAGGTTGTAAGAATCATCATAATCTTTCAAAAAAGGATATTGGGAAACAATATGTCCTAGGCATCGAATTAGATTTGGAGGTCTTGCAACCTATTCAATCTCCTCATATGAGGAAGGCACCATCAAGGCTACAATGACAACAACCATACGTATTAGACAACAATTCACCTAAGTCAAAAAGACATAAAGATACACCACATGGTTCTCCAAGTTGTTAATATGAGAATTTCTGAAATTGTAAATGTGGTCAGAATTAATGAAGTGTAGCTAGCCCCATTGTCGTGAAGAAAAAACAATTGTTTCTCTTCCTTCCATTTACAATTGCTTAAAAGAAGCATAATTTGAGTCCTTTTTTGTGATCCACTGATACGTCCAAAACGTATCTACTTTCCCAAACACTTTTGCTATTGTTTCTCCCCTAATTTGTGTGTTCTGAATACAACTAACACGGACTAACGCAGTTTTCAGCAGAATTGCCCTGGTCTCTTGTTTTTGTGCAGAAATCCGACTTTCAGGAAAAATCCCGAAAAATACTGTAAAATTCCTATTTTACTAGAAGACCTACGGAGCCAAAAGACGAGACGGAGAGGGGCTGGAAGCCAGGCTCACCATCAGGGGGCGCGGCCCAGGCCTGGCCGCGCCCACCTATGGTGAGGCCACCTCGGCCATCGCCTCGACCCCTCCTTCCGCCTACATATACCCTCTAACCTGAAAGGAGCGAGGGTTCGGCGTTTTTCCCAGATAGACTTCCGCTACGCCGCCACCATCAGAAACCGTGATTTGGAACCAGAAACTCCGTTCGGGCACCCTGCCGGGACAGGGATTTGGAGGAGATCTTCATCACCATCATCACCGACGTCTCTCCATCAACCATCCATGACTACCCCATCCATGTGTGAGTAATTCCCGCTGTAGGCAAAGGGGATGGTAGGGATTGGATGAGATCATTCATGTAATTTGCTATGAGATTGTTAGGGCATAGTGCCTAGTATCTATTGTTAGTGCTTATGACATTGTTGCAACTTGTTGTGCTTAATGCTTATCACTTTGGGCCCGAGTGCCATGATCTCAGATCTGAACTTTTGTTATTGTTTTATGATGATACTTGTTGTTTATGATCTTACCTGCAACTTGTATACACATATCGTTGTCCGAAACCCGAGGCCCCAAAGTGACAACAATTGGGATAACCAGAGGGGATGGCTATGATGTGAGGATCACATGTGTTCACCGAGTGTTAATGCTTTGCTCCGGTACTTTATTAAAAGGAGTACCTTAATTACCAGTAGATTCCCTTGAGGCCCTGATGCAAACAGGCTGGTAGGACAAAAGATGTCATGCAAGTTTCTCATTGCGAGCATGTACGACTATTTACAGAACATGCCTATAGTTGTTTAGTACTAGGATGCTTTATCATTATTTATCTGCAATTGCCCATGTCTCACTGATTTCATGAATTATCTTATCCATGCAACGCCCGTACATCTATCCCTATGCCTACAATATTTAATCCTACTGTTTACTATTGCTATTATTACTGTCTTTACTTTATTATTGTTGCTACAATTTTACTACTGTGACCACTATAAAACTGTTGCTACTGATAAACCGCTACGAGCAAGTCTGTTTTCGGGTGCAGCTGAATTGATAACTCATCTGTTAAGACTTATAAATATTCTTTGGCTCCCCTTGTGTCAAATCAATAAATTTGGGTTTTACTTTCCTCGAAGACTATTGCGATCCCCTATACTTGTGGGTCATCATCCACTTTCGCCTACCACATTTCTTTGTCCTAGCAATGGAGGAGAAGATCCTCATCTGAAGCATATCCGGTTCTACATGTAGGCTACGAGTACTCCGCAATTTATTTTGCAACACTCCTTCAATTTTCGATATTTTTATGTATGGGTCCTTGCTATGTAGGCAGCCCACAAGTCTTTGTCGCTGTCTTCGCCAATGATCTATACATGGAGAGATTTAATTACATTTGTAGCAAAAACTCCTCTTCCAGGGTCTTACAAAAGGAAGGAAGCAACTATTTTCAGGAATTTCAGGATTTGAGATGTGAAATGGGGCAATAACTCATGAACTTTACTCAGGTTATGAAAGAAATTAAAATGATTCTCAGCCATGGTACGGTGCTTGGCATCAGGGGGAGGAGATGACTGGGATGATAGCATGGAAAGGTGAGGTGCTAATAATCTTGCGCATTTACAACATTTTTGTCTTCCATCAATTGGAGTGTCACATCTAAGAGGAATGGATGATACAACGCACATACTTAATTATATTATACCAATAAGGATTTACTACCTATTATGGTAGCTATGCGTGGATTTTTTCGACAATGCAGTCGATGTTTTTTTTATGCTGAAATGTGATATAGTTGATGTCCATTAAATTTTGTGCTGCCTTGTTAGGAGCCATGCTGTTCGTGCAAACAGAAAAAGAGTCGCTTCATGACGATGGAAAACTACAACAAAAGCACCAGCACCAACTAATGTGTTGCTCACGTGGTGCAAAATATTTGCTCAAACGTGCAGAACTACTAAAGATGTTTTGCACAGAAGTTTAAATTTTAGCTCACATGTGTATAACAACATTTTTTCAATGTAGACACGATGCTAATGCCGGATAGGGCTGATCCAACAGCTAGATGAGGGTGCCTAGCTAGTCGTAGGTGCCAGTTATTTAGCTATAATACATATCCGTGATGTTTTAGTGTTTTGAGAGAAATGGATTGGTTGTGCATTTACTATTTGAACCCATGCTGAAAGAGTACATTCTAACCAGAGGTGTAGACTGATGTACCTAAGTGAGGTGAAGAAATTAGACTGGCAAAACTGTATCAGCAGAGAGGAGTGACCTAATATACTCTGACTTCACGCGATAGTTTTTTAGAAACATAATAGAAACATAGACACTCACAATACAAACACACACTTATCCCTATGAATACACATATGCACACCCTATCCATTTAAGCACCTTCAAGAGATTGAGCCGGTGGATCTTCACATTAACACTATAGATCTTCAGAATAATTTTTAGGTTGTGCGAACCAAAAGGAATAGTGTTTTTGGGTTGTACCAAATCTGAAACCGAGTGAATTTATGTTCCGTCCCATAGTTTTCAAATAGGGATTCGCAAACAAGGAAGAAGAATTTGTTGTCATTTTTTCCTGTCAGGTAAAAAAAAGTCTTTACGCGTGAGCAATATCGATTGGGATACATCTATCTCTTCTGACCAACCTCTTTTGGACTCTTAAGTCCGCATATGTTTGGTAAAAGAAAAATCTTCTCCTTTAATTATATCATAAATTAAAAGTATTCAATTAAAACATGAAAACATGACTCGGTTGGTCATATAAGGTCCAAAGATAATGCACTCAATTTTTAGTAAAAATACATTAAACGGTAGAACCATGGCCCTTGGAAAGTAGCACATGCCTAAGTCATCTTCAAGCAATCAAGAGTTTCCAACTTCCTATCCCATGTCCGCAAGCAACTGGATTAAGAAGACCGCGCCTTGGCAACAAGATAAAGCGTGGCCTTGAGACGCACGGACAGTCCATACAGCTCGCTCATGTCCAGCTTCGACGCTCTGGCCGCGGTCGGCAACTCCCAGTCGAAATGGTACAGCAAGCTCGCGAGGGCCAGCTCGATCGACGGAACGGCGAACCCAACCCCAGGGCACCCCCTCCTCCCGCTGCCAAACGGCACCGATCTGAAGTCATCATGCCCCACGCCGTACTCGGCCGGGCCATCCAGGAACCGCTCCGGCACAAACTCCTCGGCGCGTTCCCATGTATCATTGTCGCGACCAATGGCCCAGGCGTTGATCACCACACGCGTCCGCGCCGGCACGTGGTAGCCAAGAAGCTCCGTGTCCTCGAGCGTCTCTCGGGGCAACAGGAGCGGCAGAGGCGCGTGCAGCCGGAGTGTCTCCTTGATCACCGCCCTGAGGTAGTGTAGCTTGCCGAGGAGGTCCTCGGTCATGTGGTTGGCGCCATTGTCGACGACGGTCGCTCGGATCTCGTCCTGGAGCTTACGCATTTTGGGTGGATGGTTGATGAGCTCCGCCATGGCCCATACTAGAGTTGTGTAGGTCGTGTCGGTTGCAGCGGCGAACATGTCCTGCCACATCATGCACACACAAACACATGAAGTTACATGATTCTGGGGATGAATTTATGAAGTGACATTCACTAATTAGATTGAAGCTAATTACTAGGTTTTTTTGTACAAGTATTTATTGGGTCTTCTATATGTAGAACGTGTGTACTGTGGACTGTAGTCAGTAAATATGAGAGAAATGCCATTCTACCATCCTTAAAAGGTCATGTGCTAGGTTTTATTCGATTATGTTGTGTTTCATTGGATCCGGTGTGGCACGGATCTTAAAGCACCATATCAACGACTCAAACATGCACATGAACTCACGTGGAAAATAACCACTCTCTATTTTCTTTTAACCCATAATTTGACTTCACAGATCAGTCGTGAAGATATAGCATGCCTACTTTTTTTTTAATATGACAACATACAAGAAAGGCTACTTCAAAAGTCGGTTATCTATACTTTTTATAAAAAGAGGTCGGACCAGCAACAAATAATGTTGGTCTATTTCAACATACAAGTTATCCACAACACTTACTCCTTTAACCAACCAATTGGTCACATCAGTGCAGTAACATTCATTACTTACTGTCTAGCTTTACATGAAAGATATCCAAACCATCTTTTTTTATGGCCATCGATTTCCAGGTCATCCTTTCTATTGCCCTTCAGTTGGTAAGATCACACATTCAGCTATGTAATTACACCGTTAAATCATATGGATATGGAACACTAGAATTAGTTTTGCAAATTATTTTTAATGGTGCAAATCATATAATTGTTGCCCTCTCTCAAGAAGTATATGAGATCATGTGCTCTAGTATATGTAACTTGTCAAGAAGTTGCTAAAAGCATTATGCGCTAACATGGATAACATTTTCATGCGAGCCATCCACACAATTTGCTTCTTAATTGTACCTTAGCTACACCAATCAGGTACACCCTGAACCACAATGACCCTTAAATTGTAGCTTAAGCACGATGTTAACCTTCGGCCTGAATACCGGAGGCAACTTAACGATTAATCATTGGGCGTGGCTAGTTCTAGGTCGACCTACATCTAACTTAATTCTGGGTCACCTACTTTAATTTGCAATTGCATACACATAACTATTATATTCCCTTTATTGAAAAAAATATTAAACACATATGCAATTCTTATATGCAATTATGCATGAATCACGATCAAAACTAACGATACTATAGTCGACTTAGAACTAACGTAATACCCGGTCCACCTAAAACTATCAATTATCTTTGTTCTTCTGTTTAGAGCACGATGATGCTCCTAGCACTTGGTACGCATCTAGCGATCCTCTTGTTCCTTTGAGATTATCTGGTTTCGCTGAACGTGGAGGATTGACATCCAAGCAAAACCGCAAATCGTCATGTGTGTGCCAAGGATATATACGTACCAGGACAATGGCCTTGATGCCGACCGTGTCGAACTGGTCTCCTCCGGCGTCCTCTCCCGCCTCGCTCACGTCCAACAGCACGTCCACGAAGTCTCGGTGATCGTCCTCGCCGTCGCCAACAGGCCGTCCTCCGGGGAGACGACGCTGACGGTGGTCCGCTATGACCTTCTCAAGCAACCCGTCCATGACCTTGCTCGTCCGCGCCGCCTTGGCGTCAAACCCCATCAGCGTGTCCACCCACGCCAGCCACGGCACGAACTCCCCAAAGGTGGCCGTCCCCAGTAGCTCCTCGAAGTCGGCGAACACCTCAGCCAGGCCGTCGTTGATCCCATAGCCCCCGTCGTCGCCGAACGTGGCCCGCGAGATCACCGCGTTGGTATAAGAGATGAGCTCCTCGGTCAGGTTCACCACGACGTTATCATCGTCAGGACGCGAGCCAGCGGAGGCGCAGGCGACGCTTCGGACACGGCCGAGCAGCGCGGCGGCCTCCTGCTCGCGGACGCGGCGGAAAGCGGCGACGCGGCGAGCGCTGAGGAGGTGGAGCACGCACACGCGGCGAGCCTGGCGCCAGTACTCCCCGTAGGGGGCGAATGCCATGTCGCGGCCGTAGAGCAGCCGCTCCGCCATGCGCGTCGTAGGGCGGCTCGCGAAGGCGAGGTCGCGGGTCTTCATGACCTCCTGCGCTGCGGCCGCCGAGGAGGCCACGACGGTGGGCACGCCCCCGAGGCGTAGGAGCATGACAGGACCGTGCGGCTCGGCCAGAGACCGGAGCTTCCGGTGCGGCAGGGAACCGAGAAGTGGGAGGTGGCCGAGGATGGGAAGACCCCACGGTGACGGGGGCAACCGTCGTCTGCCGCCATTGCTGCTCGAGTGATGACGCTTCTTGGTGAATAGGAGGAAGGAGAAGATAGGCACAAACAGGGTGAGGAGGAGGATTAGGGGTGGATGCAAGAATGCAAAAGACGACACGTCCATTTTCTGTACTGCGTGGTGATAACTGATAATGCAAGTGCAGGCGCACTCTGCTCTTGTTTGTAAGCTTGTTTTGAACTAACGTGACGTGAGTGTATTCTAATGGGACGCATGCATGTGTGATCAATCATACTAGTAGCTAGGTTGAGATCCTCTCGTGGACGAGCAATTTCATTCTTTCTTCTCCACTCCAACCTTATCGTTCCAAACGTCTCCATCTCTTTCACATCAGATGCGGATTAGAACTGACTTTTCCACTTCCATTTTCATATTTTTGAACAAATACAGATGTGAGTATGGATGTTGTCGAATACGAATTCATCAAGGGTGTTACTCAAATATGGAAGAATCAGATACTTTCCTTATTTGGAACATATACGGATATAACAAAATAAAATACTTGTGTCTTGTAATGAGTCATCAATTGTAAAACTATAGATAGATAAATATACTTATCTAAACTATAAGATTGGAGTTGGTGAAGGCACTTTTAGACTACATCATTTCACTTCCGATTTTACCCCTAACACCAGAATTAATACGGCGTCATCATGCGCAAAAATCAGGGATTTGATGCGCAATAAATAAGATGTAATTATACTGCATGTTGACCTTTTTTCCATCGTTAGCCTACTATCAATCAAATCGTTACTTGCCTTTTCTTTCCATCGTTAGCCTACTATCAATCAAATCGTCACTTGCCAAAATATAGCTTCCTTCCAGCCAATGAGAATGGAGAAAAATTCTATGGGATCTCATCCGAAGGACCGCAACCTGGTAGTCAATGATCTATCGTGGTAGTTTTCATTCTAGGAACATACCTATACGATATACCTGAACAGTTTTCTTGTGATCGTGTACTGTTGGTGGCATGGCGATGACATCCTCTACTCCCGCTGAAGCGACTCCCGTCGTGTGCTCCCGATATCGTGTACGTGGTGCCCATCAGGCTGCCGATGAGTCAGAAACCCGGACGTGGTGTAGCAACGAGTCTACCCTGCTGATTCACCTGGACAAACTCGTTCCTTGTTTAGCTCGAAGATGGTTCCTAATGGTGGGGTGCACAAATTAGTTTAGCTCAGGGGCGGAGGCAGGAAAATAATATAAGGGGGGCCAATGAAAGAAATCAGTGCACTAAAATTGTTAGGGAGGGCCAGACCACTAAAATACCTACTTTTGGGTGGTTTTTTGCATAAAAATCCAGGGGTATATAAGAAATTTCTCCATGTTAGGGGGGGCCAGGCCCCTGCTGGTCCCCCCCTATCTCCGCCACTGGTTTAGCTCATCGTCAAACTGCTAGGGCTCAACACGATCACACATCGAGAAATCGTTCAAAGATAAATACACCAAGATGTGTATTTTATTTTGCAAAGATAAATACACATCGAGAAATCGTTCAAAGATAAATACACCAAGATGTGTACACCAAGATGATCAGTTTGAAACATTGACGAATCCTTGAATCGTCTCCTCCTCATGGTCATGAAATTTTGCAGCACCTCGTCGACGGCTTGATGCCTATGCACGGTGACATACACGATGGCATAGTTGTGGCGTCGGGAGTACTAAGTTTTGTGCCGCACTGGTTCTTTGGTGGCGCCACCAATACCTATTATGGAATAAGCTCACCGCAACTAGCGGCGTCGTGTTCCTGCTCCCCGTCGGCCATGTCACTGGGTGCCGCGCAAGCGTTCCTCGAAGCATTGGCGATCGCGTAAGCGGAGGCCTCTCAGATGTTGAGTGTTGAGATAGTTAGTGTGTTATTGGATGCGTTTGCGATGACGCAGTCGGAAGTTGGCCAACTATAGTGCAAGCCACAAACAAATTTTCAACTTAGATTTCCCTCTGAGTAATAAAACACAAAACATTTCCAATTCCAAGGGTGTATAAGGCTTCTATTTTTCAGCTAAGAATGCCATACGGGTTTTAATTCTTTCCTTGCTCAATTTTTTTATGTTACCTTTTCATTTCTCAAGTCTGAATTTCACGCGACACTTAATATATATGGATCGCCTAAGGCATTCGGAAAACATTGGATATGGTTGGCTATAAGACATGATAACAAAACTGTACATGTTTTCGGTGTATATTTTATTTCATGTGTATTGGTACAGTTTAGTATCACCTGAATGGTGATTCGAGTACTATTCTCTGGAAAAAGGCTTGAAAGTTTAGGTGCCCTTCAAGGTAAAGAAAAAAAGGTTTTCACGTGAAAGCAACTTCAAAGTTTTGGTATCCTTCAGGGTAAAAGAAGGTTTTGGCGTGGAAGATTTCCTGCTTGCCCTTAATTACTTCAAAGTTTTGGCACCCTGCATGAATGTTAAGGATCCCTAATGTAACTGATTTTTTCGTAGAACAAAGAAGCATGGTTTGAACAATGAAACAAGTGGCACATCAAACTGGTCAAGGTATATTTGTTACTTCCGTTTTGAACTAAAATAACTTACTTAGATATTAGGGGACTAGAAGAACAAGCAAAAATTATCAGGAAACTTGATTAGAAAGCACGAGAAAAGTAGATATCCATTTGTCAAAAATAATGATCTCATTGACCAAAAATCAACCAAAAGAATCAAGATAAAAATAAGATATATATAAATTCATGAAAAGTAATTATTTTGTCTTTCAAGTTTTCTCAATTTTCTTAAACTTAGTTGAGGGATCAAAAATATATTTTTTCTTACAATTAATCCACATAGAAGCTAGCCACAAACATCAAAACCAATGTAAAATTCAAGTGTCACTTTCAAATTGTAGTGATTAAGCCTATCAAGACTATGCTATGTAGTTTGAGGAAACCACATTGCATGTTCTTTACCTCGGCTAGATGAGTGTTCTCTTAAATGGTGCTGGAAAATGTGCCTTTGTTTTTATATCCTCCACATTACCGTCAATTTTCACTACATTTGTGGATATAAAAAATTTAAAAAGCCGTGGCAACGCACGGGCATTCAGCTAGTATACAATAGTTTCTAGTTCAACCACACACAAGAAATTGAACACTTTCTTAGTTTTTGGTAAGATAATTGACATCTCGCGGTAGAATTACTAAAATTGGCTGACGTAATTTTATTAAAATGCGGATATATGCGTTACCATTTCCACGTTTGATTCAATTCAATACCACATTCGTATTTGTATTTGTAGAACAAATCTGGATATTAACCATTTTATTTGCATCTTCATCCGGATTCAGATATTTCCACATCCATTTTTTATTTCTCAAAGATTGAATAATTCGAATTATCCACTACACTGTTGTAGACACCAGTCAATCGGTCAACTCGATCCATTTCGAGTTGTATCCATCATGTTAATCCCACCGCATATTTTGGTGGATGCCATGATGGTTAGTGAATGAATCCACTTCGACCAATCTCTCCCTCAAAAAGGAAAAAAACAATCCTTAATGTCCGACGATTTTGGTCATCAACAGTTGGTGTCGTCTATGGGACTGAGGGAAGAATCATCGCGTCTCAAAAGTCGGCTACCGCACGCCTTTCAGCCTCGTTTCCGGTAAAACCGAATCCTAGGTTTCCCATCAAGTTGGAGATGAACAATGCCATGGTATTTTACCGCCAATAGATTTGTAGTATGGCAGGGGCTCATTAAATGTGTATCATTTCTTAGATGATAAGCCCCTTAGTAAAACAGATCGGATGCGAAATTAAAACTGACTTTTCCACACCCATTTTCATATTTTTGAAGAAAATAAAAATATGAATATGGATGTTGTCAAATATGAATTCATCGAGGTTGTTACTCGAATATGGAAGCGAATGAGATACTTGCTTTATTCGGAACATGTAAGAATATAACATTAAATAATAGACTTGTGTCTTAAAATAAGTCATCAATTGTAAGCCGATAGAGAGATAAATAATTATATAATAGTTTGTAGTTCAACCACACACAAGAAATTGAACACTTTCTTAGTTTCTAGGTTGGATAATTGACATCTTGAGCTAGAATTACTAAAACTGGCTGACGTGATTTTATTCTAACTAGCATGGTGGCCCTCGCAAATGCGAGGGCAACGCTCTTTATCTTTAGTTATTTAGTCTTATTCCTATTTAACTATTTATAATCATGCATATTCGTATTGTGTCATTAAATATGATATGGTTTTTAACACCTAAGATCCTATGCATGTAACTTTTTTCAAATGGTAAAGTAATCATTCACTCACAAATTAAAGATTATTAAAGTTCTTTCCAGACATGTGATAAATTATTTTATTTAGATTATCATTTACGGAGACTATAATGTTATAATATCTATAACCACCTTGTATGAATATATCGAACCACAAATGTATTTTCCTGAAACTCGTAGATGTTTCCCTCGCATTTGTCGCATTTGTGAGGGCCACCATTCTAGTTGCATTAATTTTTAAGTTAGAAAGATACATTTGATATTGAATATTACAGGTTAAATTTAATCGAAATGCTACTTCCTACATGTTTTTTAGGAATTTCATTACTTTCCTTATCTCATAAAAACTCCTCTACTTTCTCACGTCAATTAGCCAAGGTTAATTCCACCAAAAATTGGTGTTTTTTTGCTCCATGCGCGTTCTTAATTAGCAAGAGTAAATTTTATTGCCATCTTGAACTTCACATATATATCGAGTCATATTTCTTTTTACCTAATTAGAGATCGAACTTCTAGTACTCCCTTTGTACCTACTTATTAGGCTGCCATGTAGTTAAACAAAAAACTGATCATAATTTTGATAAAAAATCTGAATTGTAAGTCAATAAATTATACCATTGGATTCAAATCAAAAGAGTTTTCCAATAATATATTTTTATGACATATAATTTATATTTTATTGATTAAATTTATGGTTAATTTTTTCTTAAAATATGTGTTGGCCTAATAAACTGGTGGTAGTAGTTCTATGAACTGCTTTACTCATAATTGTTTTGATTTTACATATAATTTCTGTAATTTATGTACATGCGTTGGTAGCCATATAATTTATCTTGCACGCACCTAAAGCGTATTATTTATCTAGGATGTTAGACCTTTGATTGTAAAGTAGGCTTTTTTTAGAATCATAAAGTAGGTAAATTAATTGGTCTATACTTGCTTCTTTTATTCTTTGTACACAGGCCCGTATTTTGTTTCCTTGGCCCACCTAGTTTAAGAGGATTTGATCGGTAATTTTTTTTATTCGATACGTGGGTTGTTCGCTAGTATTACGTCTGGACTTCTATGAACTGCTTTACTCATAATTGTTTTGATTTTACATATAATTTCTGTAATTTATGTACATGCGTTGGTAGCCATATAATTTATCTTGCACGCACCTAAAGCGTATTATTTATCTAGGATGTTAGACCTTTGATTGTAAAGTAGGCTTTTTTTAGAATCATAAAGTAGGTAAATTAATTGGTCTATACTTGCTTCTTTTATTCTTTGTACACAGGCCCGTATTTTGTTTCCTTGGCCCACCTAGTTTAAGAGGATTTGATCGGTAATTTTTTTTATTCGATACGTGGGTTGTTCGCTAGTATTACGTCTGGACCGTTTTACTTTTTTTCTGCCTTTACGTGTCAGCGTGGACTTTTTGGTACACATCGGATGTTACGTAACTTATTTTATCTTTTAATCTATACCGTAAAATTTAGAATCAATGGACTATATATTTCTATCATATGTGGATCAACGTGGTGCCCCTATTTTAGACCTCCGTATTGTGCTTTTAGTATATAGTAGATAGATGTGGATATATGCGTTACTACTTCCAACGTTTGATTCATATTCAATATAACATTCGTATTTGTATTTGTAGACTCGAAACCGGATGTTAACCGTTTTTTATTTCCATCTTGTCCAGATTCAGATATTTCCACACCCATTTTTAATTTCCTTAAAGATTGAATAATTCAAATTATCCACTACGTACACTGTTGCGGACACCAGTCAATCAGCCATCTCGATCCATGTATTTCGAGTTGTATCCATCACGTTAGCGTGGACGCCATGAGTACGCGGTTCGTGAATGAATCCACTTCGACTACCATCCGTCAATGTATATATCGATTGAAGACGACGGCGGTTGTCCTTTTTTCTTCACGTACGACACTCCACAGTACCCCACACAGCTGGAAGATACGTGCAGTGAACGTGAATGTCTGCAGCACGCACCAGTCGTCCCGACGATCATGGCCTTCGTCTCGCCTCTTGCGCTCGTGCTCCTCCTCCTTGCCTTGGTCGTATCTCTCCTGTACCTCCGTCGTTGTAAGCCCGCTCCTCCGCGCAGCGGCAGCGATGGAAGAGAGAGGCAGCTGCCGCCGTCGCCGCGCGGCCTCCCGCTCCTCGGCCACCTCCATCTCCTGGGCACCTTGCCGCACCGTGCGCTCCGGTCCCTGGCCGCGGCGCACGGCCCGGTCCTGCTCCTCCGGCTCGGCCGCGTGCCCGCCGTGCTCGTGTCCTCGGCTGCCGCCGCCGAGGAGGTGATGAGGACCCGCGACCTGGCCTTCGCCAGCCGGCCACGGAGCGCCATGGCCGAGCGGCTGCTCTACGGGCGCGACGTGGCGTTCGCGCCCTACGGCGAGTACTGGCGCCAGGCGCGCCGCGTGTGCGTGGTCCACCTCCTCAGCCCTCTCCGCATCAGCTCCTTCCGGCGCGTCCGGGAAGAGGAGGCCGCCGCGCTGGTCGACCGGGTCCGCGCCGCGGGGGCCGGCGGCGCCGTCGTCGACCTGTGCGAGCCTCTCATCGTCTACGCCAACACGGTCGTCTCGCGGGCCGCGTTCGGCGACGAGAGCGCGCGCGGCTTGTTCGGCGGCTGTGACAAGGGATGCGAGCTGAGGAAGGTGTTCGCGGACTTCACTCAGCTGCTTGGTACGGCGCCTGTGGGGGAGCTCGTGCCGTGGCTTGGGTGGCTGGACGCCGTGAAGGGGACGGAGGGCAAGATCAGACGGACCTTCGAGTCGCTCGACGGTGTGCTCGAGAAGGTGATCGACGACCACCGCCGCCGGCGACAAGTCGGTCGGCAGATGGGACGCGACGGTGACGATCACAGGGATTTCGTGGACGTGTTGCTGGACGTGAACGAGACCGACAACGAAGCTGGCATTCGGCTCGACACGATCGAAATCAAGGCCATTATCCTGGTACGTACGTGCTCTTCAATCTTCTTTACCCGTTGCATGCCATGGCAGTAGTAAGCAGTTTGACAAGTTTCGTGTCTGCATCGTTGGGCGTGGACGCAAGCAGGACATGTTCGCGGCGGGGACGGACACCACGAGCACGGCGATGGAGTGGGCCGTAGCGGAGCTCGTCACGCACCCGAGCAGCATGAGGAAGGTCCAGGACGAGATCCGGGCGGTCGTCGGCGTCGCCGATCGTGTCGTCACCGAGGACCACATGAACAAGCTGAGCTATCTCAAGGCCGTGGTCAAGGAAACACTGCGTCTGCACACTCCGGTCCCTCTCCTCGTGCCACGGGAACCACCCAACGACGCCGAGATACTGGGCCACCACGTCCCGGCGGGCACGCGGGTCGTGATCAACGCTTGGGCCATCGGCCGGGACCCCGCGTCGTGGGACAGCGCGGAGGAGTTCGTGCCGGAGAGGTTTCTCGGCCGCGCCGCCGTGGACTACAGGGGCCAGGACTTCGAGCTGATACCGTTCGGCGCCGGGCGGCGGGGGTGCCCCGGCGTTGGGTTCGCCGTGCCGACCGTGGAGATGGGGCTCACGAGCTTGCTGCACAATTTCGACTTGGCGCCGGCCGCCGGGACTTCGCTGGACATGCGCGAGGTGAACGGGCTCTCCGTGCGGCTCAACTCCGGCCTGCCGCTCGTCGCTAAACCACGGTTTCCTTGAATCAAATTGTTGCGCTTCTTGGGTTGTAGTAGATGGTATATGATCGTGGGGACTGGGGAAGTGTTGTCTGCTTCAACTGTTGGCTGGAATGAACCAAAAATATACTCTCTCCCTCCGTTTTTAAATATAAGATATTTTAGATTTGCGAAATAAATATATCTAGATAACTTTTAGTGTGTATATTCGAGTGAACCTACACACTAAAAAATGTCTAGCTACATTTGCTTCACAAAACTAAAACATCTTATATTTTGAAACGTAGGGAGTATTATTTTGAAAATGCATCATATATACCGTGCTAATTTATTATTACGATTTTGCTAGTTCTGAGGCGTTTCAGATTTAACTAAATTTCAGTCACCTTATTTTTTATTAGATTTGGTACGTCAAGATTAGTGCCTACTAGCTGAATACCCGTACGTTGCTACGGGTTAACTATAATTATTGATGCACTCAACTAAGAAGACACAAAGCCCAACTAAGCATGAGAGTTGAGAGCATATGCTTATATGACAGCGTGACGGAATGTCTCATCACTACAAACTTCAATACAGGTTGATTCCTTTTTAAATAGATCATAGAGAATTTTATTATTAAAAGCTGTTTTTTCACAGGATAAATACATATAAGTGTTGAAGACAACCAAATCAATATCCTAGGTCCATCCCATCCCCTCCAGGTCTCCACCATTTCTCTGGATGACTCTACCTCATCGCCACTTGCAACCATTGTTCTCATGGGACTCTAGGACGGGGATCATATGCTCATATTGGTATGTGTGACCTCTTCCTGCTCTAAAAAATTGGTTTGTGCCAATCTTCACTTCATGTACCCCGCCGCCCTTGCCATATGTGCCGAACCTCCCCTTCATTCTATTGGGGACAAGCTCTATCAATGACAAGATGTGGGACGACGAGGAAACCATAACTTGTCTTTTTCAATGTAATGACAAGTATAATTGTTCCAAGGTCTTCTCTCCTTTTTAGAAATGACAACATCTATTCGTATATGGTATATTTATAGATTTTCTTTAGTCTAATAAATTTTATTGTTTTTAAAAAATATGTTTTTATATAAAATTATGACTTTGTGAGAACTCTATTTTGTATGTGCATGCACATAGATTTGGACCAGCTCATTTTTCACGATGCTTGCACATGGCCAGCAATATTTTTTGGCCGTATCCATCCTGCTAGCATAGCCAGCCGAAAGTGAGCCGATTCTGGAAGAAAACAAAAGTGAGCCAAGCGATCTAAGACTCCCAGTCCAAGCGACACTAAGTCAATAGATTGTGGAACACAAAAAAATCCCCAAACTCATCTCCTAGTCCTCGTTCGAGGTCGGCAGTAATCCTCCTTTGTCGCCGCCTCCCTTCCCTCGCCTACTGCTGTCTACACCATGCCTGAAGGTAATGAATCTGAGACGGCATGACACCCGTTCCCTCCTCCTCTAGCCTTCCCCTTGACCTGCGCAGTCTTGCCACACCATGGATGCGGTCCCCAAGTTCGTGCAGCCTCAAGCCCCGCCATTGCCGCGGGCCACGGCATAGCGCACCCATGAGCTCCTCCACGCGTCCACTAAACCGGATGAGAGGACGGACAGCTGCCTCCGCCCTGCCCCGGCATGGCTGCGGCCGGCCCGGACGACCGACGAAACAAAATGGTAGATAAGAAAAGTCTATGCTCGGAAAAGAAACACGTATTATGTGATTTTGTGAGAGGGTAAAATTGGGAAAGAAATGTCGAACGAAAACATATTTTTAATTGGATAAAAGCATATTTTACATATTTTGCAGACATGAACCAGTCTGATTACAATCTTGAACATGTTAAATTTTTGTTTAATACAATTTTAAACCTGCATTGAAAATTTTAACAGATTCAACAAAATTTAGCGGATGCCGAGCACATGAATAGATTAATCGGTCCACGACTCCTCCATTGCTACGGATTAATATTTGTGTGTGCCTTGCTACGGGTTGGTTTTTATTTTGGTATGACTCAGTCTTGTGTAGTCGTTGCAGCGTAGAATACTTGACTCTAAAATCGGTTGAACTATGTAACCCTAGTCTCACTTCATCCTTTCCACATCCTCTCCTCGAATTGAGCACGAGCGGGCATCGTCTCTCCTTATAGTAAGTTTATCCAAAGCGACGAGTTTATCTTTCTAAACATTCACTTGGATAAATCTCAAAAGAAAATGATTGTTTTGTTTGCACTTATATTCCAATGAACTCTATAATTATGACTCTATATTACGTAGATATATATTTTATTAATTTGTTATAACTACCAAATTGATATAACACATAGCAAACATGCTTGTGCTTTGCAACTGGAGAAAAAAAATAGAACTTTTGGATAAAAACAGACATAACCTAAATTTTAGCCGAAGATCGATCGACCATAGTCTAATATATTTATTGCATCTTTGGTTTGCACTAACATTCTAATAAACTCGTCAAATTATTTATTGATTTCTTGTAACTACAAAAACCATAAAATTGTGAATTTATTTTGCCAAAAGCATACGGGCTGAGTAGAAAGAAATTGTAAGATTGAATCAACAAATCATTTAGGCTTCATTGTATCTTTGCTAATATTTTCTAGCACGCAGATACAATAGCTATATTGTGTTAGAAAAAAGTTAGAGCAAACGACCTCTCACGGTCCCATCCCACGTTCTTCTCTCGTTGTTGCCATAGCACCTAGTGAAAGTCTGAATCCTCTAGCGTCATTGTCCCCAAGATGGAATTGCAGGTTGGGGCGCCGCCACCAGCGCCCATCCCTTCTTTTCTCTCCAGTGGAAAACATCAGTGTTGCTCGGTGGCTCTCCTCAACCTCCCCGGTGCCCTCTCTCCCTCGACCTCACCCGTGTCCTGACTGCTCTAGGGCGGATGCCTGTCTAGGTAGAGGACGGGGCAGTGGCCGGGCTCTGTGCTCGCCTGCCAGAAATAAGAGACGCGACGAAGGCCTGTCTGGGCGTGTGACGCTGGTGGAAGGCAAAGGTCGGCTCGTTGTGGTAACATGGAGAGCGGGGAGGGCCGGCGTGGATGTGCGGCGCCTCCTTGAGATAGGATAAGATACGGGGAGGAGCCGAGTTGGGCGCTCGATACACCCAACCGGGGCCGGGGCCGGGGCAACGCCAATGCGATAGCTAAGCACGGAGTGGAGATGGTGGCGGCCGGGCAGTGCATGGCGCGTGGAGGCGGCGGTCACGGTGCAGCACGGGGGAATTTTTGCCGGCATCAGGGGCCGGGTGAGAGTAGATACGCTGGTTTTTTTAAATCATTTTTTAACTTATGGGTGGCAGTGGTGGGTAATTTTATTGGACGAGAAAGCGTATTTTAGGTGGATTGAAAGCGTACTTGCGAGCCACGGATCATACCTCTAGCAATATTATTAACCATACAATTGTGAATTTATTTTGCCAAAAGCATACGGGCTGAGTAGAAAAAAATTGTAAGATTGAATCAACAAATCATTTAGGCTTCATTGTATCTTTGCTAATATTTTCTATCACGCAGATACAATAGCTATATTGTGTTAGAAAAAAGTTAGAGCAAACGACCTCTCACGGTCCCATCCCACGTTCTTCTCTCGCTGTTGCCATAGCACCTAGTGAAATTCTGAATCCTCTAGCGTCATTGACCCCAAGACGGAATTGCAGGTTGGGGCGCCGCCACCAGCGCCCATCCCTTCTTTTCTCTCCGGTGGAAAACATCAGTGTTGCTCGGTGGCTGTCCTTAACCTCCTCGGTGCCCTATCTCCCTCGACCTCACCCGTGTCCTGACTGCTCTAGGGCGGATGCCTGTCTAGGTAGAGGACGGGGCAGTGGCCGGGCTCTGTGCTCGCCTGCCAGAAATAGGAGACGCGGCGAAGGCCTGTCTGGGCGCGTGACGCTGGTGGAAGGCAAAGGTCGGCTCGTTGTGGTAACATGGAGAGCGGGAAGGGCCGGCGTGGATGTGCGGGGCCTCCTTGAGATAGGATAAGATACGGGGAGGAGCCGAGTTGGGCGCTCGATACACCCAACCAGGGCCGGGGCCGGGGCAGCGCCAATGCGATAGCTAAGCAGGGAGTGGAGACGGTGGCGGCCGGGCAGTGCATGGCGCGTGGAGGCGGCGGTCATGGTGCAGCACGGGGGAATTTTTGCCGGCATCGGGGGCCGGGTGAGAGTAGATACACTGGGTTTTTAAATCGTTTTTTAACTTATGGGTGGCAGTGGTGGGTAATTTTATTGGATGAGAAAGCGTATTTTAGGTGGATTGAAAGCGTACTTGCGAGCCACAGACCATACCTCTAGCAATATTATATTATTAGTAGAGACTAGTCTTTGCGTCTCTGTCGTGTGCGAGGCTTCGTTTAATCGCTTACCCATCCGTGCATGCCGATCGCTAGGCTTTTGCTTTGTCATGGTTCTGCATGCCGTGAGCGTGGGTATGTGGCCTTTTTGTTTTTTTTTTCCTTTTTTTCAATATGATTGCTGTTGGCTTTTGCAAATGAAAAAAAAAATACATTATGCCACCAAGTATCGGCTACACTCGATGTGTGAATTTCGAATTGAGATTTATTCAAGCTGGGTTGCAACTCAACTCAGATTTTCGCAGTTGCAGATAGGTCGCAACCGAGATATTCCGAGTTATAACTAGGTCGCAACTGAGGATTTTAGAGTTGCAACTCGATCGCAACTGAGGTTTTTTGAGTTGCAACTGGATTGCAATTAAGATTTTTAGAGTTGCAAATGTGTCGCAAGTGAGATTTTCTGAGTTGTATCTAGGTCGCAACTAAGGTTTTTTGAGTTACAACTAGTTGCAACTAGGTCGCAACTAAATTATTTTTTAGTTGCAACTAGGTCGCAACAGAGATTTTCCGAGTTACAACTGGATCACAACTGAGATTTTTCGAGTTGCAACTCGATCGCAACTGAAGCTTTCGAAGTTACACATTGGTTGCAACTTATATTTTTCGAGCTACACATAAGTTGCACCTGACACTTCCTGTTAGCTTTAGCCCAAGTATCGTACCAATAGTTTGGTTCTCAAACAACAAATGTATAGGTTCAGTATAGCAAACATAAACAGGCGCACGCAGTAGGTAAGCCAACTTGCTCGCGGTCAGCCCAAGTAAACAGCTCATACATGTTTCGCTCTGTAAAAGAAAATGCACATATAAGTAGTAACCTATGAAACAAAAGCAACGCACAGCTTGGTGACCAAACGTCCACTGAGATTTAAATCTCTGTCGACTGAGATCTAGATGCCCCCTTAATATTATGCTTCATCATGTTCTGGTATATACTTTCAGTTTTATATTGGCATGCCAACTTGATACATGGTTTAACAACGTTGAACAGTGCAAGGTTCAACCAGACATCCTTTTTTGTTGATAGGTTTTAAGATAGCTTACCTCTCATGCCGAACGGTAGTTCAACCAGGCATCTTAAATATTCTGAGAATCACACTGACCAATACTAATGTCACCTGTGCGGCTCCTAGCCTGTTGGCTGCTAGTTTGAAACTAAAGTTGCATAAAGTCCCAAAAGTAAGGAATGATTTGAGAGCCGTAGTGTTGTTCTGAGACTAGAAATAGTAAGCTGTAAGACATGACAGTTATTGGCAAAGCAATGGCCTGCAAGCTTACTGCTTACCATGATAAGTTGAGTGGATTATGTGGTAATTTTACAAGGCAGAGTAACTAGGAAATTCAACCATCAATTATCATTATTATCGCTAGAAGAAAGCCATGACAACCAATATATACACTCAACGAAGGTAGAGAGTCACATTATACTCAATGATATCTCCCTTGGACGGGTTCACGGAGTTCAAACAATCGACGCATACCGTCCTGAGCAAGCCGTACCCTTGGGCCATTCGGAACGCACCCCGACCACCAATAACAGGGAGCTCTCTACTTGGATTACTGAATTGGTTTCTTGAGAACATCACGAATGAGCTGCCTTTGAACGGACCATCAGTCATCTCACAATCGGTAGTTTCCAAGATCGTGTACCCATCTTTCCCTGTTTCGACATACATGCCTTGTGCATTCCCAATCACCTTAGATGTACTTGCAGGCCCCTCGGTGAGCACATCGTCGAATACGTAGACAGAGCTAAAGGGCACTAAGCCACGAGCATGGGCTGTGGCATTGGTATTTTGCGCGACAAGGACTGAGGATGGATCATTCCCAACGTGGGTGTTGTGGAGGTAGAAGCGGAGGTTCGTCACCTTCTCGCTTCCACCAAGTGGGGAAGCATTGCATTGGAGAGAAAGCAGGAGGATGGTGAAGAGCAAGAATAGAATTCTCATCTTGTGTTCTTGACTTCTTCAGCCTTTCTATATGCAAATTGGATGTGATTAGTGAGAAGGTTCGGTATGTGTATTTATAGCTGGGGAGGAGGATATCTTTTGGTATTCTACATATGGAAGTAATGAATGGTATAGAGAGGATGATATATTTTGGTATGGAAATAACTAATATACACACTTAAAGATATCCTATGATTGGGAAGAAATTTAATATGATCCATCTACAGAATATAGTAGTTGGTACTCCATAATGTATTTGGAAGGAAAAATTAATTGTCCACAAACAATTAACTATACTGCGTAATGTATTGTCAGTGACATCTTCCTCATGCTCAACTACGGGCGGAAGAGTGTAGCCGAGCCCTGAAGATTATTCAGACATGGGTCATCTAATCGAGTCAGATTCCCAGCTTCTAGTCCAGGCTATCAACAGGGATAAAGTTGATCAAGATTCGCTTCAAGGAGATAAAGGAGTCTCTTTTTTTAATTTCATTTATTTTCAAGGTAGTTTTTGTTCCATGGCTTGTAATAAGGTCGCGGACGTTCTAGCCGCGTATGGTGCGAAGCTGTGTGGTGATTTCCAAGACGTTTGGGCGGATCATGCTCCAGCTTTTATACAAGTCTTTGTAGCCAGCAAAATTTAGTTGAGGAGTTGAGCTTGTCGAGTCATGGAATGTTTTCCATCTAAAAAAACCACGGCACCGACAATGCTATATCTTGAAAACCCCTTGTATAATCTTCAGGATCTTCTCGCATAGTCTTAGAAGTCTAGCTTTTAGTAAACTTAATTGTAATTGATGATTATACTACAAGTAGTCTAATTGCACCTTATGTGAGTTTAGTGCAATCGAAATGTAAAAGTAATAATGTTCTGTGCTGCCTTTGCAATGGTATGGTGATACCATTTACTGAGGAAGACTATAAGAGTATGAGAAGGAACTTATATGCAGAACTAATTTCGTTATTTCCATTTCCTTCAATGCGTAAGAATTTAAGTACTCCCTCCGTCCCGGTGTATAGGTCTTGCGCGTATTCCTAGATCGTTATTTTGACAAATATAATCTAAGTTTTATAATATAAAAATTATATTACATTGGTCAAATGATGATCTAGAACGAAGGAGTACAAGGGATTGATAGGAGTATTAATTTATTGAAAATGATATGTATCAGGCGGAGTTGTCTCATCATGCGCGTGATCACAAGCCGCACCTCACCGCGCGCTTCCTTACCTTGTCTTTTTTCCTGGCCACATACTATCTTAGCGATGTGTGTCCCCTACCTCGCATATCCCCATTTATTTTCCATGGCACTTCTCTCGTAGCACCACCACAAGCTGACACCATGGACCTCACCTCCATCTTCGCCGCACGTGGTCCGCCTGAACCAATCCAGCATCCCCGCCAACGCGGCTTATGGTAAATGTGATCTTTAGTTCATTCAATGTTATTTACTATTTATTTTTATATGATCCAATGTTATTGTAATTCACATTAGTGAGTGTTATAAAGGCATATACACATATAACAAACTGAAAAAAAGAGTCCAAATTTGTTGGAGTCATGTATATTACTCAACATACAACATAACTTAAGTTCTAAAATCGGCTAATTTAACTAGATTACTCTAAAAATTGCCTAAATTTAAACTAAAAAAATAAGAATTTCTACTACAAATTAAACTAGATTTAAACTAACTAAGGCTAATCCTCTCGAGGATGATGGTGACAGCCTCCACCAACACACAGTAGCCAACCATGGTGTCCGACCACTGTGGCCTATCACCGGACTCGTGCTTGGGCGGCGGCTAGACTTCTTCCCACAACATATCTGTAAATACCTCGAGGTCATCCCAGTAGATATAGCCGAATTCGTTGGAATCCTCGGGATCTGGCTTGATGGTGACGGTCTCAAGCGACTCATGTATGGCCGCGTCCATGCTCAGACACTCCTCCATGGGCTCGGGCTTGGGAACAGCTTGACAGAAAGTGGCCACAGTGTTCGACACATTGGTCGCGGGTACCACAGTCGATGTCGCTACTCGCTACGTTGCATTCCACCGTTCCGCCGCTTGGCCATGGTGAAACGAGCGGCGCAGGATTTCAGGCTCATCCTTAAAGAACCTGGCCCAATCAGTGATTTTGGCCTGTATTTGAGGTCCACTCGTAGCTCTGGCGGCAAGTGCGCTGGGGGGCTCCTACTCACCGCACGTTAGCGCGACTTACTCCGCTCTGCCTACGTGACGCTGGTATTTTTTTTTTTGAAAGGAAATGCGGTAGGGGAAGCCCCTACAGCGATTTTGGTTTTTTTTTTTGAAAATAAGAACCCAAATTCGCGTCTGTGGGGACTTGAACCTGGGTGGCTGGGTTGTACATTCACTTCCCTAGGCAAGTGACGCTGGTATTGGGCCGGCCCAGGTAGTGGTTCTTCTCTGTTTTTTCCTTTTCTATTTTTTTCCTGTTTTCTTTTCTGAAATTTAAAAAATTTAAATTTCAAAATTTGTTCAAATTTCAAATTGGAACAAATTTTAATTTTGAACAAAATTTGAATTTGAATTAAGATATGAACAAATTTCAAGCTTATCCAAATACAAAATTTGTTCAAATTTTAAAAATGTTTAAACAAAAAATGTTTAAATATAAAAAATGTTCAAATATTAAAAATGTTCAAATTTGAAAATTATTTAAAAAAATGTTCAAACATAAAAAATGTTCAAAATTTGAAAAATGCTCAAATTTTAAAAAATATTTAGATTTGAAAAAATGTTCAAATTTTGAAAAATGTTCAAATTTTAAAAATATTTAGAATTTTTAAGAAAGAAAAAGAAAAAAAATAAAGTAAAACGAAAAATCAAAATAAAACCAGAAAACCAGAGAAAAACGAAAAAAAGAAAAAAGCACGCAAAAAAAAACCTACCTACCGCCACGTTAACGGGCCGGCCCAGCATCGCGCCCACGCGGGCGGAGTGGAGTTCTGGCCCGCTAACGGGCGGAGCATAGGAATTGCAACCTCAATGGTGTGGGTGGCGGTGCTCCTCGGTTCCGATGGCACAGAGACACCTCTTAGGTTGAGGTGCCACCCCTTGGGCATGTGGCAGTCCGGTGATGCGGGGACATCGGATTCGGCCAAAGCGTACGCCGCCACTGTGTTGACGTATGGCCGGCCAAATACATTGTGGCTCGCGCTGTCCTCTGCGTTGTGCCTCGCAATTGCCGCTACGGTCTTCAAGAGGCGAAGATTATGGATTTAGGCATCAACTAGTGAGGGAGAGTGGATAGCCAGAGTTTGCGGAGAGAACAGATGTGGCGGCCTGATAAGCGGTCGAAATCGACAAAACTGACCCATCGGACAAACTTGAGCACAAAATGAACCTAGTTTTAAACTATTTCACAAAATAACCCTTTTCAGTAGCGCCCACGGTACCGGCGCTATGCTCCGTTGCATAACACCCTCCACTAGGGCTCTATCCTCCTGGCCACGTGGCGCAGTGGTCCCCGCATCTGGCACCATAGCGCCTGAGCCTGGGGCGCTATGCCCTTAATGGGCCGGCCCACGACGGCTGCGCCGGTGCGATGCTAACCGAGGTGGGAGTTTAGTCCCACCTCGGAAGCTGAGGGAAGTTTACACCAGTTTATAAGCCCGTGTGTGAGAGGGACCCCGAGCTCCTCTCAACACACACAGATGCTGGCTGACCCGTGCAGCCTACCCTTCTCTGCCCTGTGGGCCCGCCTGGCTGGGCGTGCTGCTCGCGAGTAGGGTCCACTCCGAAAACTTGTGGCCCTAGCCAGGCTGGGCGGGCTTTTTTTGCTGTTTCTTTTGTGGGTCCCACGGTTAGGTAGCGCCCAAGCCGCCGGTGCTATGCTAATGAGGATAGCACCCTGCGCGCCGGCGCTATGAGTTGGTGTTTAGCACCCCAGCTGCCGGCGCTACCTGACACACCTGGGTATAACCAGGTCCGCTCCCAGCCTGCACCCAAGAACTCCAACTCCACACACTCGACCAAGCAGAGGACCATGGCGGCGACGGTTCCTCTCTCCTCCCCCATCTAATCTCCAACAGATCTGCACGATTCCGGCCGGGATTTCGTTCTCCACCCCTCCCTAAAGGTATTCCCCTAAGATCCCCTTAATTTCATCCACAAAATTTGTCACATTTGCCCTCTATTTGAAACCCTAGTTCATCCCCTATTTACGAAATTTGGGTTCCAATTTGTGAATGAAAATTCATGATTCTTGTATCTATAGCCCTCATAGTTGTAGAAGTTAGAAGGGATTAATTCGAAATTTGTATTTTGGATATTGTATGGATTGTGTATTTTCGGATTTTGTATTTTGTTTAGTCATGTGAATATGTGAATCCCTAATAAATTTTTGTTGTATCCTACTGTATGTAGTAGAATTTTTTTGTATGGGCTAGGTGGTAAGAAATTATTTGATGGTTGGGATAGGTGGTAAGAAATTAGTTGGATAGGTTGTAAGAAATATGTTGATGTTTGTAGTTGAGATGCAATGCTCTATAAATATAGTATAATTATTAATTATTGAAATATGTAGGATGGCATATCCAATGCTCCACCAACACTATGACGTTGAACATTGTGGGAAGCTTATGGCGGAGGATAAGCGGGTAAGTATCCTTGTTATTTTTGTTGTATAACAAACACCATGTTAGTTCTAATGTTGTACTTGTATATTTCAGGTTTTCGGTCCTTTGCGCCTTAGGTCACACGAGGCCTCCTCCTCGGAAATGCCGTATGACGAGCGGTACACGCCGTACATTACAAGGATAGGGCTCCTTCCTTTTGTGTCGCTTGTCTCCCGGTCTACTCCGAACTTCAACCCTTCGGCGATTACCTCTCTTGTGGATCGTTGGACGCCGGAGATGCACACCTTTCACCTACGTGCGGGAGAGTTGACGGTCACTCTACAGGATGTCTCGATGATCCTGGCGCTGCCCATTGATGGAGCACCTGTGTGCTTCAACACGAACTCTAAAAATTGGCGCGAGCTAATGTTTGCTCTTATTGGTAATGCTCCTCCTGAAAAGGAAGACCCAACCAAAGATAGGGTCCCCGCGGGAGCGACTTACAAGTGGATCAGAGAAAACTTTGCTCACTGTCCCGCTGATGCTAGCGATGAGGTGATCGAGCAGTATGCACGCGCATACCTTTGGTATGTGATATCGAGGACTTTGTTTGCTGACTCCGGAGGTAGGGCTGCTCCATGGATGTGGCTGAAGGCATTGTCGGGTTGGGACATTAAACGTAGCTGGGGCTCAGCGGCACTCGCCTACTTGTACCGTCAGGTGAGGGTAATTTTTACATATTTCGGTCTATCGTCTTATGAGAAAATATCTATATTTTAATCTATGCATTTTTCTTTCAGTTGGACGATGCTTGCCGTAGATGCCGTCCTCAAGCCGGGATAGGTGGTTGTATGCTACTTCTATCGGTTTGGATGTGGGAGCATTTCTCTGTTGGTAGGCCGCCGCTCCGTCAATGGTTAAGATGGGAAGATCATGGCAACCCTTTGCGGTTCCCTACATGGGCTTACAAGTGGGATGTCATTGGGGAGTTCCAAGGAGACCCGGAACGCGAGTACATCCGCTACACCAATGAGTTTGATGCGCTAACATGTGAGCAGGTAAAAACATGTATGATCTTTAGTTTATTCATGTTTTTGAATATGTATTTTTGCCATTTCAATTATATACCTGTGGCATCTATTTCGACTTTGTAGGTCTCATTTATGCCTTATGGCTTTGATGATGACTTCGCTAATACTCATGAGTTTGCGTTGAACCCGAAGTGCTTGGACGAATCACATCTTTGGCTAATGCGTTGTCCAATGATTTGTCTTTTTGCTATCGAGTGGCATTTGCCACACCGGGTGATGTCCCAGTTCAACTTATATCAGACTTGTCCACCGGAGTGGGTCGACACGGGCATACATCTCCACGGGTGAGAGTAAACAAAATATTGCATACAAAAATTTGCATACAAGTTCTCCTATTTTCCCTTCTAAACTTGGGCTGCCTTTGTTTTACAGGTTAGATAGGAAAAGACAGAAGAAGGTGACCGATTGGGCGGATTACCACCATAGTTACTGCAATCAGTGGTTGAATGCTTTGACAATAGCTAAGAATGATAAGAAAAAACGGAGACCGGGACCTCCGCGCTATGATGCTGATGCTTTTAACGAGTACCTTGAATGGTTTCTTATGAGCACTCGAGTTTCTTTGTGCCCACCGGCATATGAGGAGAACATATTGGAGAAGCCCCTAGATTTTGACGACATCTCGGATATCCCGTTCAACAGAGCTATGCGGAAAGGAGGCGCAACTCAGTTTGCTCCTACACTGAACTTTGTGGTACTCATGTTGACTATTATGTTTGTTTTTTCCCGTTAGCTTGCTTACATGCTTTTGTTTGGCGTTGAAACTTATATACTATCTGCCCCGTAGCGTACGTCCATTGGCCGGTTTGTTGATGAAGCCGATGATGTACTCGCCTTGCCAGCGGGCAATGAAAGTGTTGGAGCCATGCGGGAGTTTCTGCAGGTACTACATCTACTAGTACATCAAAATTGCAAAATTTGGTACACTATGGTGATGCTATACTAATTTGAACAGACAAGCCAAGCACGACTACGGCGCTTAGGAAACTTGTTGGGATGTCGTACCGCAGAGGTACATGTGCCCTCGCATTCCCGTTCTGGTTCAAACCCATCTAGCGAGGTATGCAAATTATTGGTTGGTTCTATTAATGGTGATTGCATGCTTTCTCGTCTAACATTCACGAATTGTGCAGGAAGTTGAGGTAGAAATTCCCGACGATATGACCTTGTCTCAATGGCAACGTAGTCTCCCGCGTCAACGTGAAAGGAGGGCCGTCAACCGTTTCACGCCCGACGATTACAACCAGAAAAAGAAGAAGAAGATGGCTACGGAGCTGACCGACAATGATGCTGGAAGCTCGGGAATGAGGACCATGGAGAGCTATTAGGAAGAATCAGAGGAGATACAAGAAGAAGAGGAGCAAGATGAAGAAGAGGAAGAACAGGAGCGAGAAGAACAAGAGGAAGAAGATGAAGAAGAGGAGCCAGTGCGTCTCAGGAGGTCTACACGGGTTCGTAAAGGCAACTAGTTGCCTTACGCCGGCATGTGATGGTGAACTTGTATCCCACCTTGCGAAACTAGTCTCACGTCGTTTGTGATGCTGAACTTCTATATATCGTTGCATGTAACAAGATATGTGATGCTGAAGTTCTATCTATCGTATGGGATGCTTATCTGACATTATGTGAAACTTTGTTTGCTGGAATGGTTTGGACTATATTTGCTGAACTATGGTTGTCAAAATTTTGTGCAAAAGATAGACTGTTAATTTGCAATTCAAGGAGGGTAGCACCCCAGGTGCCGGCGCTATGCTTGACAGCGTAGCACCGTAACTGCTGGCGCTATGCCCTCTAACTCCATGCACGTCGGCGCTATGCTTGGTAGGGTAGCTCCGCTGTGTGGGGTGCTATAGTCTGTAATGCGGATGGTCGAGCTCAAATATTTCTAAGTCCCAGAGCAATTCGGTACTGTTATTGGCGACGTCAAAAACGTAGAAGGGTAGCACCCTCGGTGACGGCGCTATGCATAATAGCATAGCCCATTAGGAGCCGGCGCTATGCTTCGTAGGGTAGCGCCGTCCTGTGGGGTGCTACAGTTTGTAACGCGGATGGTCGAGCCCAAAAATTTCTAAGTCCCAGACCAATTCGGTACTGTTATTGGCGATGTCAAAAACGTATAAGGGTAGCACCCCCGACGACGGCGCTATGCATAACAGGATAGCACATTAATAGCCGGCGCTATAGAGCATAACTTTGGCCTCGCCGGCGCTATGCTTCCTAGAGTAGCGCCGTTCTCTGGCGTGCTATAGTCTGTAACGCGGATGGTCGAGCCCAAAAATTTCTAAGTCCTAGAGCAATTCGGTACTGTTATTGGCGACGTCAAAAACGTGTAAGGGTAGCACCCCCGCCGGCGGCGCTATGTTTCAGGGTGCAACAGCAGCCTCCACGGCGTTACTACGGTAACTCCCTCTATGCCGGCGCTATGGTATGGTGAGTAGCGCCATTCTGTGGGGTGCTATGCTCTGTAACTCATAAGTTATATTAATTCCAGATCGTCGACCACCGTTTGTAGCATTCAGCATTTCAATAACAATCTGGTGGACATTACAAATGCATACTTGAAATCAGTACAAATTAATGTCCACTAAGACATAGCGAATGCATACTTCAAGTCATTACAGATTTAAAGTCCATATTTGAAGCAACATAGCGGATACTCTATTGAGTCCAACGAGGAGCCCTGGAAGTCTTCTTGCTCTCATCTTCATTCGGCTTGTCTTCATTCGTAGTTTGAGTCCAACGTGGAAACTTGCAAGGCCTCTCCTTCTCCTCCTCTTGCGGCTTTGATTCCTCGGGCATGGAACCTACCATTGTGACCTTGCGGCTTTCTCGATTCAAACGCTCGTATTCTCTCCTTTGCCTCATCATCCTCATGTGATATGCGTTTCTCATTTCCTCTTCATGCTTCCTTTTTTCTTCTTGCTTCTTCTTCTCTATCCTTGCTTCCTCCTCCTTTTTCTTCTTCCTTTGGATCTCCACCCACATCTTCTTGGGATCAAAAGGTGCCATGTCCACAAAACGTTTAGTCCAATTACTACCTCTAGCTTCATCGTTGTTCGCCATACCTACAAAAAGATAGACTGATTATATGTAGTAAGGACAAGCATATATATATATGGTATTAGTTGACAAATATATTAAGCAAATAATGTACCTAATATCTACGCCTCCTAGGCTGCTCGCAACCTAACCAATAACCGAAACCATGATCGGGAGCACGACCAACACCCTCTCCTCCACCACGGCCAAGTCTCTCTCCTCTACCACGGCCAACACCCTCTCCTCCACCATGTCCAACACCCTCTCCTCCACCACGTCCAACACCCTCTCCTCCACCACGGCCAAGTCCCTCTCCTCTACCACGGCCAGCACCCTCTCCTCTACCACGGCCAAATACTCGTACAGTTGCACCATTGTAAACCCTTGTTTTCTTCCCGAAAGCCTCAACAACCGCATACATGCCCGGGTTAGAAGATGCCATCGCTCCCAATAGCCTTGGTAGGCGGTTGTATGCTTCTTCCCAATCACCATATAACATCTTGAATGCGGCTTGCTTCGCCTTCCATGCCTTTCCATACTTCACGATGTAACCAAAGAGTGCTTTCACCATATCTATGACACCCTTTATGGTGAAGGTTGGGAGTGTTTTAATGCTATTGGAAAGTCGGTAGGCGATGAATTCGGATGTCAATTGTCGGTGATCATCCTTCACATTCAGTTCGTCAATGTTCTTTCCTTCGCACATGTGAGTTGCAACACAACTAGCTATGTGCCATTGGGGTCCTCCTTTCAATGGTCTTGCTCGCACTATCCATGGACATCCATCCTCTTCGCACTTTACCGTGTATCGCTTCTTTGCATCGGAGTGGACAACCGTGTAAGGACGGAAATACTTAACCGAGAACTCCTTGATCCATGTCTTATATTCCAACAAGGTTCCAAACTTGAGTCCCTTCATAATCCCATACTTTGTATGGTCCATATCCCGCTTAGAAGATGGTCTTGGTCATAGACATATACTAGTGCCACCATCAACCACGGCATTGTCCGCATAAGTAAGATCACAGAACAATGGTGTCCCATGATCCATACCCACAACCTTATAGAAAGCCTTGGCTTCTTTAGCGGTGAACCCTTCATCATCGACGTCTTCCTCTGGACCTTCTTCGTCGGATTCCGATGCATAGCATCGGTTATAAAACATGTCACGGTTCATGATATCATTTTCCATATCCTCTTGCATACAATATCCATCTAAATCACCGATTCCATTGTTGTACATGTAATCCTCAGGGTCATCTCCCCCATGCTCATCATCCTCCTCTTCCGGTGGTTCACGTTGGTGAGTTCTACTTGGGCTCAATGGTAGCATCTTCGTTGGTTGAGTTAATTCATCTTGGGTTACCGGAGGTGGGCTCCCATCGTGGTCAACTAGAGGATCATTTTGTTCCGGACTCCCACCATGCAAAGGGGATGCACGACGGTTCAAGTCAAGCTCATACTGACAATTAATGTTCTTCATGGAAAACAACTCGAGAGCCTTGTCTTGCGACTCGGCCACAACCCCCTTGTATGCAACCCAATGTTGCTCCGAGTTGAGGGGCATTGTCTTCCAACGAAGGTGCATTCCAAACCCTACATTATGCCGCCCTTCCAATTCAACCAAGTGAGTTGGGTCATTCCATTTCAATTGTTCCCGAACTTTGTCCACAACTTCCGCATACGTAGGACTACGATCAAATACCATCACCACTTCATCCGGGTCACCATCCAAATTGCCTTTTAGAAAAGCCTCCTTGCCGACAAAGTGGACACTTACAATTCTTGCCATCTAAAAATGTGGTTCAAACAACCAAATCCATCATAAATGATGTGAACTATATGCACATATCATAACCCTAACAAACATTAGGTGTACTAAACAAATAGCCTAATTCTACAAAATATCAAACCCTAGCCATCACAACTACATCTCACACTTCATACCACCTATGGGAATACCAAACCCTACAAACAATTGGACAAATCCTATATAAAATGAAATCTAGGGTTACCAAGATCTAGATCCAATGTACAACAAAAACAACAAGTTCACAAGTTTCTAATTGGACAAATCCTATGTAGGTCATGGAGATTACCTTGAGGCACTTGGAGCAGTCCTAATCCTTGGAAAATAGGCTAGGAATTGGTGGGGATTTGGGTGGGGGCGAAGAGGGGGAGAGAGAAAGAGTTTCGGATTGGAGGAGGAAGAAAACTACTGGTTCTAGCAGCCATGGGTTCAATATACATAACCAGATGATAGCACCCCAGCACCCGGCGCTACACTCAAGAGGATACCGCCCCGGGCAGCGGTGCTACCTAAACGAGTTGTGGGCCCTTTTCCCAAATGTGCAGAGATACGGTATATACCAAGGGATACGATGCCAGAGGGTAGCACCCTGGAGGGAGGCGCTATGGTCATAAGAGCAGCACCCTAGTCGGAGGCGCTATGGTCATGAGTACAGCACCCTGCCGAGAGGCGCTATGATGATTAGAGTAGCACCCCTGTTGGCGGCGCTATGGACACGAGCTATGATCAGAAAATATGATATGGTACTGCATATGTCACGGTTCAGTTACATGTAAACAAACAGCTCGGCCACAACTTAACAACAATGAGAATTAGTACAATAAGATTCAACTGAGTACAATAAGGTTCAACTGAGTACAATAAAGTCCTACTAAAGATAGATAGAGATACATATTGTTTGGGGTACAACCACATATGACCTCAATGATATGTGACATAACTACTAGCTTTGGGTCCAGCGTGGAAACTTCCCCTTTGTATCACCACGCTTTTCTGCAGCCTCCGTCTCGGCAGCTCTTTCTCTTTTCCTCTCCCTCTTGGCTTCTCGAAAATGCTTCTTACGGGCTTCCTCCTCCTTCATTACACGAAGCCTTTCCTCGTAGTTCAGAAGTTGCTCCCTATTGTATGCTTTTTCCTCCTCCCTTTTTTTCTTCAACCATCTCTCTTCCTCCGCCTTCTCACGTGCCGCAGCCTTTTCTGCACGCTCGGCCTTGGGAAAATTATCCCAGGCTGTCTGTAACCTTTCCTTTGTCTCACGCACAGCCCAATCCGGCTGCTCCATGTCAATCCAATGATACCACTTGCACAAGGGTGGAGGAGACTACAATAAAATAAAGATTGTTTCAAACACAACAACAAAACGATCATGTTCAGAATGGACAAACATTGAAACAATGCTCAAACATACCACCGGTCTCTCGTAAGGGTTAATTGTTGGAGGTGGATCATGTTCATAATTGGGACACCTGAAAAACTTTCTACCCATCGTATAAGAGAAATCGATACTCTCCTTCACTTTGGCGACATCACCACACCAGCAACGTGCAGCCTCCATCCCCGTCGGCAAACTAGCATCCTTCATCCTCTTCGGCCTCTCACTTTGGTCGGAACAAGGCAAACTCATTGTGATGCCTACATGGTTATGCATATATTATGAGCGGGATTTCGACATTGAGGATAACAAACAACATGTACAAGTTCAAATTGTCCAACAAACTTACATTTACATGCAAATAGGAAAACTACATCACAATCCATTGTTTCTAAAATAATCCTAAGAATTCATATAGGCTATTGGACTATGCCATGAAAATGCTCTACCCATCATAATCCATTTTTCTTAAGTAATCCTAAGCATTAATACTCAATGACTATGCCATGCAAATGATCTACCCATCAATTATACATCTAGGATCTATATGTAATCCTAAGCATTTTTTAGATCTATATGAAAATCTAGGATCTAGATCTAACCCATTCACCCAAAATTTGAAGATTCGGATTGGTCAAATACATGAGAGATGGGGGAGAGTACCTTGATTCGCTTTCCAAAGCCTTAATCCCCCACAAAAACTTCAAAATATGGGGAGATCTAGCAGGGCGGCGAAATAAGAGAGAGAGGGGTAGAATTTCGGGAGATTTCGAGGACTACTGGGAGGTGGTAGGTGTGGGGCGGGCGCGAGTTGGTTTTACCCTGCCTGGGAGGTATAGCGCCTCCGAGCAGGGTGTTACCCTCAGCAGTATAGCGCCGGCGACAGGGGCGCTACCTAACAGTGGGTCCCACAAAAAAAAAGCAAAACGCCCGCCCAGCCTGGCTAGGACCCAGCCAGGCGGGCCCACAGGGCAGAGAAGGGTAGGCTGCATGGGTCAGCCAACATCTCTGTGTGTTGAGAGGAGCTCAGGGTCCCTCTCACACACGGGCTTATAAACTGGTGTAAACTTCCCTCAGCTTCCGAGGTGGGACTAAACTCCCACCTCAGTTAGCATCGCACCGGCGCAGCCGTCGTGGGCCGGCCCATTAAGGGCATAGCGCCCCAGGCTCAGGCGCTATGGTGCCAGATGCGGGGCCCGCTGCGCCACGTGGCCAGGACGATAGCGCCCTAGTGTAGGGTGTTATGCAACGGAGCATAGCGCCGGTACCGTGGGCGCTACTGAAAAGGGTTATTCTGTGAAATAGTTTGAAACTAGGTTCATTTTGTGCTGAAGTTTGTCCGATGGGTCAGTTTTGTCGTTTTCAACTGATAAGCGGGGCATGGATATAGCTAGGCCTAGTTGGTGGGCGGTAGGGTTGGACCTATTAAATAAAGTTGACTAGTGTCGAGACAGTCCTGAAAATGTAGGAACCTGCCTATGTTTTCCTATTTGTGCACACAAGATTTCCATTAACATTAAAACTTACTTTGGGTGCTCTAAAGCAGAAGATTATCGTGTATGTCAAGAACCTTAGATCAAGTCAAGTAAAATGTGTGTAAAAGATATTGCTATTTATACAAAATACAAATACAAGGAAAATTAAATTATTCAATAGTGAACAAAAATATAAACATACTAATTAATTGGTTCAATATACACGTACAATAATTTGATTAAGGATGTTTTTCATAATAAAGACAATCATAGACTTAAGCATCTCGTGATGTACTATACATACATTTGCGACGAAAATAAAAATAGCTTACATATACATCGATCAAGCTCTATTTCTCATGCTACTTCTTCTTCTTAGATGTGCATTTTGCGATCTTTGACTCCTCGTACTCCTCCTTTTTGCCATCATCGTCCTCCAACTCTGCTCTTCATCGTCCTCCTCCTGTGACTTATCTATCTCGAGATAGACCAACTCGGTCATCCTCCTCCTTCCCCTCGAAGTGATCGTCCTCCGACCCATGTGATTGGTGTTGCCCTTCCAGATACCAACCTTTGTCATTGGTCTGGGCATAGTCGTCGCTGGAGTCAGAGAACCAAACTGGGAAGAAGATGACGATAATGTCGGTTAAAATGTTGAAGTGGGTCACAATGGGCATAAATTTTTTAAGGTATCGTGCGGTTCTAGTTCACTGACAACATAACCGTTAGATTCGGTGATTCCATATTGTTTAGACGGTTCGCATATGCTTACAAAACAAGTTTTTACAAAAAAAGTATGTTCAATTTACATATTATTCTTTCATAATACGAGAGGTAGGTGTTTATTACGATGTACTCTCTCTGTCTCAAAATATAAGGCGCCTAAGCTTTAGCCAAAAGTCAACATCTTATAAGTTTGACCAAGTTTATATGAAAAAATATAATACTATAATATCAAATAGATATTTTGAGAAACTATACTTTCTGGTGAATCTATTGATATTGATTTGGTATTGTGAATGTTTATATTTTCACATATAAATTTGATTAAACTTAAAATATGTTGACTTTTGACTAAAGCTTAGGCGCCTTACATTTTAGGACGGAGGGAGTATAAATAAGAAATAAAATCCATTTTCTACAGAACTTGTTTTGGTGCTCCGAAGTAGGAGGTTCACACTCAACCTAAGTCAATAACCTTCGTACAAGATAGTCCACTTTATGAAGCAAATTCCATTTTAGATCTTCTTATGGACTCGTAGTACTTATCCGAAGGTTATATACCCAAAATAAGAGGGCATACAAAAATCTTGAATTTTTGACAAGTCAAAGTACTTTCTAATTTTTTATGAAAAATGAAATTTGGAAGACTGTACATTCCCGTACACCTGAATATGCACAGACATGCCATGCTGTCTTAATGTCGTTTTTATAGGAGTGTCAACTCTAAATATTTATCCCAAGGTTATATACCTAAAATATGAGTGCATGCCAAAAAAAACTCGTTTTTTGACTAGCTTAATATTTTTTAAAAAAACATAACAAAAGGTTCTATATTTTTTTATTTGTTTTCTACGTGAACAAAATTATTCTAAATCTACTATATACTAAAAGCACAATGCGAGGTAATCTATTTCGAGACGTCACATTAATCCACATCATCGAAATTAATATTGATTGTTAGATCTAAAATTTACGGCTAGATTTAACTAGGGATTTAAAAAATTACATAAGTGTCAACTCTAAATATTTATCCCAATGTTATATACCTAAAATATGAGTGCATGCCAAAAAAACTCGTTTTTTGACTAGCTTAATATTTTTTAAAAAAACATAACAAAAGTTTCTATAATTTTTTTTCTACGTGAACAAAATTATTCTAAATCTACTATATACTAAAAGCACAATGCGAGGTAATCTATCTCCATCTCCATCTCCACTACTTATAAAAGAGCAAACTTGGCAGGAAAATAAAATCTCGATCGTCCATACACTTGTAACCATCGGTCCAGATTAATTTGTTCTCCCTCTCCAATCCCACCCCAAAATTCCGCGTCCGCACATCCCTGACCCGCCCTCACCATCTCTCCCATCCCAGGCCTACAACCAAGAGGCAGCGGCTCGGTGCCCTACCTCCGTAACTATCGCAACATCCTATGCACGACGCCGCCTCCCAGCCCAACATTGTCGGCCACTCCCAGCCTCCAGAACGGACCGCCCGAGCACGCTCAACGACACGCCCTACCTCGGCCAGGACCAAGACGTAGGGCGACGCATCCACTCGAGGGCGATCATGTCCAAACAGCCACGACTGCTATACTCCAGATCATCGACATCGCAAAAGGAGAATTCAGGTTTGATACAAATCCAAACAGCCATGACGTCTATACCACTTCATGTTCATATCCATGGTTTACAGATCCTGTAGATACGATTCATGTAGGTGGTGCACTTGGAGATGTTACCAATAAAATCGCAGTTGTCCTTGTCCACCTTAACTGAAGGTATTCTTTGTTGATCTGTGTGTTGCCTTGGATCAGAGGTTTGCAAATTTTTTTATCGACATCTTCCTTTCTTTGAATCAGACTATGAAAGAATTAATGTCAATACGGGATAGCCAAAAATCAGTGCAGATGAATAGTTCTCCATCAAAACGCAAATGCCAATTGCAGGTTGCACATCATGGTTGCACTAATTCCGGTCCAACATAGTATCAGGAAAAAGGAATAGCAAACTCAAGCAGAAAGGGCAAAAGGTTGACAGACAATATTGAAGGAGATGCAACAATTCGCTAACTATAGTTCCAAGAAATTGGCTCTAGCAGACCTTGATTAATTTTCAGTTCTGTTGTACACAGGAAAGGCACAACTTTAAAGAGAGAACAGTTTCTATCAGTTGTATGGAGTAACTTCAGGTAAATCATGTAAAGAGATTCTACATGTTACTCAATTCAGAAACTGCAGAAAATTGATGATTGCATGAAACTGGGGGCATAAACATAATTGAAGCCAGAATATATAGCTAGAATCAATGATCGATAACTCAATTCACAAAACTGGACAAAACATAAACATCCCAATGAGAATGGGGAGATGTAGCCACCAGGCCTTGACACAAAAATGAGAACTATGTATAGACTACCGAAGAGGATTCCATTTTAGCACAGTTTTTCCATGCTTATTGAGTACCTAAATAGAAAAAAAAATGAGATCTACATGATTCTAAACATTGACTGACCAATAGGTCACTTCCCTTCAAAATTGTAGTATCAGCTGCTGTATTATGTATATATAATGTTGGTTCCTGATCACTACAATTTCTAGGTCCATATATCTCAAAGTAGTAACATCCGAAGACCATAGTTGCTCAAAACTATGACACGAAGTTGACATATTTTTGGATTCACATGTCATATTTGTTAGTTCAGTAAATCTGTGAGATGTTTTATGTATCCTTCCCCTGCAAATGATCTAAAAATTTCCAGGAAAAACTTTATCAGGAGTAATAGTTCGGCCTGCTTAGGCGATATTACAAATGTATGCATCCGACGTTCTAATTCGACACAAGGTAGAGGCGACACCATTATTTTTAATCAGCTTTCCTATCCATATGCTTAGTATTGGATCTTTAATAATATTATATTTGCACACACTCATCGCTATGTGCCCGAATATGACACAGATGCTTCACCAGAATGGGTATTAAAGCGACTCAAAATGTATTTGGAAATAATATAGTTATCTTATTAGTCTTAGTTTTCAACATATTCGTATGTATACAATCAAAGACGAACGTTAGTCTATATGGGACAATAACTAACAAAAATCCTTTTCCTCAGAGAGAGAGAGAGGACTGTAGATGGAGAGTAGCGAGCGTGTGAGACTATAGGTCTTTTGTCTAATTTTTGTGTGTTTGTGAGCTCGGGGATGGTTTGTAATTATCCTTTTTTGGGGTTTATTTGTGTAAGGTTCCTGCACAGATGAGCATCTAATGTGTCACAGTGTTCGTCTGTGTGGACTAGCTTGCCACATGTCTGTTTTTTCTTCAGGAGACTAGAGATTCTATGTACCTGTTTTTCTCCTTGAGATTTTTTAATATATTTTTGTTGAATATGTATCATCGAAATTTCATAACCACGTAGGTCGTTATGTGGTTTGACGATGTTAAATTTTATGGAGTACTTTACGGGACAATATTTTATTTGACATTCATATGTAGGATGGTTTTGAAGTAAGGAAGCGAATTTTTGAATATATTGTGAAGTACGAAGAGAATGAAGCTATAAACAATATTCAATCCATGTAACCAAGCCTTGTGAATTTTCGAATATATTGTGAAGTACGAAGAAAAAGAACCATCATCAAAGAAAATTTAGTACGAACAGATACTAAATTTTTGTTACTTAAATATTCTTGTAACTAATTTAATATATTTATGTGATCACAAATATATATGAAGACATGTGTGTGGATCGTATGTTACAGGCAAACTCTCATTGTTGGCCATGAGACACATTTAGGTGCTCGGTAAAAAACTAGCTAAAAGAGAAATAAAATTTTAAAAATATATTTTATTATATTATAAGACGTGCGTTGCACGTGCAAGCTTACTAGTTTCGAGACGTCACGTTAATCCACATCATCGAAATTAATATTGATTGTTAGATCTAAAATTTACGGCTAGATTTAACTAGGGATTTAAAAAATTACATAACGAGTACAAAGCCCGTATTGTTTTGGACATACAAATCCGTCATGTTACCTGGCCAGGAACTTGGGGGAAAAAGCAAAGCAATTAATATTTAATTATATATGTAGTCACGTGTCATGACTCATAACGCTTGGAAAATAGGACACCAATTGCATTCTATTTTATACAAAGAAAAAACGGACATGCATACCGGCCAGAGACTTAAGGGAAAAAAGAGCGACATGCATATCCGGGCAAGAACTTAGAGGAAAAAAGAAGAGCAAACAATATTTTGATAGACTCATGACGCTAGGAAAAGATGACCACTTTTGATTTGTACATTGTATATAAAAAATAACGTGGGTTCCGTTCACAGGAATTCAACAACCAGAAAAATAGAGTCATATCTTATCTCTCTTAGGCTATGGTTCTTCAGCTTATCTTTACTATTGGTTTGGAGTTGGTGAAGGCACTTTGCAAATACATTATTTGAGTTCCAATTTTACCCCTAAACCAATTTCAGCCAAAAAAAAAACAACTTCGTGGGCGTCCAGCCTATTCAATCACGGAAAATCAATCAGGATCAGGGGACATTAATATTAATATTAATCACTATATTTAGACGCGATTTAAGGAAGTAAGAGAAATTCAATCACGCGTCAATCAGGGATGCCCACCTCGCGCCACAATGACAAAAGCTACTCGCCTACTCAGCGCCCCGCCTCCGCTCCCCACGACGCTGCCCCATCGGGCGGGTGCGTGTCTATTGCTCCATTGTGTGCTGCAGCAGATGTTCTAAGGAACGCTTTGTCAACAGTTTTGTTTGGCGGCGCTCTGGTGGTTTGGTCCAGAACAACCGCACAGGGCTACAAACCTGGAAACACTATGCAAATCTCGCTGGCGGTGACAAGACAGTGCTTGGACACAACAACAGTAGAACCAGCTTCGACTTATCATCTGCATCCATGCATTCGCCGCAGGGTAACCGTATGCACAATAGTGTTGATCAGACTGCATGTCAGAAAGCCACAACGCATTGATCAAATATAAAATCGTATAGTACTAGATACAATCGTGTAGCTACGATGCATTAACTGGGGCACGGTAGTTGCGTTCATTCCTTTGAATGACTAGTAGGCTTTGGCGCGGCGGCACGCCGCGCCCGTATAAGGTTTTTTGTTTGCTATTTAATTAAATTTGTTCAATAGTTTGGTGTTTTTAATTTGGTTACTATATTTTAAGCTATTTGGTTTGAACTGATAAGGGCTTACTGGTAATTTGTGCAGTGAAAGGGTATAATTTGTAGCTTAATACTGCGAATATATATATGTAAGACAACAAGATAGCATAGTATAAGCCTGCACTTTATTATCATTGACGATCGTAATACAACAACATACTACTGGGAGAATTGATTTTAAGGAAAGACAGGTGGCGGATTTTACTTCTACAACATGCGAGACGAGAAATGAAAAAGCAGGCAAGCGCAATTTAGCAGTTATTTATGCTAATCTTCATCATATGAAGTAGGGGCAGACGCATGTGCCGTAGACCACCGCAAAATTTGAGAAAAAAATGCTACCCCTAATTTGAAAAATATTGGCATATATTACTCATTTGGCAAATTTTTCTCACAATTAGGGAGCGCAAAAAATTCTTTTTGGAAGTGTGCCCATCCTCGATGAAAATGATCTCATCTTTGGCATCTTCGGGAGTTGGGGCTCAGATTTGTCATCAGAGTGGGTAGATGTTGTATTAAGATTAAGTTTGTTGGCATCTTGCTCCATGTTGTCTATGAAATGCTGCATTGTTTTGCATACTGGAATGATTCTTGCGTTGCACTCTCGCGTGCTGCGGCTTCATGGACTCTTGGCACTGTCGGCTCGATGTCTTACTAAATCTGTTGAAGGAGAAGCATCATACACGAATTTGGCATGTTGCGGGCTTCAATGTGTGGCAGAACTGCAGCAGAAGAACTTTAATGCGTGCGGATTATCTGAGCAGGTAGGCAGGTGTTGGCTAGTTGAATTGATTCTTTAGGTGCACGCCTAATTTGATCATTTTCTTCATCCTGAGTGTGAGACTCTATGAAATCGAAGTTTGTTTCACTCTCTATTGTAAGATTTCTAGCTATCTGAGGAGTATCAATTGTTGGATTATTGCCGATACGTGACCAGTATGTACCAGCAGAAAGGCGAAGTGGGTGCAGGACATGGATTCTACTTGGGTTTGATGCGGATGAGATTTTTTTGTGGACGAACCATCTTCCTTTGCTCTAAATCGGCGAATGAAAGAGAAGTAGATAGCAAAGGGAATGGTTATGGTGTGCCTGTTGCTGTAGACTTATATGGATTATATAGGAACAATGTGTTCATGGAAAACACGGATAAATGTGCAAAGGGTGTCGTGTACCGATCTGTCGCCGCTAGCAACCTCGTACTGCTATGAAATTTAAAACTGTAGGCTTGTGAAGTAATGGAGACTTGGAGCTTTTTCGATAAAGGGAATATATTAATATCAGCCTCTGCAACAACATAATGTCAAAAAGGACATTAAGGATGCACACAGCCAAAAGAAAATAAAAAGATAAAAAATCCTGCCAAACAGATCAGCGAAGCAACATGAACTACAACCTCCAATGACCACACCTAGACTGCAAAAATGGTTCTCCAATAAACGACGCCTTCAGGAAGAGAACCGTGCACAAACACAGTCATCGCCTGATCATCAGATTTGAAGCTATGTGTGGCCGCTAGCAATCTCGTACCGCTATATAATTTGAAGTTGTAGTCGTGTAAAGCAAGAGTTGTATGTGGCCAGTAGTAGCTTTGCGACATGACATGGAGAGAGGCATGTTCATGTATGAAGACATGTGTGGTGCAACATGTCGAAAATCGGTTCTTATTTGGACGCACTATGTTTGCCAGATTATCTATTATAAAATAATAGAAGGAGGGCATAATGAGGTGTTGTTTTTTCTCTTCGTAATGTATATGGGTAAAACCAGGTGGATGCTTTTGTGTAAATGTTTGGATATTTAATGAAGCACAATAGTCAAATTTGGATTTTTTTCTTTGTATTATTTTCAGTTTATTGTGTGCTATTATTTCAAAATTCCACTTACTGGATATTTATGAGCATTTTTTGGCCGCATATATAGTTGCTATCTGCGGACTTGGTATATTGTATCCAATGGAGTTTTGAAGGAGACGTATGTCAATGCTCTTGCACTCAATGTTGCCATGCATGCGTCTTTTCATCAGATAAAAAGCAGCTAGAAGGCCTTGGCGCGGCGGCATACCAGACCTGTGGAGGCATTTATTTTATTTAATAGTTAATTAGCTGGCAGAGTATGTGAAATTACAATGTATGGTTAGTGTAAAAATGATTCTCTTTATACTAATATTGCGTACAAACATATTTGTTCAGAATGGAGGAGATGCTGGCTGCCAGTTTAAGTATTATTTCGGCAGTAATAAGCTGATTAGGCTAATGGTATACTGACAAAGTAGAACACAACAGAAAACAACATCATGTGTGCAAGCCTGAATTTTATTATTGTTGGCTGTGACAATGCAAAAGCACACATGACAGGACAAAATTTATTTAAATAAAACCCGGCAGTGGCTTCTACTTGTTATAGGAAACGACATGATAAGCGATGAATTAAACTGGATAATGATGATTTCGTCTTGATCATCTGAGGGGTCACGGGCTCTGGTTCATCGTCAGAGTAGGTGCATGAAGCGCTTTCATCAGTCTTGTTGGTGCAGAACAGATGGCAAAATAGGGGCATGCATGGGCTATGCAACTGAATGGAGAAAGCCTTGGTCATGCTTGGTCTGGAGTTTTTTCTATCACAAAAACATTGGCGTATCAGCTTGCTTTAAAGGGTATATGACTAAGATCAAAAATTCTGAAACAAAAAAAATGGAAACAAGATAAATAACAAAAATGTGGAATAAGTACATCAACTTTACCTTAGTTGAGCATAACATGCTGCACTTCAAATTAAAATAAATCGGGACTTTCAATAAAACATACAAGTAGAATGTTTAAAGACTAAACATGACCAATATTTTGGAAGGCTATCATATCATATCATATACGAAATACACACCAGATACATGCCCAGTATATGTTGATCTGGTTGTATTAACCAATGACATCGTAAAAATTTTAGAGAAAATACTCAATACTTGCAAAATCTGTAAACGGACATTGGAAATTGTTTACAAGTGATATCCTCAAATAACTAAAACAGTTCAACTTCCGCTATCTGACAAATTTAATACTACTTTGTTTCCTTTTTAGTCCTAACTGTCTAATGTTGAAACATATAAGCTTACCGATATAATCATAAAAAATACGCCTATGCATGGCAAGCTCACACACCCTCAGCCTGCGCCACACCTTTGGTTTTGCCGTGTACCGAGCTGAGCTCTACCTATGATATATGTCAACCTTTCTTGATGTTCAGTAAATTGCAACACGGGAAAATGCATGAAGATAATAACCTAGTCACATGCACTGAGTAAATATCATGCTAAATAACAAAACCTATCTGAAGCAGCAAACCTCCATAATGATGCAGTACCCAAGCCAATACTTGGTTTGGTACATCTTCTATAGTTTGTTTACCCCCCCTTGAATCCTGGAGGAGTCTGCCACAGTCTCATGAGAGAATGTCATGAGACACAACCTGGTTGAAATGAGAGTTCATAAGTGATTCTGATAGCATGAGTGGTATGTGCAACACTGAATTTACAACTGCTACAATAAAAAAAGCTTTCTCCTTAAATAATTCTACCAATTACCACAAAAATATGTGATGATGGAGCTAAACTTTATCCACTGACTTAAGTACAAAAAAAAGAAAAGACCCACAAATAGTTAAAGAAGCAAACATCTGAAGACCAGATGGCAGAACAAATCGGAAAGAGAGTAAGGGCATAATAAACTAATTATAGGGAACTATCTGAATCTGATTCAAGGAAAGATGTACTCCCTCCGTTCGGAAATATAAGATGTTCTAGTTTTGTGAAGTGAATGTATTTAGACATCTTTTAGTATATAGATTCACTCGAATGTATACACTAAAAGATGTCTAGATATATTAGCTTCACAAAGCTAAAACATCTTATATTTCTGAACGGAGGGAGTAGCTGTCAAATAAATTACCATGGAATCTGGCTTCAGATGGCAGATTGATTTAGTGGTATTACATCAAGCACCTCCAGGTGAGAGGGACTATCATTAATCACATGATTCCTTATCAATGCCAAGTGCTCTTCAAATCAACAAATGACTTATAGGATGCATATAAGAGAATCTGTTGAAGCAAAACCAAGAAGATATATGGCTGTATCAGTAAGCCAATATATAAAATTTGAAACTTCTCATTATGTAGGAATATGGAGAGTAGCATCACATGAAGTATTTTCATGGAAAATAAAATAGTATAGTCAAGTGACAAATTTAATTGGGACAATACTATGAAGTATCCAGTAAATTTTGTTTTCACATATTAAAACCAATCAGATTAGAACACCACGCCAGTTGGGGAACTGGATCCCGTGAGCTAGTTCACTAAGACAGTTGCAACATCTGCGCTTGTTCGCAGGCTAGAGCGATGGGCTTCTTTCGACTGGGGATGCATGTAGCTCTACAAGTTAACTTGAGTGAACCTCACATGGAGAGTTGAAACTAATGATATGCATCGAGCATTGTAGTTTCCTATATCCTGGAGTATGCTAATACATATTCAGCAAGCTTATAATAAAAATCATTCATGGCATAGCTGTCGTAAGATATGTTATCCTCTAACAATAATATAAACAGACACAAGAAAAGCATGATTAATATGAAAAGTCGCAATGAATACAAACCCACAAATTAAATAAGGTTATTGTTAGAAGGAGTTGCCATAACCTAGTTTGCAACTATCTATGCTATATAAGAAGGTAGCATGGCCAAGGTAAGTAAATTTTGAGGTCATTCACGTACAAGCCAACAACCAAAAGTGTTGGAGAGTGGAGGACCAAAATATGGAATATTATCAAGGAGGTGCTAAATTCAGCGGAACCATGTCAATTAGAAGAAATCCAGTGTAAGTGCAACCCAGGCCATACCATCATAGATGCAATGTGCTCAATTTAACATGCCAGGAGGTCCTCAGTAGCCTGCAAGCTCCTACTCTAGATGAGAAAATAAACAAAGATATTGATACCTTTTTCACTCAGGAAACTCAGAAAAAGCAGCATTTGTTGGAGGGAGTAGACCAATGTTGCAGAAGAATAACATCAATGGATAAGCATACCTTCTGGAGAAAACTGAAAGGGGCAGGCTGTACTCCTCTCTTCTCTACCAGGAAAAGAAACGAAAAGGGAAAACAGAAATGAATAGCGTTTTGAATGTAATATTTAATACATTTTAAAATGTTAAAAAAATTCAAACGAAAAAGTCACAAGTACGTCTTCACATGTTGTGTGTGCACAAAGTCGTTTTATGAAAAACCGACTTGTCATTTGGCCTACGTAAAAAAGACAAATTTTGATGCTAAAAAGAAGACATTGTATCATACATGTTTTGTCTTTTTTACACCGACCACGTGCAATGTCATTTTTTCACAAAACTTTTACGAACGCAAATGGATTATGAAGATGTACATGTGAAATTTTTCGTTTGAATTTTTTAACACTCAGAAATATAATTTTTTGGCATAGGGAGCATATGCACATGAGAGCCGAATTGAATTTCCGTATACATAATGTCCTTTTTGGCGCACAATCATTTTGACCATGACTTCCAGATAAACACCTTCTTGGATTACCATAATAAGCCTTGCAGAATTATGAAGAAATAGAAAACCAAGCCAAGTAATCAGTAATATGAAAGTAACCTCCAATTATTTTTTTAAGCTATCTCTAATTAACATCATTGCTTGAAGGGTGTATGAACATTAAGTTTTTAAATAATAGCACAAAAAAAGGAAATGTTGGCATGTTGCCATAGAAGTATTTGATCTAGAGTGGAGAAGATAGGTGCACAAACCTCAACTATGTATCCGGACAGGGATCTCCCTAGAGGTATCCTCGAACCACCATGAGAGAAGAAGAGGCATAGTTAAGTGACCAAGTCCCGGCACCACCAGGGGGAAATAAGAATAAGCATGGTTAACTGATCAACGCCCGGCAGAATTCGTGCTCGGTGGATCGAATTATTTCTATAAACACCATATGCGACACACACAAATCCTCTTTACAAAGAGAACTTCTATCTGACAATAGTGATATTTCCTGATCAACAAACAAATACTTAGAGAAGTTAGTACATGTTAGAAATCAGCATGTAAAATTAATTAATTTGCATATTGTACCTGAAACACAAAGAGAACTTCTATTCGACAATAGTGATATTTCCTGATCAACAAACAAATACTTAGAGAAGTTAATACATGTAAGAAATCAGCATGTAAATAAAGTAATTTTCATATTGTACCTGATACTCATTGAATGATTTATATTTCCTTCGAGTGTAGCTTCATATTTTTCGTGAGCGCATATTTAACTAACAAATTCTTCCCTCTCTTTCATCGAGGTAATTGTCTTGTCATTCAACAATCTAGCCATTTCCTATCTCTGTAATATAGATACATACTTGTCCTTCACCGACTTTGTCAGATCTTCCTCAATTAATTGCTTTTTGTCTACAAATTTGTCGTCCTCCATCTGCAAAATAAAGCATATTATCCTAAACAGAACTATGGGAATTCTAACAATTCCTTTTATGATTTGCTAAGCTTTAAGAAGTCTCTATTCAACTAAAATCAATAAAGTGGCAGTTTATATATAGACAAGTTTATTTATTTGAAACCTCACAGGTGCCAGTTTATTTTTATTTTTTGTATATAATGCTTTTGATAGAGTGTGGCTCAGTTTATATATAGCCAAGGAAACGAAAAGTAGTCAAAGTGCTATCTATGATACCCCAGGTTGGATTACACTACAGAACATCCAATATTACGGAATACAACCGAAGGTAGTTAAACATGAAATCTGGTTAATAGTAAGTACCTAAAAATTTCTATATAGTAATCTTGTACAATTTGGTTAATAGTAAGTACCTAAAAATGTACTGAGAATACATTGAGACAATTAACCTTCCTAGATATCCCGAGACTGCAAGAGCGATCCACCTCTTCAAAATGTATATAAATTATGATCAGTGACTAAAGATAGAAAAGGATTCTCAAGTTCATTAAATTAAATGGAGTAGGAGGAAGACAAACCTACATAATAACTGTCTAAAATTAATTAATCGAGAAGTCCAACCTGGAAATTTCTACCATATTGGCATGGCTATCAGTTTGGGGAAAACATCCCACACAATTACACTTCATTGTACATGTGTCTCTGCAATATAATGAGAAATAATTTCATGAACTGAAAGTAATGAATAAACGTTTACAGTAGTCTGAACTATCTGTCAGCAGAGATAATGCTTTTATATTTGCAAACCAGATAGATATATTATACAATAATATGGGTAACAAAACATAAAGCCTCGAGGCTTAATAGCTAGGATGCCAAAGAATAAATTTGTAGATCACCTAACATATGCAGGAAGCCAGGAACCAACAAACATACGTCTGCTCTCGAAGTCCTGATTTTTGGAGAAAAAAGGGAGCTGCAGCTAGAAGTGAGCAGGATTATAAAATTCCAAACCATTTTTGCAATGATGGAGATTTACTTTTTCTGCTGAAACAGTGATTTATAGACAGAAAAAGTTCAATTATAGATTGAGCATATACTGTACACTGTTGAGCAGAGATCAGAGACAATGAAACGAAAATTTCCACTCACCAAATCTTGACGCACAGGGCATCATTTCCATAGTGGACTCACGAGCAAGAGGATGATCCCAATACTGGCAAAGGCTGTGTCGAATCTGGTGCCCACTGCCCACCCACAGCACGAACACGTCCCAGCCCATAACCACCCGCGCCAACTCGATCGGTCGATCCTCTTGACTTCCTCCATCACCATCGCCCCCCAGTCCTGGCCCTTCTGCCGTTGGCCACCACGCAGTAGCAGCCGCCAGACGCAGCCTTTGATGAGGAGGTCGTCCGTAGCTGCCGAGGATGAAGCAACTTCAGGCCGTGGAGGCAGACGCCCAGCACTGTAGTAAGGACGGGCAGCAGCGGGGGTGCTGAGGAGGGTATCGCTGGGAGGGTGAGAGCGGCGACTCACCCGTCGGCACCGCGCGCTAGAGAGGACGGGAGGGGAGGGGAGCGAGGTCACCTCCATGCAGATTGGTTTCCGGCTGGCCTCCACGAATGCGGTTTGAGAGAGACGTGTGAGAGAGGGAAGGATAATGCTAACAGAAAGGAGCGACAAGAATCTCTAGAACGACACCCGTCGCATGGGAACTGGGAAGACGTTTCAAACTCGAACTCTGGTCAGAAGATCAGAACAAACAAAGATGGACACAAAGATTAGAATAGAAAGGAGGAGACGCGGCTAGCCTAACACCAAGCAGAGCAAGAAAGCGGCGGACGGCAGTCGAGAAGACACGAAGAAGAAGCATGATAGGTAAAGCACATAAAAGCGCAGACACCGAAGAAAACCTACTACCGGCTAGTGACCGGAGCATCAGAAGTAGAAGGCAACAGGGGGTAGACCAAACAACCGGCTGGCCTAACGAATAGAAATAGAGGAAGACCGGAAAGAGGAGGACGGACGAATTAAAGGTAAATGAACAGCCAGTCAACTAACGATTTAAGCCTTCCTGTCGGTCTTTTGGAAGGAACCTCCAACCAATAGCACAAGCGGACGTGAAGAAGCACCAATGGACGTGTCCATCAGCCATAGGGTGACAAGAAGCATTTCTCTGCAATCGCAGGAATCCCACGATCTTTATGATAGTAGAGTATGCTACAACGTGTAGCTACGATACATTAACATTGTTTAGAACCGCTCCATTGGCACCGGCCTCAAAGTTCATTGGTTATTTAGTACTTTCTTCGATAAAAAATAACTATCGATGACTTAGTATAAATTTTGTATAAAGTTAGTTTAAAATCACCGACACTTATGTTTTATCGGAGGGAGCACTACTCTCTCTCTCTCTCTCTTCCAACAAAATCGATATCCTAGATTTGTTCTAATTCAAAGCTCTCTAAGTTTTACCACAGTTATAGAAAATATGTCAATATTTTCAACACCAAATTTATATAGTACAAATTTATTACATTCATTTATAGATATATTTTTCTATAAACTTATTCAAACGTAAAGTAGTTTAACTTAGAACAAAAACTACAACACCGATTATTTTAAAACAAAGTGAGTAGAATTTACAAAATTTGCACTCAGGGAACTAAACGCTTAGATGGGTCTTATGAATCCGCTTCCTTGTGGACATTCTTTTCTTTTTGTATAAACGTATGCTAATGTCTGATAAAAAAAAGAGAAGCATAGTTTGCAAAAGAAAAACTAAGGCCATCCACGAGCATCGACTTAGCTAGCAACAAAAAAAAAACCTAAGGTCATCGCTCTTTCTTCCCCTACTCATGTAGTAGCCCAGCGCTAAGATTCCCCTCTTGGTTCCTCCGCTGCTGCCTCCATAGCAGTAGACCCTATCCAGCCGTACCCATGCCTTACCCAGGATCCATTTCAGTACACACTTATCTGCCAATTGGCCTAATCCATCCACCCTTGCGAAACTGGTCATGTGCTAGATGGGAGTCTTCCCACCCAAGTAGAAATGCTCTGGCTAGAGATAGAAGACTTGCGCACCAAGCGAGCTATACTAGCACTTGTTCCCGAGAACACCGACAGAGATAGATGAAGAGGAAAGTGGGAGGGGTGGAAATGCAGAAAAATGTATATTGGAGAGGAGTAGACCTAGGCCACAACCTATTTTCCCCTCGGATCTAGAGAGAGAGAGAGAGAGAGAGAGAGAGAGAGAGAGAGAGAGGGGGAGAGAGAGAGAGAGAGGGAGTGGGAGAGGGAGAGGGAGAGGGGAAGGGGAAGGGGAGGGGGAAGGGAGAGGGAGAGAGTGAGAGTGAGAGTGAGAGGGGAAGCGAGAGGGAGTGGGTTAGTGAGGGAGTGAGGGAGGGAGGTAGTGAGGGAAATAGAGGGATGTATGAAGGGAGAGAGAGATATAGGGAGACGAATTGGGAGAGGGAGAGGTGACTTCTTGGGTCCCCTATGTGATGAAAGTAATACTGGTTAATCCATTGCACTAACACACTTCATGTTGCCGATTAGGGCTTGCTGACCCGATATAGACGAAAGTCCAAAGGGAGTTGAAGGTAAAGCCAAGAATTAATAGGAGATTTAGGTAGTAGGAAAAACAAAAAAAAGAGGAGAAGCCGCTGCAACGCGCGGGCATTTAGCTAGTCTTACCTATAATCTTACCTGTAAGATTGGAGTTGGTGAAGGCACTTTTGCTATACATCTTTTGGTTTCCGAAATTACCCCTACCAAAAAAATGATCGATAGCAAACAGCGAATCGTAACATTAATTGGGCCATAATTTTCGCTAATCAAGGTAATCAATCACTCTATCATAATTTTCGGTAATCAATACACCCATAATTACTTGCCATTGATTTTGCCATAATTGGAGTTAGTGATTGGAATATTGGGCCACTCCTCCCGTATGGAATCAATCAAAAAAGTCTTAATCAAATGGTAGAATATTTCCTTCCAATAATGCTACACCTATGGGGGATTACAGACGTTTTACGCACAGACTAGAAGACGGTCCTACATGGCTACGGTGAACGAAGAAAAAAGAGATGAGAACGTGCCCATAAAAAATAAAGCGACAGTTTGAGACTTAGGGTCTCGCTCTGGCTCGTTCCATATTACCATATCTCACTGCGATATTGCTGCGACCAGGAGCTCACCGTGACGCCGTGTGCGACCAAGAAGCTCGCCGGTGCTGATGAGAAACTCGACCCGCTGCCGCCTGTAACTACGAGCTCATCGCGGCCCACCTGATCAGAACCTCGCCCCGCTGCCGCTTGGACAGTACATTGTACACCGCAACCTGCTTCGGCCTGCGACCAAGAGTTCACGTGGCACCACCTGCAACCAAGAGCTGGCACCGCCGCTTGTGACCAAGAGTTCATGTGACGCCGCCTGCAACCAAGAGCTGGCACCGCCGCTTATTAAGTTTGGATCTGTTTGTTCATAGGTGTGCGACGCTTTGCCCCGTCTCGCACAAAAATTACAGATTGTAACCACAGAGGTTCTCATGGACGTGGAAAAAACTAGGCCATGAATTAAAGGTCCCATAGCAGCGACACGCGCATGGGAGAGCAGATTAGCGACATACATATCCGGTTTTTTTGGATCTATCCCTATAGAGAAAAAATATAGAGAAATAAATATCCTCTGGAATTATATGTCACTCTTTGAAATTCAAGATACATGAAAGGGCGTCCACGTTCACATTCTACAATTTGCTTACCCTTTTTTTGAACAGGGATCGGTCCGGATGGAGTTACATTTTTAGCAAGGACCTTTGAAAAAAGAGAAAAGTAAAATCAAGTCTTAACATTTTGCATTGAGGACCCCAAATCCAGTACATAATCTCCACCAGACTCTAAGAATGGGATCGTGGTGCCAATGATCCTCCCGCTCCGCATATTCACACGTCTGCTCGATTCTTGAGTATTGTCATCAGCAAGTTGCACCGGCATCAGGCTAGGAGCAATGTCGTGGGGATGGCACTCTGGTGCCGTGGAACAGGGATGCATAGGGTAGACGCTAGAGAAAAGGTGATCCGTCAAGGTGGAAAAGATGAAGGGGCGAAGAATTCGAGTGTCATGTTTCATTTATATGATGAATATATGTGAATTTTATATTTATAAATACACATTTTTTCCTAAGAAGCCGTAGCAACGTGATACATCTCCAACGTATCTATAAATTTTGATGCTCCATGCTTGTTTTTACACCATTTGCCTACTGTTTCGTTACACTTCGTGGCACTTTTATGCATTTTCCGGAACTAACCTACTAACGAGTCGCCACAGTGCCAGTTCCCTATTTTCTGTTGTTTTTGTGTTTCAGAAGTGATACACAGGAAATATTCTCGGAATTAGACGAAACAAGTTCCTGAAGTCTTATTTTTCCTGGAAGCTTCCAGAGATCCAAAGAGGAGTTGGAGGGGGGCCACAAGGGCCCCACACACCAGGGCGGCGCGGCCCAGCCCCTTGCCGCGCCCCCTATGTGTGAGGGCGCCTTGGGCCACTTCTGACGATGCCCCTTCGCCTATAAAGACCCCCCGACGGAAAAAACCTAAGTACCCGATCAATTTTCCAGAACACATCACAATCCGCCGCCGCCGTCGACCCGAAGATCGGGAGGGTCCAGAAGTTCTTCCCGGCACCCTGCCGAAGAGGGGAATCGCCACCGGAGGTCTTCTTCATCGCCATGCTTTCCTCCGGAGCGATGAGTGAGTAGTCTACCTTGGACTATGGGTCCATAGTAGTAGCTAGATGGTTGTCTCCTCCACCATGTGCTTCATGTTTAGATCTCATGAGCTGCCCTACATGATTGAGATCACCGTTATGTAATTCTACATGTTTGGTTTGTTGGGATTCGATGAATATTGGTGTTATGATTGAGTTGCTATACTGAAATATATCTTATGTTATCTCTATGTTGTTTATGATCTTGCATGCTCTCCATTGTTAGTAGCTATCTTGGCCGAGTAGTTGCTAGTGACTCCAAGAGGGGGTATTTATGCTCGATAGTGGGTTCATGCCTCTATTTAACCTGGGGGAGTGATAGAAACCCCTAAGGTTGTAGATGTGCTGTTGCTACTAGGGAGAAAACAACATTCATATGCTTAAGGGCATATACTTTGTTTACATTACACACTTTGCTTAATGCAATTATCTGTTGTTCGCAACTTAATACTCATGGGGTGTTTGGATGATATCCCCGTGAGTGGATTATTAGTCATAGATGCAGTTGGATGGCGGTCTATGTATTTTGTTGTAATGCCCAGAGTAAATCGCATAGTGATCTTCTTGACATATCACGTTTATCTTTATTCTATCAATTGCCCAACTGTAATTTGTTTACCCAGCATGTGTTATTTATCTTATGGAGAGACACCACTAGTGAAGCGTGGACCCCGGTCCTATTTCCATCATATTGCTATCACCTGTTTACTTTACTCGCACTGTTTACTTTACTCGCATACTATTATCACTTTCCACTTGATACGCTCATACCCTTTGTTTCAAGCAAACCGGTGAGATTGACAACCTCATCGCAAGTTGGAAACAAAGTACTTGGTTGTGTGTGTGCAGGTTCCACGTTGCTACTAGCTGAAGACGCGCTAACTCATTTTATCGTGAAACGGCGCCCTTGTTGGAGTGTCACTAGGCTATCAAGCATCACCTTCAGTCGTATTGTCCGCTCTTCTCCTGACCGACATAAACCTTGGTTTCTTAACTGAGGGAAAACCTTGCTGCTATACTCATCATGCCTTCCTCTTGGGGTTCCCAACGGGCTGGTCATTCATCCAACAATCAAGCTCTTTTCTGGCGCCGTTGCCGGGGAAGAAGTGGAAGACCTCTGCAAGAGGAGTTTTTCGCACACACATCCTTTACTTTGTTTTAAGTTTTTCTTTACTTTATTTTTACTTGCATCGTTTTATATCAAAAACCCAAAAAAATTAGAATCCTTGGTAGTTGTTTTTACTTGTCTACTTTTAGTTTTGCTGAAATGGCTACTCCTGAAAACACCAAGTTGTGTGACTTTACTAGCACGAACAATAGTGATTTTATCTGCACTCCTATTAAGCCACCTGCTCCTGCTGCAAACTTTTATGAGATTAAGCCTGCTTTATTGAACCTTGTTATGAAACAGCAATTTTCTGGTGCTAGTACTGAAGATGCTGCAGCTCATCTCAACAAATTTGGTGAGCTATGTGAGATGCAGAAATATATGGATGTAGAAAGTGATATTATTAAGCTCAAGTTGTTTCCTTTTTCTTTGAGAGGGAAAGCTAAGGATTGGTTGCTGTCTTTGCCTAAGAATAGTATTGATTCATGGGCTAAGTGTAAGGATGCTTTTATTGGTAGATATTATCCTCCTGCTAAAATTATATCTCTGCGTAGCAATATTATGAAGTTTAGTCAATTTGATAATGAACATGTTGCTCAAGCTTGGGAAAGAATGAAATCTATGATAAAGAATTGTCCCACTCATGGACTGACTACTTGGATCATTGTTCAAACTTTTTATGCAGGACAGAATTTTTCTTCGAGGAACCTACTTGATTTAGCTGCTGGAGGCACTTTTATGTCCCTTACCTTGGGCGTTGTGATGTCTACGCACGCGTCTGTTCTTGTAGATAGTGTTGGGCCTCCAAGTGCAGAGGTTTGTAGAGCAGCAGCAAGTTTCCCTTAAGTGGATCACCCAAGGTTTATCGAACTCAGGGAGGAAGAGGTCAAAGCTATCCCTCTGAAACAACCCTGCAATTACGATACAGAAAGTCTCTTGTGTCCCCAACACACCCAATACACTTGTCAGATGTATAGGTGCACTAGTTCGGCGAAGAGATAGTGAAATACAAGTAGTAGTGATGATTATAAGTAGTAAATGCAATCTGGAATAAAAATCGCTGCGAGCAAACAAGTAATAAAACAGCAAGTAAACGGTGTGCAAAGCTTGGAAACAAGGCCTAGGGATCATACTTTCATTAGTGGACACACTCCCAACAAATATAACATGATTGAACAAATAAATAACTTCTCTTCACTATGGTACTCTGAATTACTCTCCTATTGAACAACACTAATCATTGCGTAGGGCTACGAAGCACTCCTTAAAGTTCATCAAGTACTTGACAAACACCACTCATAGAGATATTCAAATCAGATCACAACTCAAGATAGATATTATTGCAACTTAGACCAAGTACTAACACGGTGCACACACTGTCAACATTACACCATGAAAGGAGGAATAGATCACTTCAATACTATCATAGCGATAATTATTCTCATAATCCACAAAAGATCACAATCGTAGCCTAGACCAAGTACCACCATGATGCACGCACTGTCACTGTTACACCATGGCAGGAGGAATAGATTACTTTAATAACACCACTAGAGTACACATAATATCTGAATAATAACATCTACTTGTTCAACATGATACAAAGCTCACGATCACATAAAGATCACATCATGGGAGAGAGAGGTGAACCACATAGCTACTGATACGTCTCAAACATATCTATAATTTTTGATGCTCCATGCTTGTTTTTGCACCATTTGTCTTGTGTTTTGTTACACTTCGTGGCATTTTTATGCGATTTCCGGAACTAACCTATTGACAAGATGCCACAGTGCCAGTTCCCTATTTTCTGCTATTTTTGTGTTTCAGAAAAGCTACACAGGAAATATTCTCGGAATTGGACGAAACAAAAGCCAGAAGTCTTATTTTTCCCGGAAGCTTCCCGAGGACCGAAAGAGAGCCGGAGGGGGGCCAGAGGCCGCCCTCACACATAGGTGGCGCGGCCCAGGCCCTGGCCGCACCACCCTGGTGTGAGGAGCCCCTGGCTGGCCCCTGATGACGCCCCTTCTCCTATATAAAGCCTCGGGACGGAAAACCCTAAGGGAGTCGACGATTTTTCCAGAACAGTTTCGCAGCTCCGCCGCCGTCGAAGACAAATTTCGGGGGACAAAAGTCTCTGTTCCGGCACCCTGCCGGGACAGGTAAGTGCCCCCGGAGCCATCTCCATCACCGTCTCCGCCGTCTCCATCGACCTCACCGCCATCTCCATCAACCTTGCTGTCTCCTATGATGAGGAGGGAGTAGTTCATCCCCGGGGCTGAGGGCTCTACCGGTAGCTATGTGGTTCACCTCTCTCTCCCATGATGTGATCTTTATGTGATCGTGAGCTTTGTATCATGTTGAACAAGTAGATGTTATTATTCAGATATTATGTGTACTCTAGTGATGTTATTAAAGTAATCTATTCCTCCTGCCATGGTGTAACGGTGACAGTGCGTGCATCATGGTGGTACTTGGTCTAGGCTACGATTGTGATCTCTTGTGGATTATGAGAATAATTATTACTATGATAGTATTGAAGTGATCTATTCCTCCTTTCATGGTGTAATGTTGACAGTGTGTGCACCGTGTTAGTACTTGGTCTAAGTTGCAATAATATCTATCTTGAGTTGTGCTTTGATTTGGATATCTCTATGAGTGGTGTTTGTCAAGTACTTGATGAACTTTAAGGGGTGCTTCTGTAGCCACTACACAATGATTAGTGTTATTCAATAGGAGAGTAATTCAGAGTACCATAGTGAAGAGAAGTTGTTTATTTGTTCAATCTTGTTATATTGTTGGGAGTGTGTCCACTAGTGAAAGTATGATCCCTAGGCCTTGTTTCCAAGCATTGCACACCGTTTCTTCCTATTTTGTTACATGTTTGCTTGCAGCGATACTTATTCCATACTACATTTACTACTCATAATCATCACTACTACTTGTATTTCACTATCTCTTCGCTGAACTAGTGCACCTATACATCTGACAAGTGTATTGGGTGTGTTGGGGACACAAGAGACTTTCTGTATCGTAATTGCAGGGTTGCTTGAGAGGGATAGCTTTGACCTCTTCCTCCGTGAGTTCGATAAACCTTGGGTGATCCACTTAAGGGAAACTTGCTGCTGCTCTACAAATCTCTGCACTTGGAGGCCCAACACTGTCTACAAGAACAGAAGCGTGTGTAGACATCAAGCTCTTTTCTGGCGCCGTTGCCGGGGAGGTAAGGTAAAAGGTACTCACATCCTTTGGCTGCTAAGTCTTTTAGTTGCTAGTGAGTGCTCGAAGTTATTTCCTTTAGATTCTGCAATTACATCTTTTTGTTTCTTGTTTTTATTTTCACTAGTTAGGCTTAATGGAAAACAAAGAGTTCTTTAGTCTTTTTCCTAAGTTTAGATATGAAGTGTTTGAAGAGAAAATTGAAAAACCTTTGGAGCTTAATTTGCAGGCTAATAGTGTTGTTAGTATGAATGTTTTGAACACTGTTATTACTAATGCTATAGAAAATTCTAAGCTTGGGGAAGCTGGTTTTGTTAAGCATGATATTTTTAGTTCCCCAGCTTTAGTGGAGAAATTTTGTTCTGATAATATTTTATCTCCCATATGTGATGTTCCTTCTTATGATGATATGTTTGAAGAATATGCTTTGCGAAATAGCTGTTCTTTAGCTTGTGATGATACTGAACCTCTAGTTTATGATGGTTATGATGATGAGTATAATATTTTCAGTTCACCCACTTTTGAGGATAAAATTAGTTATGATTACAATATGCCTCCTATTTTTGATGATTATGGTGACGAGAATAATTATTCTATTGAATCTGCTCCTACTACTATTGTTCATGTGGGGAGTATTAATTCTTTTATGCATGTGGCTCATGATAGGGATGCTTTATGTGATAGTTATATTGTTAGTTCTATTCATGATGCTACTGAAAGTTATTATGAGAGAGGGAAACATGGTTTGATGGATCTCAACAATATTAAGTTTCCCCTCTTTATGTTGCAAATCTTGAAGTGGCACTTGTTTTATCTATCCATGCTTGCTACTATGTGCCTCGTTGATTTATTTTCTTACAAGATTCCTATGCATAGGAAGTGGTTTAGATTTAAATGTATTTCATATCTGATTTTTGATGCTCTCTATTGTTTTAAGTTCCTATATGGCGCCTTTGCCTCAAGCTCTTATATGGCGCCCACATGAGCATCTTTGCAAATTACTGCGCCTAGCTCAAAGGCGTTAAAGAAAAGCACTCTTGGGAGATAACCCAATGTTTTCTTTTCATTACTTTTTATTTTATTTGAGTCTTGGAAGTTATTACTACTATAATAACCGCTCCTTATCCTTTTTATTTCATTGTTGTGCCAAGAGAAGCCTCTAATTTGAGTGAGGTAAAGATTTGGGGATGTTGCTGTCCTGAAACTGTTTTCGGTGCTGCACCGTAAAATTCGTATAAATTCTCTGTATATCTTTTTGACCTGTGATTTCTTGTGCATATGCCCCAGGTTATATCCAAACTTTCATTAGTTGAACACTTTTTGATTTGAGCAACAGAAAACCCCTTAAAAATTCGACCTTTGTTAGCTGTTCTGTTTTGACAGATTTCTGCCAATATTTGTGTTTGCCGCTTTATCGCTTTCTTTTTTAGTTCTTTCGATCACGGAACTTTTGGGGAAGTTGCTACAGTAGTATATACTTATTATGTGGTGGTTTTAGGTTGAAACCTGATGCAAAAAGGGTTGATTCTATGTTATGCTTACACTAATGTTGCTAATAGAATTATGTTTAGTTTTGTATGAAGGAAGTTTTCAAGTGTAGGGATTAGAGAATGATGAGATGAGATGAAGAATGGACAAAAGCTCAAGCTTGGGGATGCCCATGTCACCCCAAGAAATATCAAAGAGGTACAAGCGTCAAAGCTTTCAAGACACTATATTTTTATTGCTTCATACACTATGCATTTTTCTTGGAGCGTCAGTTGTTTTAGTTTTCTTAGTTAGTTTAGTTTTGTTTGCTGCAATAAATGGTTAGATCACATCATGTTTCTTTTGGAGGAGATGAACTCGCTTTTCATTTGCCAAGAACACTCTAGTTTTCACTCTTATCGTTCAACGAGTGTTCTCTTTTTCTGCTACTGCTTTTGGTTTTTGTTTTCGCCTTGATTTGCATTCAGACCTTGTCATATCTTTTCATCAAGGTGTATTTTTTCCTCTGATCTTTATTGGTTTTTAGGAGTTGGATGCACGAGTAGAGCTCATACTCAGTACAAAATGAGGGCTAGCAAAAGACTGGGAGCGACCAACTACGAGAGCAATAATGGCCATAATCATGCAAAGCGACAAAGCGACATTAAAAGAAGCATAAGATGGCATCAAAAGTCAAAAACTAAATGATCATAGAGGCTATTGGCGACTTTGTAAGAGTCTAACATGTGTGAGCATGCGCCAAGTCAACCCAAATAAAGCATCAAGGAGAAAACCAAAATAATGCTTCCAAACAATAAAAACAACGCATGATTTTTTCAAAGGCTCATTAAGCAATCTCAGTTATTTGAGACAAGTCATGCTACAGCAAAACCACTAAGCATACTATCAAAAAGACATTAAGCATGACATGAAAAAGCCTAAGCCGCAGTCTACACAAGCTCCTTCTTGTACCACTTTTTTGCATAAAGCTTTTTCTCTTTTCCAACACCATTTGAAATTTTTAAAGACACCTCTTTTGATAAAAACCAATAAAGATCAGAGGTCCAAATACACCTTGATGCAAAGATAAAACAAGATCTGAATGCAAATCAAGGCAAAAATCGAAAGCTATACGCAGTAGCAGAAAAAGAGAACACTCGTTGAAATGATAAGAGTGAAAACTAGAGTGTTCTTGGCAAATGAAAAGCAAGGCAACTTCTCCAAAATAAACATGATGTGATCTAACCATTTATTGCAGCAAACAAAACTAAACTAACTAAGAAAACTAAAACAACTGACGCTCCAAAAAAAACACATAGTGCATGAAGCAATAAAAATATAGTGTTTTGAAAGGTGACCTGATTTTTGCCGATGAAGAAGGGGTGCCTCGGGGGCATCCCCAAGCTTTGACGCTTGTACTTCTTGGAAATTTCTTGGGGTGATGCATGAGCATCCCCAAGCTTGAGCTTTTGTCCATTCTTCAACTCATCTCATCATTCTCCAATCCCTACACTTGAAAACTTCCTTCATACAAAACTAAACACAATTCTATTAGCAACATTAGTGCAAGCATAACATATAATCAACCTATTTTTGCTTCAGGTTTCAACCTAAAACCACCACATACATAGCATATACTACTGTAGCAACTTCCCCAAAAGTTCCGTGATCAAAAGAACTCAAAAGAAAGCGATAAAGCGGCAAACACAAATATTGGCAAAAATCTGTCAAAACAGAAGAGCTGACAAATGTCGAATTTTTGAGGGGTTTTCTGTTGCTCAAATCAAAAAGTGTTCAACTAATGAAAGTTTGGATATAACCTGGGGCATATGCACAAGAAATCGCAGGTCCAAAAAATATACAGCGAATTTTCACGAATTTTCACGGTGCAGCACCGAAAACTGTTTCAGGACAGCAACATCCCCAAATCTTACCTCACTCAAATTAGAGGCTTCTCTTGGCAGAAAAACGAAATAAAAAGGATAAGGAGAGGTCATTACAGTAGTAATAACTTCCAAGACTCAAATAAAAGAAAAATTACTGAAAATAAACAATGGGTTATCTCCCAAGAGTGCTTTTCTTTAATGCCTTTGAGCTAGGCGCGGTAATTTGCAAAGATGCTTATGTGGGCGCCATATAAGAGCTTGAGGCAAAGGCGCCATATAGGAACTTAAAGAAATAGAGAGCATCAAAAAGCAAATATGGAACACATTTAAATCTAAACCACTTCCTATGAAAAATAGTCTTGTAAAGAGACAAGTCATGAAAGCGCAAAGCAAAAATCATAGGAAGGCAAAACAAGTACAACTTCAAGAATTGCAACATAAAGAGGGGAAACTCAATATTGTTGAGATCCATCAAACCATGTTTCCCTCTCTCATAATAACTTTCAGTAGCATCATGAATAGAATTAACAATAAAACTATCACATAAAACATCCCTATCATGAGCCAGATGCATAAAAGGATTAATACTCCCCACATGAACAATAGTAGTAGGAGCAGATTCAACAGAATAATTATTCTCATCACCATAATCATCAAAGACAGGAGGCATATTGTAATCATAACTAATTTTCTCCTCAAAAGTAGGTGAACTAAAAATATTATACTCATCATCATAACCATCATAAACTAGAGGTTTAGTATCATCACAAGCTAAAGAACAGCTATTTCGCAAAGCATATTCTTCAAACATATCATCATAAGAAGGAACATCACATATGGGAGATAAAATATTATCAGAACAGACCTTCTCCACTAAAGCTGGGGGACTAAAAATATCATACTTAACAAAACCAGCTTCCCCAACCTTAGACTTTTCTATAGCATTAGCATTAACGGTATTCAAAGCATTCGTACTAATAACATTGCTATGCAAAATAAGCTCCAAAGGATTTTCAATTTTCTCTTAAAATCTAAAATCAGGAAAAAGACTAAAGAACTCTTTGTTTTCCATTAAGCCTAACTAGTGAAAATAAAAACAAGAAACAAAAAGATGTAATTGCAGAATCTAAAGGAAATAACTCCGAGCACTCACACAGGAGGATGCGAGTACCTTTTACCTTACCTCCCCGGCAACGGCGCCAGAAAAGAGCTTGATGTCTACGCACACGTCTGTTCTTGTAGACAGTGTTGGGCCTCCAAGTGCAGAGGTTTGTAGAGCAGCAGCAAGTTTCCCTTAAGTGGATCACCCAAGGTTTATCGAACTCAGGGAGGAAGAGGTCAAAGCTATCCCTCTCAAACAACCCTGCAATTACGATACAGAAAGTCTCTTGTGTCCCTAACACACCCAATACACTTGTCAGATGTATAGGTGCACTAGTTCGGCGAAGAGATAGTGAAATACAAGTAGTAGTGATGATTATAAGTAGTAAATGCAATCTGGAATAAAAATCGCTACGAGCAAACAAGTAACAAAACAGCAAGTAAACGGTGTGCAAAGCTTGGAAACAAGGCCTAGGGATCATACTTTCACTAGTGGACACACTCCCAACAAATATAACATGATTGAACAAATAAACAACTTCTCTTCACTATGGTACTCTGAATTACTCTCCTATTAAACAACACTAATCATTGCGTAGGGCTACGAAGCACTCCTTAAAGTTCATCAAGTACTTGACAAACACCACTCATAGAGATATTCAAATCAGATCACAACTCAAGATAGATATTATTGCAACTTAGACCAAGTACTAACACGGTGCACACACTGTCAACATTACACCATGAAAGGAGGAATAGATCACTTCAATACTATCATAGCTATAATTATTCTCATAATCCACAAAAGATCACAATCGTAGCCTAGACCAAGTACCACCATGATGCACGCACTGTCACCGTTACACCATGGCAGGAGGAATAGATTACTTTAATAACACCACTAGAGTACACATAATATCTGAATAATAACATCTACTTGTTCAACATGATACAAAGCTCACAATCACATAAAGATCACATCATGGGAGAGAGAGGTGAACCACATAGCTACCGGTAGAGCCCTCAGCCCCGGGGATGAACTACTCCCTCCTCATCATAGGAGACAGCAAGGTTGATGGAGATGGCGGTGAGGTCGATGGAGATGGCGGAGACGGCGATGGAGACCGATGGAGATGGCTCCGGGGGCACTTCCCCATCCCGGCAGGGTGCTGGAACAGAGACTTTTGTCCCCCGAAATTTGGCTTCGACGGCGGCGGTGATGCGGAACTGTTCTGGAAATTTCGTCGACTCCCCTAGGGTTTTCCGTCCCGAGGCTTTATATAGGCGAAGGGGCGTCGTCAGGGGGCAGCCAGGGGCTCCTCACACCAGGGTGGCGCGGCCAGGGCCTGGGCCGTGCCACCTATGTGTGAGGGCGGCCTCTGGCCCCCCTCCGGCTCTCTTTCGGTCTTCGGGAAGCTTCCGGGAAAAATAAGACTTCTGGCTTTTGTTTCGTCCAATTCCAAGAATATTTCCTGTGTAGCTTTTCTGAAACACAAAAACAGCAGAAAACAGGGAACTGGCACTGTGGCATCTTGTCAATAGGTTAGTTCCGGAAATCGCATAAAAACGCCACGAAGTGTAACAAAACACAAGGCAAATGGTGCAAAAATAAGCATGGAGCATCAAAAATTATAGATACGTTTGAGACGTATCACGCCGCAACAAAGCTACTTGACAACAAGATGGTGAATTATTCCGAATGGCACACTGAGAGAGCTCCACAAGGTAAGAAGGTAAATTCTGTTGAGGAAACCTCTTCCTTGAGTGATAAGATTGATACCATTATGGCTATGCTTGCTAATGATAGAACTCATGTTGATCCTAATAATGTTCCTTTAGCCTCTTTGGTTGCTCAAGAAGAGCATGTTGATGTGAACTTCATTAGAAACAACAATTTTAACAACAATGCTTATAAGAACAATTTTGCTAGTAACAACTATAGGCCGTTTCCCTCTAATGGTGAAAATGGCTATCTTGGTAGACCTAAAATGCCTAGTGAAGAGAGGTTTTTAGAACTTGAAAAGGCTACCAAGAATTTTATGCAAATGCAATATGAGCAAAATAAGTTGTTTACTAAAACTATGGAGGAGCAATCAGCTCTCTTGAGGACTATTAGTCATCAACTTGAAAATTTAAACAAGGCTATTCCTGAATTGCAAGCTAAGGTTTCCAAAGCCGAAACCGATATTTCATCTTTGTCTAATGTGCAATCCTCTTTGGTTACCAAAATGTCCGCTAAGCCTGATCCTTTTGCTACTGCTAATGCTATCCAAGTTGGAATTGATGAAAATCTTAGATTGTTAGCAGAATTGCATGCTAGATGGGAAAGAGAGGATGAGATTGCTAGGAATATAAAAGTCTGTACTATTACTACCTCTAATGATGTTGCTCCTAATGCTATCAATCCTCTTACTTTGATTGGTGTAGAGAAAACTCCCACTCCTTGTGCTAAAAAGCCTAAAACTGCCAAAACTTTTTCTCAAAAGAGTGCTGAAATTTTTTGGAGTGTAGGAGATGATAGCTCTACTTCTTTTAATGATTTTGATGTTGATGGCTGCAATATATCTGAAGTTATTTTGTTCTTGCAAAAGCTTACTTTGACACCCAATGCTAGTTCTTTAAATATTGCTTTTACTAAGCATATTACCAATGCTCTCATAAAAATTAGGGATGAAAAGTTGCAGCAAAAAGCTTCTGTTCCCAAGAAGTTAGAAGATGGTTGGGAACCCATCATTGATATGCATGTTAATGGTTTTGATTGTCATGCTTTATGTGATCTAGGTGCTAGTATTTCTATCATGCCTAGAAAAATTTATGACATGCTTGATTTACCACCGCTTGAAAAATGTTATTATGATGTTCCTATTGCTGATGTTGCTAAGAAGAAACCTTTGGGAAGGATTAATGATGTTCTTATTGTCGTTAACAATAACCTTGTTCCCGTTGATTTTCTTGTTATGGACGTTGAATGCCATGCTTCATGTCCTATTATTTTGGGAAGACCTTTTCTTCGAACTGTAGGTGCCATTATTGATATGAGGGAAGGCACCATTAAATATCAATTCCCACTCAAGAAAGGTATGGAACACTTCCCTAGAAATAGAAAGAAATTGCTTTTTGACTCTATTCTTAGAGCAAATTATGAGCTTGATGCTTCATCTCTTGACGTTACTTGATTCGCAATTTTCTGCGCCTAGCTCAAAGGCGTTAAAGAAAAGCACTCTTGGGAGATAACCCAATGTTTTCATTCAATACTTTTTCTTTTATTTGAGCCTTGGAAGTCATTACTACTGTAATGACCTCTCCTTATCCTTTTTATTTTATTGTTGTGCCAAGAGAAGCCTCTAATTCAAGTGTGGTTAAGATTTGGGGATGTTGCTGTCCTAAAACTGTTTTCGGTGCTGTACCGTAAAAATTCGTATAAATTATCTGTATATCTTTTGGACCTGAAATTTCTTGTGCATATGCCCCAGGTTATATCCAAACTTTCGTTAGTTGAACACTTTTTGATTTGAGGAACAGAAAACCCCTCAAAAATTCGACCTTTATCAGCTGTTCTGTTTTGACAGATTTCTGCCACTATTCATTTTTGCCGCTTTATCGCTTTCTTTTTTAGTTCGTTTGATCACGGAACTTTTGGGGAAGTTGATACAGTAGTATAAACTTTATATGTGGTGGTTTTGGGTTCAAACCTGAAGCAAAAGAGGTTGATTATATGTTATGCTTACACTAATGTTGCTAATAGATTTGTGTTTAGTTTTGTATGAAGGAAGTTTTCAAGTGTAGGGATTGGAGAATAATGAGATGAGTTGAAGAATGGACAAAAGCTCAAGCTTGGGGATGCCCATGCATCACCCCAAGAAATATCCAAGAAGTACAAGTGTCAAAGCTTGGGGATGCCCCCGAGGCACCCCTTTTTCATCGGCAAAAATCAGGTCACCTTTCAAAATACTATATTTTTATAGCTTCATGCACTATGTGTTTTTCTTGGAGTGTCAGTTGTTTTAGTTTTCTTAGTTAGTTTAGTTTTTGTTTGCTGTAATAAATGGTTGGACCCCAACAAATTTCTTTTGGAGAAGTTGCCTTGCTTTTCATTTGCCAAGAACGCTCTAGTTTTCACTCTTATCAAAAACCGAGTGTCCTTCTTTTTCTGCTACTGCTTTTGGTTTTCATTTTTGCCTTGATTTGCGTTCAGACCTTGTCATATATTTTCATCAAGGTGTATTTTTTCCTCTGATCTTTATTGGTTTTCATCAAAGGAGGTGTTTATAAAAATTTCAAATGGTGTTGGAAAAGAGAAAAAGCTTTATGCAAAAAAGTGGTACAAGAAGGAGCTTGTGTAGACTGCGGCTTAGGCTTTTTCATGTCATGCTTGATGCCTTTTTGATAGTATGCTTAGTGGTTTTGTTGTAGCATGACTTGTCTCAAATAACTGAGATTGCTTAATGAGCCTTTGAAAAAATCATGCGTTGTTTTTATTGTATGGAAGCATTATTTTGGTTTTCTCCTTGATGTTTTATTTGGGTTGACTTGGCGCATGCTCACACATGTTAGACTCATACAAAGTCGCCAATAGCCTCTATGATCATTTAGTTTTTGACTTTTGATGCCATCTTATGCTTCTTTTAATGTCGCTTTGTCGCTTTGCATGATTATGGCCATTATTGCTCTCTTAGTTGGTCGCTCCCAGTCTTTTGCTAGCCCTCGCCTTGTACTGAGTATGAGCTCTACTCGTGCATCCAACTCCTAAAAACCAAAGTTTTCCAAAGTGTCCACCATACATACCTACTAGCAATTTGCTATTCCAAGTAAATTTGACTTGCTTTTATCTTCTCTTCAAATTAAACTCTTACCAGTGTTATGCGAAAATTGGTCAGTAAAGCTCTCACGAACCGGAAGGCACACTTTACTTTTTCCTGTTCTTAAAAAATTGACATTGTGGTCTCTTATGTTGAGTTGTTATGCTTCCAAGTTGTAAGTTGGACTCTAGCCCAACCATGCTGTCATGGGGCAAGCTTTCAACATTGCACTTCTTATTTGAGTTGATATCGTGATCTTTTGTTTATGGATGCCCGCGGTGTGAAATGAATTGGGAATCTTGTGGGGATCATGGAGTTTGTATATGTGTTAGGGAAACGCCTGGGCCACCAATCTAAGCCATGCATAATTCATGGTGGAAATTTGCAGCATACCCATGGTGGACATTCGACGACGCATCTCAAAATAAAAAGCTAAACAAAATGGCAAATAAAAGAGATGTTGAGGTGTTCATTGTTTGCTTGTCCTGTCATTTTGATGTGGGCTTGTTCCATGTCATCGGGCACGGAGGTACCCCGTTGGTGGTTTTCGATGATACATATATACTTACAATGACAAGAGCCTTGCTTGGGACTCTAAGTAAAGTAGCATGAGGTTTGGGTACTCGTATTCATGGGGCACGAGGTTTTCGACTTATGACTTGTCAAGCATATGCATCATAATTGTTCTCGCATTAACTCTAACCATTCAAGATGCTTATGATGGGGGCAATGAAAGCTCAAAGCCGGTAAGTAACATAATTTTTGAAGGTCTATAAAACTTGCAATCACTGCTTCCCTCCGCGAAGGGCCTTTCTTTTACTTTTATGTTGAGTCACCACCTTCTTTCTTTATGCACCATTAAGAGAGCATAGTTGTCATTCTTAGTATAATATGCATTGTCCCAAAGTTTTCATTGATTGATTCATATTGTTGGTTTCACTCGTTCTTAAATTATTTGTATCTAGTCGCCCTCTTAAACTTGAAGGTGTCCTATGCATTTATGTTTTGCTCTCTATGAAGGACAAGCTGAAAACCATTTGTATGTTTTTCCTTATGATTTGAACGCACGTTTGACTTTCATTGTTTCATTTTCATGATCTTTTGTTTGTGTTCATTTGCATGTTATAACATGGTTGCTAAGTTCTTATTGTCAAGATTATATCTTTCATGCCCATGTTTTAAGTTCTTATGATCCCAGCTTACAAATGCTTACATATGTGGTCAAGATTGTGTAGGTACATGTCACCTCAAAAATTATTCTTTTGTTATCACTTACCTACTCGAGGACGAGCAGGAGTTAAGCTTGGGGATGCTTGATACGTCTCTAACGTATCTATAATTTTTGATGCTCCATGCTTGTTTTTACACCATTTGCCTACTGTTTCGTTACACTTCATGGCACTTTTATGCATTTTCCGGAACTAACCTACTAACGAGTCGCCACAGTGCCAGTTCCCTGTTTTCTGCTGTTTTTGTGTTTCAGAAGTGATACACAGGAAAAATTCTCGGAATTGGACGAAACAAGTTCCTGAAGTCTTATTTTTCCCGGAAGCTTCCAGAGATCCAAAGAGGAGTTGGAGGGGGGCCACGAGGGCCCCACACACCAGGGCGGCACGGCCCAGCCCCTGGCCGCGCCCCCTATGTGTGAGGGCGCCTCGGGCCACTTCTGACGATGCCCCTTCGCCTATAAAGACCCCCCGACGGAAAAAACCTAAGTACCCGATCAATTTTCCAGAACACATCGCGATCCGCCGCCGCCGTCGACCCGAAGATCGGGAGGGTCCAGAAGCTCTTCCCGGCACCCTGCCGGAGAGGGGAATCGCCACCGGAGGTCTTCTTCATCGCCATGCTTTCCTCCGGAGCGATGAGTGAGTAGTCTACCTTGGACTATGGGTCCATAGCAGTAGCTAGATGGTTGTCTCCTCCACCATGTGCTTCATGTTTAGATCTCATGAGCTGTCCTACATGATTGAGATCACCGTTATGTAATTCTACATGTTTGGTTTGTTGGGATCCGATGAATATTGGTGTTATGATTGAGTTGCTATACTGAAATATATCTTATGTTATCTCTATGTTGTTTATGATCTTGCATGCTCTCCGTTGTTAGTAGCTATCTTGGCCGAGTAGTTGCTAGTGACTCCAAGAGGGGGTATTTATGCTCGATAGTGGGTTCATGCCTCTATTTAACCTGGGGGAGTGACAGAAACCCCTAAGGTTGTAGATATACTATTGCTACTAGGGAGAAAACAACATTCATATGCTTAAGGGCATATGCTTTGTTTACATTACACACTTTGCTTAATGTAATTATCTGTTGTTCGCAACTTAATACTCATGGGGTGTTTGGATGATATCCCCGTGAGTGGATTATTAGTCATAGATGCAGTTGGATGGCGGTCTGTGTATTTTGTTGTAATGCCCAGAGTAAATCGCATAGTGATCTTCTTTACATATCACGTTTATCTTTATTCTATCAATTGCCCAACTATAATTTGTTTACCCAGCATATGTTATTTATCTTATGGAGAGATACCACTAGTGAACTGTGGACCCCAGTCCTATTTCCATCATATTGCTATCACCTGTTTACTTTACTCGCACTGTTTACTTTACTCGCATACTATTATCACTTTCCACTCGATACGCTCATACCCTTTGTTTCAAGCAAACCGGTGAGATTGACAACCTTATCGCAAGTTGGAAACAAAGTACTTGGTTGTGTGTGTGCAGGTTCCACGTTGCTACTAGCTGAAGACGCGCTAACTCGTTTTATCGTGAAACGGCGCCCTTGTTGGAGTGTCACTAGGCTATCAAGCATCACCTTCAGTCGTATTGTCCGCTCTTCTCCTGACCGACATAAACCTTGGTTTCTTAACTGAGGGAAAACCTTGCTGTTATACTCATCATACCTTCCTCTTGGGGTTCCCAACGGGCTGGTTATTCATCCAGCAATCACAAGGCACGGGCATTCAGCTAGTAAAATAAAAAAGGGACTCTCTACCTTTAACTAGCCCAAAAAATAAATACGTATTTCATTTTTACATATATGCCTTCCTATATATCTCACATAGATGTGTTAGACCGGTGACATAAGGCAAGCACATGTATACTTGGAAACAAATTAGTTCTAAGGAAAACTATCGATAAGTATAATTTTATATAGATATCATATAAAAATATATTTCATGATTTATCTAATGGTATTGATTTTAGCATATTAATGATTTATTCTAAAAACTTGATCAAACTACACTTTATTTGACTTTTTTTAGGAAAAAGCCTTATTCATTGAAATGGAGGTATATGTGCGCATACATAACGTATCATTGAATGAAAAGAAAAAGCCAGATCAGTGGCAATCAAAATAACATCATCATACTATTTTTAATTAAAAGGTGTCTGCACATTCTAGCACCACATTGATCCACATCATGAGAGTTATATTGACCGTTAAATCTCTAACTAAAGGATATGATTTATCTTGATATCAAAGGACAAAAATGGTACTTCTCAAAATTTAATGTGATTTATCTTGATATCAGAGGTGTCCTTCCCTATGTACCCGTTTATTAGAGCGATATGCAATTAAAGAAAAAGTTTAACCATATATTTGGCCAACAAAGATATAATTTATATGTTACAAAAATTATACCATTAGATTCCATTCAAAAAAAGTTTTTAATGGTATAATTTTAGGAGATACTCCCTCCGGTTTGGTGTATAAGTCCCACGCGTATCCCAAGATCGTCAATGTAACCAACATAATACAAAAAATATTTTGCATAACATATATCATCAGAAACTTTAGAAGTTATATTTCATATGGATAGTTTTTATGTTATAAAATACGTATTATATTAGCAAAATTGGCAGTCTAGGCATACGTGCAGTGCCTTTAAATCAAACCAGAGATGGTATAATTTACATATTATTGACCAAATTTATGGTCAATGTTTTTTCTTGAACTACATATCGCTCTAATAAACTGACACTGCGGGAGTGTATATGCCATGAAAATTATACCATTGAATTCATATTCGAATAAAGTATTAGTGACAATTTTCTAAGAAAAAACAACAAATGCATTATTGATCAAATTAGTGGTGATAGTTAAAACACATGAAGATGAAGTGTTCAGGTGGATAGACTATTTTCCTTTCAGTTGATCGATCAACCTACTATAGGAAATTAAAGTTATAGAAATTTAAGTTAAAAAAATATGTCGGTGCTTTGTTAGATATCACCATAATCATTCTCCCATAAATTTATGATGGTTAGTGATGTTACTTGCATATGTGATATTTTGTTTACAATAACATTTGCAAAAATTATAGAGCATTATGGTTTCTTATCTATAAAATGATATTTTTAATTAACGAATAATTTTAAACGACAAAATATGATGCCCTCGCATTTGTGAGGGCCACCATGCTAGTAATAATAATAACTGTAAATGGCAAATGATTCTATTGTCCATAAATAAACTAGAAAATATACATTCAGACAGCTGTTGTACAACTAAAATCAATAATTCGAACCCTCCGGAACAAAACTCGAAAACCGCTGCCCGAGTTATATGGCAATTACAACTCGGAGAGGTACTTCTCAAACTCCAAAGGCGTTAACAAGTGAAACCGATGCACGACCCAATAAAGGCAACAATGGGTTGCAATTTCCCCATAAAATTCACATCCCCTTTGTCCTTCTCTTCCTTGTTGTATAGCATATTCATGTTTATTTATACAAGTAGTGTATGTGTTAAGTTAGTTTGAGTGAAATAACTGATAGTTATATTATATTTCTATGTATGCCTATATATTTGCCCCATTGTATGAGGGGCTTACTGCATATTTCTCATATATACATATACTATATACTGTGGCTTTTGTCCCCCCTAGGAATATAAGTTTCTATTCTTGACATGGTATCGAAGCCTAGGTTTTTTCTCTCTTCCCGCACGCAACTCATGTTGGTTCCTATCCCGCGCCTCTGACGTTGATCATTGTAGTTTTCCTCCCTCAACGCATGTTGATGCATTAAAAATGCATCCATAAACTTTATAGTTTATTAGATCATATTCATTCATCTTTGATAGTTACTAAGGTCCTAGACATGTTATACATTGCTTTTGGGGATAGGATCCCTTTTATTTTAGTTTTAACTCTACAGCAGAACATGAATATCAGTTTTTGCATATTTGGAGTTTTAGGAACATTCTAGATGTTAAACGGACCCAACCATTTAATTCATCATATACTGCAATTACACTCATTTATTTTATTGACTCTTTCTTCGTGAGCATGAGGACCCTCTTACTTAACCTGCTATCTTGCTCGAGGACGAGCAAGAGTCTAAGCTTGGGGATGTTGATGAGTGCAAATTGCATAGTGTTTTTCTTTAAGTTTCTGCATAAGTAGTGGTAGAATTTTGGTATTATAATGTGTTCACGTGCAACTTTTTTTTTTCTTGTTTCACCAAGTTCCCATAAATCAAGAGGTTAATGAAGGAATCAATTAAACATGTCATTTTTGGACATAAATATGGCTACTGGAGGCCATAGTACCTTCCAAACATTTAACCATGCGAGGTCGAGCCAAAGAGCAAAATTGCAAAGAAACAATCACAATAGGTTTAACGACCACTCATATGGTCATTCCTACCCATACCAGATAACTATACCATGTGTCAGTGGCCTTGTCTTGACAAACCCTTTTAACTGTGAAATCAGAATCGGGATCAGCGTTGTAGAGCTGCCATGAAACATAGAAACCTCACCCCCGAAAGGGATCTGGGGAGGGGGAATTGATACGTCCAAAACGTACCTACTTTCCCGAACACTTTTGCTATTGTTTCTCCTCTAATTTGTGTGTTTTGAATACAACTAACACGGACTAATGTTGTTTTCAGCAGAATTGCCCTGGTGTCTTGCTTTTGTGCAGAAATCCGACTTTTAGGAAAAATCTCGGAAAATATTGCAAAAATCCTATTTTACAGAAGACCCACGGAGCCAGAAGAAGAGACGGAGAGGGGCTGGGAGCCAGGCTCACCACCAGGGGCGCGGCCCAGGCCTGGCCGCGCCTACCTGTGGTGAGGCCACCTCGGCCATCGCCTCGACCCCTCCTTCCGCCTACATATACCCTCTGACCTAAAAGGAGCGTGGGTTGGGCATTTTTATCAGATAGACTTCCGCTGCGCCGGCACCATCAGAAACCGCTATTCGGAACCAGAAACTTCATTCTGGCACCCTGCCGGGACAGGGATTTGGAGGAGATCTTCATCACCATCATCACCGACGTCTCCCCATCAACCATCCATGACTCCCCCATCCATGTGTGAGTAATTCCCGCTATAGGCGAAGGGGATGGTAGGGATTGGATGATATCATTCATGTAATTTGCTATGAGATTGTTAGGGCATGGTGCCTAGTATCTATTGTTAGTGCTTATGACATTGTTGCAACTTGTTGTGCTTAATGCTTGTCACTTTGGGCCCGAGTGCCATGATCTCAGATCTGAACTTGTTATTGTTTTATGATGATACTTGTTATTTATGATCTTACCTGCAAGTTGTATACACATATTATTGTCCGGAACCCGAGGCCCCAAAGTGACAACAATTGGGATAACTGGAGGGGATGGCTGTGATGTGAGGATCACATGTGTTCACCGAGTGTTAATGCTTTGCTCCGGTACTTTATTAAAAGGAGTACCTTAATTACCAGTAGTTTCCCTTGAGGCCTTGCTGCAACAGGCTGGTAGGACAGAAGATGTCATGCAAGTTTCTCACTGCGAGCACGTACGACTATTTACGGAACACATGCCTATGGTTGTTTAGTACTAGGATGCTTTATCATTATTTATCTGCAATTGCCCATTGCTCACTGATTTCATGAATTATCTTATCCATGCAGCGCCCGTTCATCTATCCCTATGCCTACAGTCTTTAATCCTACTGTTTACTATTGCTACTATTACTATCTTTACTTTATTATTATTGCTACTACTTTACTACTATCACCACTATAAAACTATTGCTACTGATAAACCGCTGCGAGCAAGGCTGTTTCCAGGTGCAGCTGAATTGGCAACTCATCTGTTAAGGATTATAAATATTCTTTGGCTCCCCTTGTGTTGAATCAATAAATTTGGGTTTTACTTCCCTTGAAGACTGTTGCGATCCCCTATACTTGTGGGTCATCAGGAATCACCAAGGGAATCCAACACCACTGCAACTTGGATCTAGAAGCCTCAGCATCATCATCATCATCACCATCACCATCGACATCCCCTTTCACCTTGTTGTAATTCCAAACCCTAGTGAGGATTTGAATGTGTACTTTTTCAATCCCTTGTTGTCCATTCATATAATCATAATGATGTCCTGGTGTTCACGCTCAGAATGGAGTCACGAGCGCAAAGATCGTCACCTTATTGATACGACCCATGCATTGATAATTGTTGCTTCTCTTCCGCCTCAATTTTAGGCTGAGGCTGTTTCCAGTTCCACCTATCTCAACAACATTCAACCATCTACTGCTTTGCAGGGTGGTATTCCTCTGAATCACCTTTCTGATCATCCTCCTGATTAAATTAATTAATTAAATATTCATTTAATTAATCAAAGATTCATAAACAATTTCTAGGGTGGTATTCCTATGTTCTTCTTGCCCCTCATGAACGCACCAAACTGACTGCTTAATCTGCTGAGTGTGATTTTCTAGGATAAACTAATGAGCATAAGGGCTATCAGTGTCAGATCCTATTGGTCGTAGGATGTGTAATTCTTGGGAGGGACTTTCGATGAATCTTGTCCCTTCTACCCATGTCCATCCTCCTCAACTTCTTCTATAGAGGATATCTCTTTTCTCATGTTTCCTGATACACCTCCCTCTATGCCTCATATTCCTACTCCTCCCCGTCCAACTGCAGCAGATTTGATGTCATCCTCTCCTACGGCTCCTTCTCCTTCCCCATCGCATGACTCCACCTTCACCGCTGTAAGGGTAAATTGCCCCTAAGTGTGTTTTTGGTAATTAATGACAATCCCTATGGACTAATGTTTTCATTGAGCTTTTTATGAAGGAATTGTTCATAGGAATTGCTTGAAGTCCATGTGTTGGATTCAAGGCTTGGATGCCATGAAGATAAAGATATATCTTAAGTATTGGCATCAAGATCATTGAATAAGAAGAGATGAATCTAATATGATCAAGAAGAAGAAATAAAGATGTAGTTCTTGTGTAGAACTCAAGTAATCCATGCTCTAGCTTATGTGCTAAGCCAAGGAGTCTCAATATCTTGAGAGTTTGGCTACATGACAAGAATTCAAGATATGGCTCTATGTCGTGGTCATGATGGTCTCATGAGTTGAGATATGATTGACTAATACCTAGAGCATGCAATCAAATGAAGAATTCTTTATGTGGCTCAAGATATTGTGATAGAGCATGAGAAGATTCAAGGTTGACCAAGGCAAAGATCAAAGATTGGATTCTAGTTTGTTCAGCACATGAAGCATAAGGAATATGCCACATGGGACCAATCGGTCTTGTGATATGGTATGGTTTGTCAATTATGCTTTATGAACTAACCCATTACATATGTGTGTTTGTGTTGTCTATGTGGGTTAGGTATTGTGTCATGGATATGCATCACTAGTGATTTTACATATAGCCCATGAGAAGATGACATCATGTGGTGGTTGTCATCAAGGTTGTGAAGTGCAAGTTTTAAGATAAGCATCTCGAGAAGATCTTATGCTTGAAGCTTGTCATCCATTTGGTGATAATGAAATTGTGAAGACATGCCTTAGTGAACGTATCCCATAGTGGTGTATGGGGAAGCATATTGGAAGTCTTCACGAAGCAACAATGATCAAGTGAAGCATTCCGGCTTGACGGAAGCATGAAGCATCATCATCAAGATCAAGCGGGGTGCGCATGGCAAAGGTTTGTCCTTACTAGGTTTTTCTTTTACCGGTCTCAAGGTGTTTATTGGGAGACCAGGTTATAGGATAGATAGCCGCACTATCAAGAGGGGCTTTTGGTTGGGTAACTTGATCACATCGTCTTAGGGAGCTCAATCCTTTGCATACTTTGCTTCTCCCTACTTTGTTGCTTATTGGTGTTTCTCTTTGTAAGTTCCTTGAGCTTTTTGTTAGCTTTCCAACAAGTCCAAGTTCATTGAAAACAAAATTCGTATGCATCTCTTATTGCGTTTTTGGGTTTGGAGGATTTACCGGTTCTTTCATATGGGAGGTTCTCACCTCTCCTTAGTTGATTTTTTACCTCTTCCTAATTCTTGGGTTTTATGTGGTTCATTGGATAGGTCTTTCTCTTAGCTTTTCAAAAAGCCCAAGTTTGCTAAAAACGGAGTCCGGACGCAAAAGTTATGACCGTTTTCATCTTCCGAGTTTTTCAGTTGGTACAAATCCGGTGACGCCGGGATTTTCACCGGGCGGCCGGTTTCGGGCCGGCGGCGCCGGGCTGTATGCCGGCCGGTCCGGCGCTCGTACCGGGGCTACGCTGGAAACCCTTCCAGAACATGCTTCCGGCGCAGGCCTGGCGCTCGCCGGGCTGTGCACCGGGCGGTCCGGCGCAGAGCCCGGCGAGACTGACTTTTGACCGGTTTTTGGCCGAGTTTTGCCCCCAACGGCCCTATTTTGATTTGCTATAAAAGGGGCTTCTTCCCCAATGGTTTTCTAGGGTTCTTGGTGTGTTCTTGAGCTTTTCTCTCACCTCCATTGTTGCCCCTCTTGAGATTGCTCCCTCTCTCTTCCCTCCAATGATTCTTGCATATTTTTGAGGGATTTGAAAGAGGAGATCTAGATCTACAACTCCACCAATCAATTCCTCCTCTAAGTGAGGCAAACCCATTGGATCTAGATCTTGAGGTCATTGGTTGACCTCCACCCTTGTTCTTCCTCTCTAACTCCTCCATAGCATCTGTTGCTTTGGTGAGATTTGGGAGAGAAGGATTTGAGCACTTCCCCTTGTGTTCTTGCTTTGCATCCTTGCATAGTGTTGAGCTCTCCATTACGATTTGTTCGAGTGAGAGACCGTGATCTTGTTACTCTTGGAGGGTGACCTCCTAGTTGGCTTGGCAGTTGGTGCCTCGGTGACCTCTTCGTGGAAGATTGTGAAGAGGCCCGGGCTTCCCCTTCGTGGGAGTTGTGAAGTGGTTGTGGAGCTTGCCATCTCCGGAGTGGAGGAAAAGCTAACCATAAGAAGGGGTCCCTAGCTTCGTGGGGGACTCAGAGAAGAAGGTGAGCCTTCGTGGCATTCGGGGGCCTTCGTGGTTTCCCGCATCTCTCCAACGGTGATTAGCTTACTTTATGTAAGTGAACATCGGGATACATCTTCGTCTCCGCGTGCCACAGTTATCTCTATACCCGAGTTTATTTCGTTGTGATAGCCTTCGTGCTTGAAGTACTTATATCTTGTTTATCACTTGTGAAATATATCTTGTTCTATCTTGCTTATCTCTAGTTGTTTTTGTTGCACTTAGTTGATCCTAGCATATTTAGGTTTTGTGCTTGAAGAAAATAAACGTTAGTTTAATTCCGCATTCCTTCAAGCCAATTTCGTAATTGTTTTTAAAATGCCTATTCACCCCCCCTCTAGGCGACAACTCGTCCTTTCAATTGGTATCAGAGCAAGGTTTCTCCTTGTTTAGGCTTCACCGCCTTGAGAGTAAAGATGTCGGCTAGTTATTTAGTGCACAATGACACAATTATTTTTGATGTCACAAATTATATTTATAACTTATGGAGAAATCGCATGCTTTGCAATCTTCGGACTTTGTGTCCAAATATAGAGCGATTTCTAGATGTAGGCTTTTCTCCTCCGATGGATCCTCAAAGTCTATCTATAGAGGATGAGAAAAATTTACATCTAGAAGCTCAAGTATTTAATGAAATTGTATTGTCTGTGAGCTCCATAGTTTATGTTTGCTTGATGGGTTCAAAGTGCAAGACGTCTCATGAGATATGGACCAAGCTAGAAGAGTCATTTGGTGGGTCCATTTCTCTTGAGGTTGAAAGTGAACCCAAGGAGCTCTCTTCACCTTCACATCATGAAGAGCTCCAAGTTGCTTCCACATCCGGTCGTGATGATTGTTCAAGTTCTTCCACTTCACCAACATGTGACTTGTCACAAGGTAATGATATGGTGAGTGAAGAAACCATATGTGATGATGGTTGTCTTATTCTTTGCACCAATGATTCTATTTCTATAAATCCTAATGGTGTAGAGAGTTTGGACCTAAACACTTCTTGCAAGAAATTCTTTACTCATTCTTGTGCTAAAGGTCCTTGCATATCTCCTAAAATTTGCTTGATTAAATTTTGTGATGATATGCTTGTTTCTAGTTGTGACCATACTCAAAATGATTCTATTTCCTCTAGTTGTTGTATGACTAACCATGTAGAGTAAATTAAAGAAAAATTGGGTCACATAATTAAAAAAGAAATCAATAGAAGAACCAAGAAGGTTTCTATCAAGAGAAGGCAATGCTATGAATGCCACGAGTATGGACATCTCGCAAGAGCTTGTCCTACACTCGAAAATGAAGAATGTGCTTCAATTGATGTTCCCTCATCATCTACCCAAGTTCACATGTGCCTTATGGCAAGTGGCTCAAAGGTAACTCCTACTTTGAATCCCGACACATCTCCTTATGATGAGAGTGATGATGATGATGTTAGTGATGATGATAATGAAGCTTTCTTGCATGAGATGGGAATTGTGTATGCCTCTCTTCGGGGTAATAATGATGCTCGTGCTAAAGTCGAACACTTAATGGAAACCTTGTTTGACCACAAGGAGACCATTAAGGAATTGAACTCCCTCGTTAATGAGGGGAAATGGAGATTCAATCTCCTCAAGCAAGAGCTATCTAAAGAGAAGCATACTAATTCTTGCCTATCTCAATCTATTAAATCTTATGAGCTTAGAAATGCTAAATCTATTAATGATGCTTGTGCTACTAACTCCACTTCTTGTGAAGCATCTATATTAAAGGAGAATGTTGAGCTAAGGGCTCAACTTGAGTTGCTAACAAGCAATTATAAGAAATTGGAGGAAAGCCATGAAAAGCTCTTGGGATCTCATGGAGATCTCTTAATCTCTTATAATGAGCTAAAGTTAGCTCATGAGGCAAGTATCTCTAAGAAAACATCTTGTGATCCTCATTTGGACATTAGCACTACTTTGAACCAAAATGCTATATTATCTTGTGCTAGTCCAAGTAATTTGTCTAGGCATAATATTGCTACATCTTGTGATGAATTACTTGCTATGCCTTGTTGCTCTAACAATGAAGCTTCTACCTCCTCTAGTACTTGTATTACTACTAACCTTGTAGAGGAAATCAAAGAGCTCAAGGCCCAAGTCAGTAGTTTGGAGAAAGACTTGGATAAGCATCATGAAGGGAAATCCACACTCGATAATATTTTGAGTGTGCAAAAATCCCCTAATGACAAGAGTGGACTTGGATTCAACTCCAACAACAATAATAAGTCCAAGAGCAACAAGAAGAAGAAGGGCCAAGACCAAGTCAAGAATTTGGCCAAGATTGTTTGCTTCAAGTGCAAGATTGAAGGGAATCATGTGAGACCTTGCCCATTGAAGAAGAAGCATTTGAGTGAGAAGCAACAAGGGAAGCGGCCACAAGATCAAGCTCAAGCTCGACCTCAAGTTGAAGATAGGCCACTTCCCAAGAAGAAACAAGATGAAGCTTCCCAAATCAAGAAATCAATGAAGAAGAGAAAGGGAAGCACTTGTTGCTATATTTGTCGTGAGAAGGGGCACTTTGCTTCTTCATGCTTAAGCGGTACCTTATCTAATCCTATCATTGTTGATGATGATTATTCTCTTAGGAAAGATAAGGATGGCAATGTGTTTGCCAAGTTTGTTGGAACTCAAAGTGGTGTCAAGAAAAGAACCATTTGGGTTGCAAAGCCTATTGTTACTAACCTCTTAGGACCCAACTTGGTTGGGGACCAACAAGCTATAACTTGATCAATAGGTGTTTGTGGAGGGCATTGGAGACTTGGCTACCTCATGAAGAATTAAGGGATCTTCATCAATTTTATTTCATCAAGCCAAGTCATTGACACTATCATTTTATATCCAATGTGCCTCTTTGCGGTAACTTGTACTTAACCTCTTTACATTGTAAGTTACTTGCCCCTTTGCATGTTTTGGTTGTGTACCAAGTATGTGTTTGTATATATTGTTCCTTATACCTACTTATCTTGTGTATTCAAGTAGGTGTTGATTGTTTGGCACATCATATACTTGTGTGTTTGCTTCGAGCCTCTAATGCATCTTTATGGTATCTTATTTGGCTCTTATCGAGTGATTAGTGGAACATCCCATTTTGGGGGAGTGATTTGCCATTGGCACCTGACAATCCTATAAATGTGTGCACATGAGTAATACCACTTAGTATTGATATTGCAAGATTATCTAGTCATCATGTGGTATGCCATGCTCATGAGAAATTCAAATTCTATATCTCCATTAATTATCTCTTGTTGGATTTTATTTGCCTTTTGTTGAAAAGAAGTTAATATCACATTATGGGGGAGTAATATGCCTTGTGCACATAACAAGCCTAGGAAATGTGATCATTTGAGGTTTTGCCACTTAGAGTTGATATTGTAAGTTATCTTATTCCTAGGTGGCATGTTTGATCAAACAAGCTCCGTTATTTCTTAAAAGATTTTATTGCTCATTTCTTTGGTCTTAGTTTGAGTAAGAATTCTTGGTGCGGTTTTACTCAAATATATTCCTCTATATCATAAGTAGGAAACCGTTTGCTTCAAGATACTCTAATCATTGCTTAGCATGATTGTGTGTATATTATTGGAGCTACCAAGAATCCTTTTTCGTGCATGGTGCTTAAATTGAATATTTAACCATATGCCTTTTATTGTGAAGTTGATCTTGAATATCTTTGCAATACACCACCGGAAAATAATTCTAATGTGAACTTCTTGTCTCTGACAATTGGTATTCATATATATATATGGTAATTCTTCTAGATCATCTTCACCTTGGAATTTGCCTCTTATTGACCTTATTTCTTTCCAAGAATTTTTTTTTGACTCCCGTTGTCTTATTTGCCTTCTTGAGGATCTTTTTGCTTGACTTCGTTTCACCTCTTGATCCCCATCAAGTGTGTGTTGTTGTAAGACAAACCTTTTCTTTCGGTACTTGTGCCATTGTGAAAAGTGTATAGGGTTTGGCTTATTTGTTGGAACCTTGCTCTTTTGGGAGTTAGTTATCTCATTCCTTCTTCTATGATTTATTTGCTCAAATGAGATAAATCTTTGAGCATGCTTTTATTTATCTATTCTTTCATGCTCAATAAGTTAGGTTCATTTGTTGAATTTTGTTGAATAAATTATTTGTTGATTTGTTCCATTGATACTATTTGGACAACTAATGTGTTTTCCACACCTTTTATACCTCCTTGTACTCTTGGTATTTTTGTCTAAATTGTATCTTCTTTGGTTCTTGAAAGCTAGATGCCTGCATATTCTCTTTTTGCTTAATTGTGTATCTTAGTTGCTTTCTTTGATCCAATATATATGTTATACTCCATCAATTCCTAAATGGCTACGTTGTGCATGGAATTCAAAGTTCGTAGGGAGAATGGCTTGTTTTGAAGCTGAAAACCCTCGTCCAGCATTAAAGGCCGATGGCGCCGGGCGCTACGCCGGCCTACCCGATACTAGCACCGGACCCCAACCGGAATGTTGCTCTGGCGGGGGTCTCGGTCCTGGTCCGGCATAGTAGCCGGCCGCCCGGTGCAGTGTTCTCCTGCCGCCAGCCTGCCCGGTGCAGGGCCGGTGTCGCCGGGCTGTGCGCCGGACGACCGGTGCTAGCCCATTTTCACCGGGCTGTGCGCTGGCCGGTCTGGCACAGAGGCCGGCGTCGCTGACTTTGCACCAGTTGGACGCAGAATTTTCCCTTCAAACGGCTAGTTCTTCTCCCCTTGGACTATAAATACCTCTTCTATGCACATATTTTATGGAGTCTATCATATGTATTGTGGTTAGTCTAACCACTTTGGACCCAATAAGTTTGGGGACCAAGATGTACTTGAATGTTATCTCAGGTATATTGGAGATGCAATGGATGCCTGTCTCATTTATAAGGAAGGTGCTATCACGATATGATTATTGGAGGCAAGCTAGGATGATCGGTGAACTCTTATCTACTACATCACATCATTGCTATCTTGGTAACAAGTATAATTTTCATGCATACCTTTCGAGCATTCCAACTCTTGTAGGTTGGCTCTTGGCATGATGATATTTATTTGCAAATGTTGCGATTCTTGCAAAGGTCTTATAAAGAAATATCTTTATTTCATATGTGAGCAAGTTGAGATGATTGCATATGATGGGAAGTATATAAAATCATGTTTATGATTCACCAATCCCAAATATGCCCTTTGGCAATTCATTGCATATTAATTCCTCAATGCTCTCAGAGACGTCTCCAACGTATCTATAATTTTTGATGCTCCATGCTTGTTTTTACACCATTTGCCCAATGTTTCGTTACACTTCGTGGCACTTTTATGCATTTTCCGGAACTAACCTATTGACAAGATGCCACAGTGCCAGTTCCCTGTTTTCTACTGTTTTTGTGTTTCAGAAAAGCTACATAGGAAATATTCTCGGAATTGGACGAAACAAAAGCCAGAAGTCTTATTTTCCCCGGAAGCTTCCCGAAGACCGAAAGAGAGCCGGAGGGGGGCCAGAGGCCGCCCTCACACATAGGTGGCGCGGCCCTGGCCCTGGCCGCGCCACCCTGGTGTGAGGAGCCCCTGGCTGCCCCCTGACGACGCCCCTTCGCCTATAAGAAGCCTCGGGACGGAAAACCCTAAGGGAGTCGGCGAAATTTCCAGAACAGTTCCGTAGCTCCGCCGCCGCCGTCGACGAATTTCGGGGGACAGAAGTCTCTGTTCTGGCACCCTGCCGGGACAGGGAAGTGCCCCCGGAGCCATCTCCATCGGTCTCCATCGCCGTCTCCGCCGTCTCCATCTACCTCACCGCCATCTCCATCAACCTTGCTGTCTCCTATGATGAGGAGGGAGTAGTTCATCCCCGGGGCTGAGGGCTCTACCGGTAGCTATGTGGTTCACCTCTCTCTCCCATGATGTGATCTTTATCTGATCATGAGCTTTGTATCATGTTGAACAAGTAGATGTCATTATTCAGATATTATGTGTACTCTAGTGATGTTATTAAAGTAATCTATTCCTCCTGCCATGGTGTAACGGTGACAGTGCGTGCATCATGGTGGTACTTGGTCTAGGCTACGATTGTGATCTTTTATGGATTATGAGAATAATTATTGCTATGATAGTATTGAAGTGATCTATTCCCCCTTTCATGGTGTAATGTTGACAGTGTGTGCACCGTGTTAGTACTTGGTCTAAGTTGCAATAATATCTATCTTGAGTTGTGATCTGATTTGAATATCTCTATGAGTGGTGTTTGTTAAGTACTTGATGAACTTTAAGGAGTGCTTCGTAGCCCTACGCAATGATTAGTGTTGTTCAATAGGAGAGTAATTCAGAGTACCATAGTGAAGAGAAGTTGTTTATTTGTTCAATCATGTTATATTTGTTGGGAGTGTGTCCACTAGTGAAAGTATGATCCCTAGGCCTTGTTTCCAAGCTTTGCACACTGTTTACTTCCTGTTTTGTTACATGTTTGCTCGCAGCGATATTTATTTCAGACCACATTTGCTACTTATAATCATCACTACCGCTTGTATTTCACTATCTCTTCGCCGAACTAGTGCACCTATACATCTGACAAGTGTATTGGGTGTGTTGGGGACACAAGAGACTTTCTATATCATAATTGCAGGGTTGCTTGAGAGGGATAGCTTTGACCTCTTCCTCCCTGAGTTCGATAAACCTTGGGTGATCCACTTAAGGGAAACTTGCTGCTGCTCTACAAACCTCTGCACTTGGAGGCCCAACACTGTCTACAAGAACAGACGCGTGCGTAGACATCAAGCTCTTTTCTGGCGCCGTTGCCGGGGAGGTAAGGTAAAAGGTACTCGCATCCTCCTGTGTGAGTGCTCGGACTTATTTCCTTTAGATTCTGCAATTACATCTTTTTGTTTCTTGTTTTTATTTTCACTAGTTAGGCTTAATGGAAAACAATGAGTTCTTTAGTCTTTTTCCTGAGTTTAGATATGAAATGTTTGAAGAGAAAATGGAAAATCCTTTGGAGCTTATTTCGCATAGCAATGTTATTAGTACGAATGCTTTGAATACCGTTAATGCTAAAGCTATAGAAAAGTCTAAGCTTGGGGAAGCTGGTTTTGTTAAGTATGATATTTTTAGTCCCCCAGCTTTAGTGGAGAAAGTTTGCTCTGATGATATTTTATTTCCCATATGTGATGTTCCTTCTTATGATGATATGTTTGAAGAATATGCTTTGCGAAATAGTTGTTCTCTAGCTTGTGATGATACTAAACCTCTAGTTTATGATGGTTATGATGATGAGTATAATATTTTCAGTTCACCTACTTTTGAGGAGAAAATTAGTTATGATTACAATATGCCTCCTATTTATGATGATTATGGTGATGAGAATAATTATTCTATTGAATTTGCTCCTACTACTATTGTTCCTGTGGTGAGTATTAATTCTTTTATGCATGTGGCTCATGATAGGGATGCTTTATGTGATAGTTATATTGTTAGTTCTATTCATGATGCTACTAAAAGTTATTATGAGAGAGGGAAACATGGTTTGATGGATCTCAACAATATTAAGTTTCCCCTCTTTATGTTGCAAATCTTGAAGTGGCACTTGTTTTATCTATCCATGCTTGCTACTATGTGCCTCGTTGATTTATTTTCTTACAAGATTCCTATGCATAGGAAGTGGTTCAGATATAAATGTCTTTCACACTTGCTTTTTGATACTCTCTATTGTTTTAAGTTCCTATATAGCGCCTTTGCCTCAAGCTCTTATATGGCGCCCACATGAGCATCTTTGCAAATTTCTGCGCCTAGCTCAAAGGCGTTAAAGAAAAGCACTCTTGGGAGATAACACATTGTTTATTTTCAGTAATTTTTCTTTTATTTGAGTCTTTGAAGTCATTACTACTGTAATGACCGCTCCTTATCCTTTTTATTTCGTGTTTGTGCCAAGAGAAGCCTCTAATTCGAGTGAGGTAAAGATTTGGGGATGTTGCTGTCCTGAAACTGTTTTAGGTGCTGCACCGCAAAAATTCGTATAAATTCTCTGTTTATCTTTTGGACCTGCGATTTCTTGTGCATATGCCCCAGGTTATATTCAAACTTTCGTTAGTTGAACACTTTTTGATTTGAGCAACAGAAAACCCCTCAAAAATTCGACCTTTGTCAGCTGTTCAGTTTTGACAGATTTCTGCCAATATTTGTGTTTGCCACATTATCGCTTTCTTTTGAGTTCTTTTGATCATGGAACTTTTGGGGAGGTTGCTACAGTAGTATTTGCTATATATGTGGTGGTTTTGAGTTGAAACCTGAAGCAAGAAGAGGTTGATTATATGTTATGCTCACACTAATGTTGCTAATAGATTTGTGTTTAGTTTTGTATGAAGGAAGTTTTCAAGTGTAGGGATTGGAGAATGATGAGATGAGTTGAAGAATGGACAAAAGCTCAAGCTTGGGGATGCCCATGCATCACCCCAAGAAATATCCAAGAAGTACAAGCGTCAAAGCTTGGGGATGCCCCCGAGGCACCCCTTCTTCATCGGCAAAAATCAGGTCACCTTTCAAGACACTATATTTTTATTGCTTCATGCACTATGTGTTTTTCTTGGAGCGTCAGTTGTTTTAGTTTTCTTAGTTAGTTTAGTTTTATTTGCTGCAATAAATGGTTAGATCACATCATGTTTCTTTTGGAGGAGATGAACTCGCTTTTCATTTGCCAAGAACACTCTAGTTTTCGCTCTTATCGTTTAACGAGTGTTCTCTTTTTCTGCTACTGCGTTTAGCTTTCGATTTTCGCCTTGATTTGCGTTCAGATCTTGTTATATCTTTTCATCAAGGTGTATTTTTGCCTCTGGTCTTTATTGGTTTTTATCAAAAGAGGTGTTTATAAAAAGTTCGAATGGTGTTGGAAAATAGAAAAAGCTTTATGCAAAAAAGTGGTACAAGAAGGAGCTTGTGTAGACTGCGGACTAGGATTTTGCATGTCGTGCTTGATGTCTTTTTGATAGTACGCTTAGTGGTTTTTCTGTAGCATGAATTGTCTCAAATAACTGAGATTGCTTAATGAGCCTTTGAAAAAATCATGCGTTGTTTTTATTATATGGAAGCATTTATTTGGTTTTCTCCTTTGATGCTTTATTTGGGTTGACTTGGCACATGCTTACACCATGTTGACTACAAAATAAGTCGCCTATAGCCTCTATGATCATTTAGTTTTTGACTTTTGATGCCATCTTATGCTTCTTTTAATGTTGCTTTGTCGCTTTGCATGATTATGGCCGTTATTGCTCTCTTAGTTGGTCGCTCCCAGTCTTTTGCTAGCCTTCATTTTGTACTGAGTATGAGCTCTACTCGTGCATCCAACTCCCAAAAACCAAGTTTTCCATTGTGTCCACTATAAATTCCTATGCATGGTATTCGCAAGCCATTCCAAGTAAATTTTCATGTGCTACCTTTGAAAAAACCTTCAAAACACTTCTCGTTTTGTGACACTGTTTTCAGCTCATGGGGACGTAGTGGTCGGATTTGCTATCTTCCATATTGCTTATTCCAAAAAGAAATAAAAAAGGAAAAAAGAAAAGAAAAAAAGGCACTCCTCCATGGAATGTGAATGTTGGTGGGCACCCGATGGAATCGGTTAGCCATGGTTTGTGAAAGGAAAAAAGGTGGGGAGGAGTGCCAAGCTTTATAAAAAGAGCACAAAAGTGCCAATCTCTCTCTCAAAAACTTGCTTCATTTTTGTATGGAAGATAGTAAGAACCCCATTGCCAGTCGTTGACAAAGACAACCACCTCTCAAAACCAATTTTTATCTCTCTGTTTTACAAATGAAAAGCTCTAGCACATGTTTAATCACTGCTTCCCTCTGCGAAGGGCCTTTCTTTTACTTTTATGTTGAGTCACCACCTTCTACCTTTATGCACCATTAAGAGAGCATAGTTGTCATTCTTAGTATAATGTGCATTGTCCCAAAGTTTTCATTGATTGATTCATATTGTTGGTTTCACTTGTTCTTAAATTATTTGTATCTAGTCGCCCTCTTAAACTTGAAGGTGTCCTATGCATTTATGTTTTGCTCTCCATGAAGGACAAGCTGAAAACCATTTGTATGTTTTTCCTTATGATTTGAACACACGTTTGACTTTCATTGTTTCATTTTCATGATCTTTTGTTTGTGTTCATTTTCATGATTACAACATGGTTGCTAAGTTTCTTCTATCAAGATTATATCTTTCATGCCCATGTTTTAAGTTCTTTGATCTCAGCTCACAATGCTTACATATATGATCAAGATTGTGATGGTGCATGTCACCTCAAAAATTATTTTTTTGTTATCACTTACCTACTCGAGGACGAGCAGGAGTTAAGCTTGGGGATGCTGATACGTCTCCAACGTATCTATAATTTTTGATGCTCCATGCTTGTTTTTACACCATTTGCCCAATGTTTCGTTACACTTCGTGGCACTTTTATGCATTTTCCGGAACTAACCTATTGACAAGATGCCACAGTGCTAGTTCCCTGTTTTCTGCTGTTTTTGTGTTTCAGAAAAGCTACACAGGAAATATTCTCGGAATTGCACGAAACAAAAGCCAGAAGTCTTATTTTTCCCGGAAGCTTCCCGAAGACCGAAAGAGAGCCGGAGGGGGGCCAGAGGCCGCCCTCACACATAGGTGGCGCGGCCCAGGCCCTGGCCGCGCCACCCTGGTGTGAGGAGCCCCTGGCTGCCCCCTGATGACGCCCCTTCGCCTATAAGAAGCCTCGGGACGGAAAACCCTAAGGGAGTCGGCGAAATTTCCAGAACAGTTCCGTAGCTCCGCCGCCGCCGTCGACGAATTTCGGGGGACAGAAGTCTCTGTTCCGGCACCCTGCCGGGACAGGGAAGTGCCCCCGGAGCCATCTCCATCGGTCTCCATCGCCGTCTCCGCCGTCTCCATCGACCTCACCGCCATCTCCATCAACCTTGTTGTCTCCTATGATGAGGAGGGAGTAGTTCATCCCCGGGGCTGAGGGCTCTAACGGTAGCTATGTGGTTCACCTCTCTCTCCCATGATGTGATCTTTATGTGATCATGAGCTTTGTATCATGTTGAACAAGTAGATGTTATTATTCAGATATTATGTGTACTCTAGTGATGTTATTAAAGTAATCTATTCCTCCTGCCATGGTGTACCGGTGACAGTGCGTGCATCATGGTGGTACTTGGTCTAGGCTACGATTGTGATCTTTTATGGATTATGAGAATAATTATTGCTATGATAGTATTGAAGTGATCTATTCCTCCTTTCATGGTGTAATGTTGACAGTGTGTGCACCGTGTTAGTACTTGGTCTAAGTTGCAATAATATCTATCTTGAGTTGTGATCTGATTTGAATATCTCTATGAGTGGTGTTTGTCAAGTACTTGATGAACTTTAAGGAGTGCTTCGTAGCCCTACGCAATGATTAGTGTTGTTCAATAGGAGAGTAATTTAGAGTACCATAGTGAAGAGAAGTTGTTTATTTGTTCAATCATGTTATATTTGTTGGGAGTGTGTCCACTAGTGAAAGTATGATCCCTAGGCCTTGTTTCTAAGCTTTGCACACCGTTTACTTCCTGTTTTGTTACATGTTTGCTCGCAGCCATATTTATTTCAGACCACATTTGCTACTTATAATCATCACTACCGCTTGTATTTCACTATCTCTTCGCCGAACTAGTGCACCTATACATCTGACAAGTGTATTGGGTGTGTTGGGGACACAAGAGACTTTCTATATCGTAATTGCAGGGTTGCTTGAGAGGGATAGCTTTGACATCTTCCTCCCTGAGTTCGATAAACCTTGGGTGATCCACTTAAGGGAAACTTGCTGCTGCTCTACAAACCTCTGCACTTGGAGGCCCAACACTGTCTACAAGAACAGACGCGTGCGTAGAAATCACTCTCTCATGTGCAATATAGATAATGTTGCAAGTTGTTTCATCTCTATTATGCTTGTTGCCTTTCAAAGCATCCCGACTATCTTTTGATCCCTTATTGCTAGTTGTGATGGATTTGATGATTTTGCGTGGGGAGTTTATTAATATACCATAATGGAAAATGGAGCCTTGAGCTATATATGCTTTCTAGCAAAGTTATTTGGTATATTCTATGACTCTCTCTTGGATATCATGTCTTCCTTAATTTCAACTAACCTCTTGTGTATACATGTTCCTTTGTGGATTGTTCATCATGATTTTTTGTCCACTTAGAAATGTATATGCGTAAGAGTGTTAATTTCTCCCCTTGATATCCTCGTTCTTTGCCGACCATCTTTCTTATCCATTTTGTTCTTGATGGTGTTGGTAAGAACTTGATTTATGAGTGCTTGTTTATTCTTTATTGCTTCTTCTCGCACTCATATCTCGTGAATCTTTTTGGACTAAAGTTCACTTTGATAAGCGTATTGATTCTTTTGTATTCTCTCATGCTCATGGTTGTATTTTAAATGATATAGAGGGAGTGAGGATTCCATGTTTGTGCATATTGTATTCAAATGTAATAAAAAATTCAAATTTATGCATGAACCTTGGGGAGCTTCCTTATTTCATTTAAAGCACCTAGTAGCTCTTATCATCACATCTTCTTGTGTCCATTTGGTTCTTTGGGTCTCTTGATTGCTTGCTTGCTTCATTCGTTGAAGCTTCCTTTACTATGTCATTTTTTTTTGCAATCCTTGATCCTCAATATGGTTTGACTTCCTCCAAATATTGTTAATTTGATAAGTGCATATGGTTTCACTCATTTTTATGAGAAATGCACATCTTGGGGAGGAACTCATACTGTATTAACCTTCTAAATTCCTTCATCCATTTTGGCAATCGTTGCCAATGGGGGAGAAGTTTAGAGGGTTTAAGGGAAATGGTTTTTATACTTAAGTTTGGTTTGTGCTTAAGTGTTTGCCTCTCATGCATCTCTTCTTTGTTAGATGTTTTGCATGGTTGAATATATAGTGTAAACTCCGTCAAAGCTTTATCTTGACAATGTATGCAATGAAATTCAAGTTCATCACACGTGCATATATTGTGGGGGAGTTTGCTCTATATATTTTGGTTGCACTCACATCAACTATATTTGTTGTAGTTTATGTGAGTACAATTGATTTTGATTTGCGGTAGTAGCTTCGTGTTACTTGACCATATCAAATACAACCTCTTATATGCAATTTATTCTCGGATAAGTTGCATATTAGTTTCTATCATTTATTATATAAACCCTCTTGTTGAGATTGTCATCAATTACCAAAATGGGGGAGATTGTAAGGGTAAATTGCCCCTAAGTGTGTTTTTGGTAATTAATGACAATCCCTATGGACTAATGTTTTCATTGAGCTTTTTATGAAGGAATTGTTCATAGGAATTGCTTGAAGTCCATGTGTTGGATTCAAGGCTTGGATGCCATGAAGATAAAGATATATCTTAAGTATTGGCATCAAGATCATTGAATAAGAAGAGATGAATCCAATATGATCAAGAAGAAGAAATAAAGATGTAGTTCTTGTGTAGAACTCAAGTAATCCATGCTCTAGCTTATATGCTAAGCCAAGGAGTCTCAAGATCTTGAGAGTTTGGTTACATGAGAAGAATTCAAGATATGGCTCTATGTCGAGGTCATGATGGTCTCATGAGTTGAGATATGATTGACTAATACCTAGAGCATGCAATCAAATGAAGAATTCTTTACGTGCCTCAAGATATTGTGATAGAGCATGAGAAGATTCAAGGTTGACCAAGGCAAAGATCAAAGATTGGATTCTAGTTTGGTCAACACATGAAGCATAAGGAATGTGCCACATGGGACCAATCGGTCTTGTGATATGGTATGGTTTGTCAATTATGCTTTGTGAACTAACCCATTACATATGTGTGTTCGTGTTGTCTATGTGGGTTAGGTATTATGTCATGGATATGCATCACTAGTGATTTTACATATAGCCCATGAGAAGATGACATCAAGTGGTGGTTGTCATTGTTTGATGACATTTTGTCATGATTTTAGAGATCAAAACTTCAAATCGTGATTTAGAAGTATGCAAAAGATCTGCAAGGTTTCTCATCAATTAAAAGAAAGAGGACCACAACTATGTACATGAGAGGGACACAGATATGTTGGTTCAGATTTTAGTTTGGTCTGATAGGCTCTGATCGATGATCTATGCATGTAATGACCTAATTGAAAATGTGTTAAGGAAATGATTAATTAAGAGTGGAACCTACTCTATGTCACGTAGGAGATTGACGTGTGTATATACATGCACGGCTGATCGTTTGATCCCGATTGGTTCTGTACAATATGTACATGCTGACCTTGTTCCATACAAATACATGCACACGACGCACGCTGCCTAGCTGGCCGTTTAGAGTATTTGAAGTTTAGCTGGATTAGAGGATAAGAAGTTAGCAACCAGCCGTAGCTGCATGCTACGAAGGCGGGTCGTTAGCAGGGGCAGGGATGACGGAAAGAGCTGTTGGCGGCCACGCGCAGCCTTGTATAGGCCAGATCCTAGAGCACAGAAAAGAGGGCGGCGGCGAGGTAGAGAAAAGGAAAGGAGTTTCGGATCGGGGAGATCAGCTACAGATTGGAAGATGACCACACACTCCTCTCCATCGTTGAACACCAACGCCGCCACCAGCGCAGAGCGCACAAGGGGCGATCCATGTCTCTCCACCAGTAAATCCTTGGACATCGAGGAGTGTAGATGAACATGTTCAGCGACGACAAGGACAGGAGGTGTTCTTCCCATCCAGCGGAACACATCTCCTCCGCACTTCTTTCTCTACAGATCAAAAGAATTCATGGCGTACAGGTTTCATGTGTCGCCCTTGATGGCACACATGGCTTCGGGACAAGCAGGTCATGTGACAGGTGATCTTTATCTCTGATTATGGCTTCAAGCCGAACATGTTATGGGACAGGTGTTCCTCATCCCCCCCGATCATGGCTTCTACTGAATTATATGTCACCCTTGATGGCACATGAGGCTTCGTGCCAGACAGGTTGTGTGACAGGTGATCTTCATCCGCAATCAAGGCTTTGAGCCAAGCAAGTTATGTGCCGGGTGATCCCTATCCCCGAGCCAGCAGGTTATGTGGCGGTTGTTCATAGTCCTTGATCACGGCTTTGTGCCTACATGTTTTATGTGTCACCCTTGACGACACACGAGGCTTTACGCCATACAGGTAATATGACGGGTGTTCATCATCCCCGATCACGGCTTTGTGCCTACAGGTTTTATGTGTCGCCCTTTGACGGCACACAAGGCTTTATGCCATGCAGGAAATATGACGAGTGGTCATCGTCTCTGGCAATGGCTTGTGCCTACAGGTTTTATGTGTCGCCCTTTGACGGCACACGAGGCTTTATGCCATGCAGGAAATATGACGAGTGTTCATCGTCCCCGGTCATGGCTTTATGCCTACATGTTTTACATGCCGCTCTTGATGGCACATGAGGTGTTGTGCTATACGAGATGTACGGATCCACACTCATCTTGGATCACGACGGTACGCTGCCGGTTTTGAGCAAGTTTGTGATCAAGATACGTGTGATTAACTGAAAAAGGCAAATGTTCTGGATTGCCTCCATGAGGACAAAAGAAATGTCATGATGGCCACGTGAGCATGGTAAAAGGATTCCTCTAGTGGACGCTACATGCAAGCATAGTCTGAAAAAATGAGAGGTGTTGCTATATGTCAGTATACACAGGTTATAATTGTTCATTTGCCATCGATGGATCATTTTACAGAGTTATGTTAATCAGCAAGATGTCACTCATGCAGACCAAAATTGAGTCATCTGTTCCATGATGGAACTTACTGACATGGTTTACCGACTAGGCGGGACTCAGTTAGTTCGCGACCGACAAGGACACACAATTATTTTACAGTTGTGCGAGAAGATTTTGTCTAATGAAACATGGTGATGGAGATGGCTAATCAGGCAACACAATAAAATTATTTTAGTGGATATATTCATTGTAACATCCCATATATACAACTTTCTTATAGTGAATTTGGCCTCTGTGCCACCGTGGTTTTTTCCCAATTTGGGTTTTCCACGTTAAACAAGTGTGTCATGTGTGCTCTACTTCTTTGATTCATTGCTAAGTTTGATAAGGTCGGAACCTTTGGGCTAATGATATTGACCATGTTGACGACAGTTTAATTGGAGGTGTTTTATGGACAATGGTCTATAAATATAATTAACTAGAAAGTCTTCCGAGACTCCAGGATTCAGGAACTTTACAATCGTCATAGTCAGATATATATTCAGGTGCAACATAAAAAAATACATGTGGGATGAAAATCTTCAAATTATCAATATGATAAAAGTACAAGTTTTCTACCTCATTGTGTTTTCAAACATTTCTTCGTATACAATGTATACTGGCATGCCCGCACTTAAAGCGCCAATGCGGATAAATTAAAATATTTATCTTGCTAAAACAAATGGCACGCCCGGTGGGACATGATTCTCCTCCCATCTTTGCTGCGTTTCAATGGTCGTCAATAGTGCCATCATCTGCTTTCCTGTCACATTTTGCATTGGTGATGAGGTCATGCGCTTTGCGCTTATTCCTTGGAAACAGAGGTAGAAGAGTATTTGTGGCATGAAACTGGCACTCAAGAGATGTTTAAAGTGACAATGGCCATTTTAGCATGTTGTGTCAGTGAAGTAAGTGTTTACCTGCATCAGGGAATATAAGCTCGACAAATATAACCATGCCAGATAAAGAGCATGAGACAAAAAGCATTTATTTGGCTGGACGTGTTCTGTTACAGATCAACATATTGGGTCAATCGTTGCACTAGAGAAAGTGCGCATGATACCCAATGTTGTATGCATTAGTGCTGCCGAGCCAGCATAAACATGGAAAAGCTTGGATTATTTCTGAACTTCTGTATAGGTATCAGCTAATTAAGTCTGTCAACTGGCAGCCATGCCCTAACGCTCAAAGTTCACAGTGGAGCAGACACTATTTTACCACAGTGTAACCTACAGGTACATCTGTCTTTGGTCATACTCCAATCGTGAATTTTTTTTATTACAGTTTTCCTTCACTGGTAGAAAAAGGGGCTTTATTCCCGGTTTGTAAGGGGCTTTAGTTCCGGATGTCCAACCGGGACTAGCAAAGCGGGACTAAAGCCCCTCCTCTTTAGTTCCGGTTGCTCACAAACCGGGAGTAAAGGTCCTCCACGTGGTCCGGGTCGTGTGCAGCAGGCTGGAGGACCCTTTAGTCCCGGTTGGTGGCTCCAACCGGGACTAAAGGGATCCGATATAATTTTTGGTAGAATTATTGAAAAAAAGCCCAAAATTTTTTTGGATTTTTTTAAATTTCCATATTTTTGAATATTTGAATTGTTTAACAGTCTCCACTCTCCACTCTCCACTTAATCTTTAATCACCTCTATTCTCATATCAAATTACATACTTATGGTCCTCACTTCCCGGTCGGTCACCCATCCTCACACTACTCCACCCTTAGCACGCTTAACTTCTCTATTCCTTCCCTACTACCTTCCAACACTGCGCTCGCGACTTCTTGATAATGCTATGCTATCAATTCTATTAACCCATACACTTTGGTAACATATGATTTTAATTTTTTGAATTCCAAATAATTCACAAAATAAGCAACAATGATTAAGTAATAGTACGCATCAATGAATTCCAAATAATCTTTATGCATAATTTAATTATTAATTTTTAAACTCAAAATATTCAAAAAATAAAAAAAACTTAAAAAATTCCAAAATTCTAAAATTAATAAAAAACTTCAAAATGACCAAAAAGTAGAAGAAACAACAAAAGAAATGAAAAAATCCAAAAAAAAATCATGTTTTCTCATTATTTCTGACAAAATCTAAAATCTTCCTGCTTTCATATTTCCCTTTGGAATTTTGAGAAACAAGAAATTGTGCAAACGGCCGTAGGCCGTTGAAATCGGATGTAAAATTTTGTGTAGATAATTTTTCATATATTATACGTTTTTTTTCGAGTCCGTATGCAAAAGTTATAGCCGTTTTAATTTGGAACAACTTTTTTTTGCAAAAATATCAAAATTCAAATTTTCAAATTTTCCATAAAAGTTGGTTGCGTGAGGTACATGCATGTCAAAGGATTTTGAAATTTGAAGTTTTTATCATTTTCGTTTATTTGTTTTAGACGTTTTTTCTGCGCGGGGGGGGGGGGGGGGGGGGGGGGGGGGTTGGAATGAGAGGAAAAATGGGCGCCGGACCTTTAGTCCCGGTTTAAGCCACAAACCGGGACTAAAGGGTAGGCTTTAGTCCCGGTTTGAACCACCAACCGGGACTAAAGGGTAGGGACCTTTAGTCCCGGTTGGTGGGTCAAACCGGGACTAAAGCCTCCATTTGAACCGGGACTAATGCTTCCTGGCCCACATTTTTATTTGAACCGGGACTAATGCTCATATTAGTCGTGGATCAAATTGTTTGGGGACTAAAGGGGTCGAACGGAAGCCCTTTTTTCTACTAGTGCTTCGACATGGTCAACCAGAATACTATTCAAGATCCAATGGCATGTACGGAATGTCCATGGTAGTGTGCTCTTATAGGATCTTGCTTCAGAAATGCAGTCTAACGTTGGTGCCTCTTCCTGAGTTATGAGCATGGAGGGACAGGGCATGAGTAAAATACAAGGAGTTGTTTCCATGAGATCACCTATATAAGGCACCGGTCACTCTACACACCGGGGGTTCAGATTTTTTCTACATACACACACGTCAGCGCCGCCGGGGATGCTTCTTTTTCCATGCAGGCACACATATATACCTGGAAGATAGATTGATCGCTACATTCCATCATTGGACACGCAACGTGTTAGACAGATATACCGGTGGAGATAGGTATTTGATCCAAAGGATTATCATCAAGCTGTATAGTCAACTATTGACAATGTATCATCAGAAGTTGTTAATATGCAAGTTGTGGAGTCTAGCTAGGAATAAGTGGCATCCGAGGCTACTCAACGCCGACATGTGACTTGATAAAAAAGGCAAAAAGTGAATAAAAGACAAGTACATGTTCTAAAAGCTTAAGCCAAATGATAGAACAGCAGACGGCATAGTCTATGGAAGGATCCGTTTTTGTCCGAACTAGCAGCACACCTGTTCAGAATTTATTAAGGACGAACCAGAAACGATTTTGGCGTGAAAGAGTTTACAAGTCAACAAGACACATTACTCCAAGTATTGTATATTCAGTCCATTTGGCTTGAGGAAAGTGTCTACAACATCTATCTATTATATACTAAAAGCACAATACGTGGTTCTATTTTGGAGACACCACGTTAATCCACATCATTAGAATTATTTTGATTGTTGGATCTAAAATATATGATTAAGATTTAACCAAATAGCGTAACACCACGTTACACAATACCTGCCACGTCTCACATATAGTTGGGCAGCATAAATAAGATTAAAAAAATCCACAAATGGGTCACGTGGGAACCCAGTCCGGTAACGATTCAAACATGCAAGTATATAAAGTCCATGTCTTTTACGTGTACGTACTGCAGTGAAGTCCGTTTAAAAAAATTAGTCTAAATTTGAGATAGGATCATGTATAGAGATCCGAGTCTCATATGTACATGTTTCAACTTGCATCGTACTAAATAAATTTAATTGTGGAGCTTCCATCTATTAACAACACTGGATTAATTTCACGCTAAAGAAAGCCAATAAAAAAATCTTCAATACCAGAACCAGAGTTACGTACATACCACATATGATTTAATCATTGGACGTAGCAGGTCACCTTAACTCACGCTAAAAAATCCAAAGCTCATCGGGATCTTAATTCGTGATAAAAAAACCAAAGCTGATCGGCATTTTAATTCACCCAAAAAAACTAAAGTTGAGCGGTTATTATAAATTATAAAAACTGATTGGTACGTGTTTAAAAAGGAAAAAATTGATGAATAGGATCTGATTTCAGCTGAATTACGCACATGCGTGTTAGGACATACTCCCTCTGTTCTCTTTTAATCAACGCAATTTTTTTGAATAGATAGAGGGATTAGTACATAGCGCGCGGACCTTTCGCGTTAGTTTGACAAAATAAATAAATTACAGACCTCAAAAAGTAACGATTTGCACTTAAAACATATTTATCTTTTGTAGTTAGTAGAGATTTTGGCTCCTGAGTTCCAATGCTTCCAGTATGTTAAAAATTACAAATTACAAAATTTGAAAAGGCTGAACGGTTATTATAAATTATAAAATTCTAAAAGAAATCGAAAGCTGATCTATATATACGTCCAGAAAGCAAGCTCCATAGTCCGTAATCTAAAGAAAAAACTCCAAAGCTGATCGGTATGTGTTCAAAAAGGAAAAAAATTTGATGAATACGGTCTGATTATAGATGAATTACGCACGTGCGTGTTAGGACATAGGAGTAGAGTACACTAGGACGTGGTTTGACAAAATAAAAAAATTACAGACCTCTACAACTAATGATTTGCACTTAAAAACATATTTATCTTTTGTAGTTAGTGGAGAATTTTTGCTCCTGAGTTTGAATGCTCCCGGTACAAGATATTTCATATTTTGATCAATATAAAAATGACAAAAGTGTAGATCTGAGTACAGTAATTTCAAATCTTTAAAAAATCAAGATTTATCATTTTTGTTTATCCCAAAATATATTACATTTTGAAATAAGATTTACACGTTTATTGTATATATCATTACCTACTTTTAGGATTTTATTTCTACAGTGTTTTGAAACTTGTAAATATAATTTTCAAATTTTTTAATATGCAGGAGCACTGCTGCTCAAGAACCAAAAGAACTTTTCATGTTTTGTAAGTGAAAAAACTAACCTCATAGGTTATGAAAAGAATCATAAGACATTGACTTAAGTGGGACCCTAAGTTATTGGATAGATAGTGGTTCCCGGGACAACACGTTTGTCGCAAAACATATGTTCAATAATATCCGATCAATTGCCAAACCACAAATGAAAAACCCGAAAGCACAAGCCATGAGAACCGATGGTTCTATAGACTATTGAAGGATAAAACATGTGAACACCAAGAATTAGAGGGAGCCATTGAGCGGAAGACATTTTGGTGAAGAACACAGTAATGTAATATATCTAAAATAAACTACGGAGAATAACTGTCAAAGGCGAAGGAAAATTGGCAAAAACCCAAAATAGGTTCTTTTTAATGGAAAGGAAATGGGCAGATTTTAGACGCGATCGAAGGTATTTAGTTGTGAACGGATTTAAGGCCACATTAGCTACCTCTCCGAATGAACTTAATTATATATACCATTTCAATATCTTGGGCAAATGACATGTATGGTAATTTTTTTTCTAAAAGAACCTAATAACACTTTACCCAAAATGAGAGATGATTCGTGCAATCTTCTATACCTGTGGTATCTTTTTAGCATGAGTAGAGTCTACATACTTCGTTAATTTCTATCACATGATGTGAATTTCCGTAATCCTATAAATTTATGTTCTGGTCAATTTTAACACACTAAGAATAATGATCCTCTCTAAAACAACTAATCATGATAATTGCGAGGGCCACCTTGCTAGTTAGTCCAACAACAGCAGAGGCATGACTGCATTGGCTGATACATAATGATATAATCTAAAAAGAATGAGGCGTACAAAACTCATTCATGAAGTCACTATACAAAAATATACAACATTAGAGCTAAAAGGCTTGGTCAAGCTGCATGAGTAAAGAGATTTGGATGGTTGAGCAAACTCCGAAAATATGAAGTTGTGCTAAAAGTGCGAAACTTTTTATACGAGTACGTGGGCCTTATCTTCCAGGTTCTTCCTACCTTGCTTAGGCGCAAGCCGCATTCAGAGCAGCATAACAACTGCCATTTCCCCAGATTTAACTTGGCAATGCTCAACAACGCTGGTGCTGTGTGATACCAAGTCAAGGCGCAGGCAAAAATGGTAAATATCTATTTACATGAAATGCAGGGGCAGCTGTGACGTGAGAAAAGATCAGGGTGTTCTCGCCCGGAGGCCATAATTTTGTGACAGATATAAAACTCGTTTGAGGACGGTCTACAGTATTTGAGCAAATTCCAAACGTAGAGAGTATATGAAAAAAGCAGGCATTTAGCTGAGTGGTAAACAAGTCGTCCTCACTTACAGAAGTAAGCCCTGCCATTTTCGAGGCCCTATTGACCTATAAGGTATATATATAGGTGTACAATATGCCAGGTCATGCTCAAAGCTTTTTGCAAGAATATGCTTTGGGATTAATGTTGTACTAAATAATTCTTATAAGGGGCTTACAAGCTGGCAATAGCCAGTTAGCCACATCACTTGTACTGAATTTGCAAATTTAACTGGTATGATTGAGAAGGAGGCTATGTAATATCTTCAGTTTTTGGAGTTGTAAAACTGACGGGAAGTGTCCTCCAACAAAGGGTGATTTCATCCCGATCATGGCTTTAAGCCAAGCAGGTTATACAAGTCTCCATAGCATTCATATCCTATCCAAAGCATGGAGATGTTAATAGGTTTGAGGGTGGAGGTTTGGTGCCCGAGCTGATATGCACCCGATATCTGGACCAGGGAATCCCGCGTGGGGATGGGTGATTCTGTCAGAGCCGGGTCGGCTGCGAGCACGGAAAAAATCCGAAATACGAACGGTGCGTCAAGTACGGCTGAACGGAGGCGTATGGTGGTGTGACGGCGCTAGGGAAGTCGCTTGACATCCGGACTGGCGGTACAAAATCGATGAGACAGACATGGACCATGGTACAGGTTTAGGTGTGTACCCGCGGGGTTACGCACGTGTCTCGGGATCGGGGGGAGGGGCCGGCGTCCACCCCGAACCCCCTTTCGGCCAGATGCGCGCAGGCGGCGGCCCTCGGGTGGAGCTTCCGTACCTCGACGCATCGCCGGTAGTCTGCGCCGCCGCTGTAGGCGACAGGAGAATCCGTGGCGGCCCTCGGGGATGATGGAGGTCGCGGTGTCTGAAAGGGAGTACTCGCCTCGTCGAAGCCGGGGCTCGTCGGAATCGAAGAAGACGGCGGCGCAAGATCTGGGCCACGTCTAAGAAGACCTTGTCGAGGTCGCTTGGCTCGTGCGAGCGTCGGAGGAGATGCTCGCCGGTTCTTTAACACCATGAGTGGCTCGCCGACCTCGGGTCCATTGGAATTGAAGAAGCCGGCCGTCGAGAAGAGCGCGCGGTGGTCGGATGCTTGGCGTCGGATCGGAGTTGCTCGATGTAGGCGGTGGCCAAGATGGCTGGTGGCCAAGATGGCTGGTGGACACCTGTGCTTGGATTTTACTGCCGTGACTGACCGGGCAGACCGTCGGACATTAACCGCTCCGGATGAGAGACGCTGCGCGGACGGAACCTCACTCATTAATTGGGATGCTGCTGTTCAGAGCCACTGTTCACAATTCGGCATACGGAAGATATACATCGAAATATACAACCGTGGACATCAAACGCGTCGTGCGCCTGTTGGTCAACTGATCGGGAGCATCTGGACCCGAGCTCCAAAACGAATTTCCGATTTCTTGAACGCAACATAGGTCGCATGGCAAATGTGAGCACTATTGTAAGTCAGAGTGGCCTATGCTATTGCAAAAGAAAAATCCTGTGGGATATTCAGAGTGAGCAGATATAAAAAAAAGGTGGCCATAGTAACTTTCACTAATCTGTGGTAAGCTTGCAGTATACTCTCCAAGACAGTTGAAAGTGCAGAAAAAAAAGTATATTCTCTAACACAGTTGATAGTGCAAAAAAGAGAATGAAGCGAGATCCTATATTGTGTCTTGTGTCTGAATTCAGGGCACTAAGTGTGAAATCATTTCTACAATGGAGCTGAATACTTTGAGATATATAAGTAAATGCAACACATCAGAAAATGTTACAGGTCACTATATTTTTTAACGAGCTTATTTCTTTAATATGATGGGAGATGTGGCGGAGCCAAGGCCTAGCTATCATAGGAATCTGCTCAGGCTATGTATAGAAAGCTTCGTAGAAACTAAGCTGAAATAGGGGTATCGACCTACAATCTTCATGGACAAAATGACTGTTTAGCCAGGTAATAATGTACTCTATCCATGCTCTAGTTACGAGCTAGTCCGTCACTAGATGAGAGATGATGATTTGGACCATATAACTGTTGAGATATTACCATCATCTTTTTATAAGGAGAATGGGCGGTATATCTTGAGAATTTGAGCTGATACACAACTTGAAAAAGGGGCAAAATAGATTCCAATGTGGCATGGCATTATAAAGACACATGGGAGTTGAGTAAATATTTGTCCTCTAGTTAGAGGAAGTGAAATCCTCGGTCGGGTACAGCTAACCGGAACTCGAAGTTGCCGTTGCGCACCAATGACCGCTTGAGTCCCCGACGGATAGCATTGGCAACAAGCTTAAATACGTTATCATGGGAATTCATTTATTCTCTGATAGGAGATCAGTTGAGGTGCAAGGGGCAATATGCAAGCCCAAACATTTGATGTCTCATCAGCGCTACTACAATACCAGAGATCAACAATAGATAATCATAGTTGATATATGAATGCTAACAATAATTCTTGGAGCAATGGTTAATATTGCTTATGACAGTAATTAACATACTTGGAAGAAATCAAAACCAGCTGTTGGCATGATCTTTTTTTTCGTCTCCATCAACTACCAAGTACTCATCGAAATTGGCATCCCGGTGTTTGATTTGCCATTCTCTGAAGGAGCAGTGAAGCATGCCAGTGCGGTTCATGTGGAACTGTGAAACCTTTCAACTCGACTGGTTGGCATCGTAGCAGCAAGGCGATTGCAGTAGAGTTGATAAAACTACTTTGAGGTGAAGCATGATCTTTCGCACACTTCAATAATAAGGGTAATGACATATATAGTGGTAAAATCCTGGCTGGCACTGTTATTCAAGAACAGTCGCAGGTTCTTCCTTCACAATGGCATGTTATTTCGCCACATCGTAAAATTGAATACTACTATAGCCATCAAGCCCTATTGTCCTATTGGCTGGCACCATCTTGGTCGCAATGGGATCTTTTTTATCAGGGCGCGACATGGATTTTCATCATGGCTCTACAGGGTCACGTATGAGATTTGTCATCCTATTGGCTGGCACCATCTTGGTCGCAATGGGATCATATTTTGTACCAGGTCATGATATGGATTTTCATCGTGGCTATGTTAAATTACATGTCTATATATAAGATTTATCATCCTATTGGCTGGCACAATTATGGTCGCAATGGGAATGACTCTCTATCCTAGTATATACATGACATGGATTTTCATTGTGATATTTCCAAACTACAGGTTTATATATGAGATTTATCATCCTATTGGCTAGCACCATTATGGCTGCAATGGGATTTGCTCTCCATCCTAGTATATACATGACATGGATTTTCGTTGTGATATTTCCAAACTACAGGTTTATATATGAGATTTAGAGAGAAGTGAGCCTAGCTCACATGGTTAGGGAAGTGGATGTACAACCCAGCCACCCAGGTTCAAATCCCCACGGACATAGATTTGGGTTCTTATTATTAAAAAACACTGTAGGGGCTTCCCCTACCGTATTCCTTTCAAAAAAAAATTATATGAGATTTATCATCCTATTGGCTAGCACCATTATGGTTGCAATGGGATTTGCTCTCCATCGTGGTACATACGCGAAATGGATTTTCGTTGTGACCTTTTAAAATACAGGTTTATATATGAGATTTATCATCCTATTGGCTGACACCATTATGGTCGACATTGGATTGACTCTCTCTCTCACGGCACAAGTACGACATGGATTTTCGTTGTGACGTTGTCGAAGTACAGGTTGAGGTAAATTATAGGATTAAGAGTAAACTTAACTTGTCATGGCATGGATCTTCGCCATGGTTTGTCAAACACACAGGTTCAGGTATACATGAGGTAATACATGATCATCTGACAGTACAAGGAAGTGGCATGAGTCCAATTTCACTTCCAAGAAGAATGAGCTAGTATATGCAAGTTCTGAGAAAGTCACAAAGTCAAAGTTCCAGTTCACAATAATGCACTGCTGTAGCAGACGAAATACATGACTTGAATATTTGAGCATACAAGAGATACCACAAATATGTTGCTCTCAACATATTATCAATCCATGATGATGCAGGTTACAACATTTGCAAGCTTGGTTTCGCTAAGCAGAGTCCGAACTGCTACGCATTCACACTCTACTTAGCGAGAGGCATTTGTTTGATGACATTTTGTCATGATTTTAGAGATCAAAACTTCAAATCGTGATTTAGAAGTATGCAAAAGATCTGCAAGGTTTCTCATCAATTAAAAGAAAGAGGACCACAACTATGTACATGAGAGGGACACAGATATGTTGGTTCAGATTTTAGTTTGGTCTGATAGGCTCTGATCGATGATCTATGCATGTAATGGCCTAATTGAAAATGTGTTAAGGAAATGATTAATTAAGAGAGGAACCTACTCTATGTCACGTAGGAGATTGACGTGTGTATATACATGCACGGCTGATCGTTTGATCCCGATTGGTTCTGTACAATATGTACATGCTGACCTTGTTCCATACAAATACATGCACACGACGCACGCTGCCTAGCTGGCCGTTTAGAGTATTTGAAGTTTAGCTGGATTAGAGGATAAGAAGTTAGCAACCAGCCGTAGCTGCATGCTACGAAGGCGGGTCGTTAGCAGGGGCAGGGATGACGGAAAGAGCTGTTGGCGGCCACACGCAGCCTTGTATAGGCCAGATCCTAGAGCACAGAAAAGAGGGCGGCGGCGAGGTAGAGAAAAGGAAAGGAGTTTCGGATCGGGGAGATCAGCTACAGATTGGAAGATGACCACACACTCCTCTCCATCGTTGAACACCAACGCCGCCACCAGCGCAGAGCGCACAAGGGGCGATCCATGTCTCTCCACCAGTAAATCCTTGGACATCGAGGAGTGTAGATGAACATGTTCAGCGACGACAAGGACAGGAGGTGTTCTTCCCATCCAGCGGAACACATCTCCTCCGCACTTCTTTCTCTACAGATCAAAAGAATTCATGGCGTACAGGTTTCATGTGTCTCCCTTGATGGCACACACGGCTTCGGGCCAAGCAGGTCATGTAACGGGTGATCTTTATCTCTGATTATGGCTTCAAGCCGAACATGTTATGGGACAGGTGTTCCTCATCCCCCCCGATCATGGCTTCTACTGAATTATATGTCACCCTTGATGGCACATGAGGCTTCGTGCCAGACAGGTTGTGTGACGGGTGATCTTCATCCGCAATCAAGGCTTTGAGCCAAGCAAGTTATGTGCCGGGTGATCCCTATCCCCGAGCCAGCAGGTTATGTGGCGGTTGTTCATAGTCCTTGATCACGGCTTTGTGCCTACATGTTTTATGTGTCACCCTTGACGACACACGAGGCTTTATGCCATACAGGTAATATGACGGGTGTTCATCATCCCCGATCACGGCTTTGTGCCTACAGGTTTTATGTGTCGCCCTTTGACGGCACACAAGGCTTTATGCCATGCAGGAAATATGACGAGTGGTCATCGTCTCTGGCAATGGCTTGTGCCTACAGGTTTTATGTGTCGCCCTTTGACGGCACACGAGGCTTTATGCCATGCAGGAAATATGACGAGTGTTCATCATCCCCGGTCATGGCTTTATGCCTACATGTTTTACATGCCGCTCTTGATGGCACATGAGGTGTTGTGCTATACGAGATGTACGGATCCACACTCATCTTGGATCACGACGGTACGCTGCCGGTTTTGAGCAAGTTTGTGATCAAGATACGTGTGATTAACTGAAAAAGGCAAATGTTCTGGATTGCCTCCATGAGGACAAAAGAAATGTCATGATGGCCACGTGAGCATGGTAAAAGGATTCCTGTAGTGGACGCTACATGCAAGCATAGTCTGAAAAAAATGAGAGGTGTTGCTATATGACAGTATACACAGGTTATAATTGTTCATTTGCCATCGATGGATCATTTTACAGAGTTATGTTAATCAGCAAGATGTCACTCATGCAAACCAAAATTGAGTCATCTGTTCCATGATGGAACTTACTGACATGGTTTACCGACTAGGCGGGACTCAGTTAGTTTGCGACCGACAAGGACACACAATTATTTTACAGTTGTGCGAGAAGATTTTGTCTAATGAAACATGGTGATGGAGATGGCTAATCAGGCGACACAATAAAATTATTTTAGTGGATATATTCATTGTAACATCCCATATATACAACTTTCTTATAGTGAATTTGGCCTCTGTGCCACCGTGGTTTTTTCCCAATTTGGGTTTTCCACGTTAAACAAGTGTGTCATGTGTGCTCTACTTCTTTGATTCATTGCTAAGTTTGATAAGGTCGGAACCTTTGGGCTAATGATATTGACCATGTTGGCGACAGTTTAATCGGAGGTGTTTTATGGACAATGGTCTATAAATATAATTAACTAGAAAGTCTTCCGAGACTCCAGGATTCAGGAACTTTACAATCGTCATAGTCAGATATATATTCAGGTGCAACATAAAAAAATACATGTGGGATTTAAATCTTCAAATTATCAATATGATAAAAGTACAAGTTTTCTACCTCATTGTGTTTTCAAACATTTCTTCGTATACAATGTATACTGGCACGCCCACACTTAAAGCGCCAATGCGGATAAATTAAAATATTTATCTTGCTAAAACAGTCATTAAGGTTGTGAAGTGCAAGTTTTAAGATAAGCATCTCAAGAAGATCTTATGCTTGAAGCTTGTCATCCATTTGGTGATAATGAAATTGTGAAGACATGACTTAGTGAAGGTATCCCATAGTGGTGTATGGGGGAGAATATTGGAAGTCTTCACGAAGCAACAATGATCAAGTAAAGCATTCTAGCTTGACGGAAGCATGAAGCATTGATGTCTATGCACGCGTCTATTCTTGTAGACAGTGTTGGGCCTCCAAGTGCAGAGGTTTGTAGAGCAGCAGCAAGTTTCCCTTAAGTGGATCACCCAAGGTTTATCGAACTCAGGGAGGAAGAGGTCAAAGCTATCCCTCTCAAGCAACCCTGCAATTACGATACAGAAAGTCTCTTGTGTCCCCAACACACCCAATACACTTGTCAGATGTATAGGTGCACTAGTTCGGCGAAGAGATAGTGAAATACAAGTGGTATGGATGATTACAAGTAGTAAATACAATCTGGAATAAAAATGGCAGCAAGCAAACAAGTAACAAAACAGTGAGTAAATGGTGTGCAAAGCTTGGAAACAAGGACTAGGGATCATACTTTCACTAGTGGACACACTCCCAAGAAATATAACATAATTGAACCAATAGGTACTATCATCAATATGCAACTCAGAATAATTCTCCAATGGAAAACATACACTAATCATGCGTAGGGCTACGAAGCACTCCTCAAAGTCCGTATGTACCCAAACTAGATTGTCCCACACTATCACCGTGAACGCACTAGATGGTTCCAACAAACACCAACAATCATAGAGACATTAACCAAAAAGATACACATGATGCACACACTAGTCACCTTTACACCATGATACGAGGTATCTCCGGAGAGTACAATAATAAAGCATAGGAGTAGCATAATATCTGAATAATAACATCTACCAATTCAACTAGATACAAAGCTCACGATCACATAAAGATCACATCATGGGAGAGAGAGGTGAACCACATAGCTACCGGTAGAGCCCTCAGCCCCGGGGATGAACTACTCCCTCCTCATCATATGAGACAGCAAGGTTGATGGAGATGGCGGTGAGGTCGATGGAGACGGCGGAGACGGCGATGGAGACCGATGGAGATGGCTCCGGGGGCACTTCCCCGTCCCGGCAGGGTGCCGGAACAGAGACTTCTATCCCCCAAAATTTGTCTTCGACGGCGGCGGCGCTGCGGAACTGTTTCTGGAAAATTGCCGACTCTCCTAGGGTTTTCCGTCCCGAGGCTTTATATAGGTGAAGGGGCGTCGTCAGGGGGCTGCCAGGGCACCCTCACACATAGGGGGCGCGGCCAGGACCTGGGCCACGCCGCCCTGGTGTGTGGGGCCCTCGTGGCCCCACTCCGCCTCCTCTTCGGTTCTCTGGAAGCTTCCGGGAAAAATAAGACTTCTGGAACTTGTTTCATCCAATTCCGAGAATATTTCCTGTGTAGCTTTTCTGAAACACAAAAACAGCAGAAAACAGGGAACTGGCACTGTGGCATCTTGTCAATAGGTTAGTTCCTGAAATCGCATAAAAACGCCATGAAGTGTAACGAAACACAAGGCAAATGATGTAAAAACAAGCATGGAGCATCAAAAATTATAGATACGTTTGAGACGTATCAGCATCCCCAAGCTTAACTCATGCTCGTCCTCGAGTAGGTAAGTGATAACAAAAGAAATAATTTTTGAGGTGACATGCACCTACACAATCTTGATCATATATGTAAGCGTTGTGAGCTGGAATCAAAAGAACTTAGAACATGGGCATGAAAGATATAATCTTGATAATAGAAACTTAGCAACCATGTTATAACATGAAAATAAACACAAATAAAAGATCATGAAAATGAAACAATGAAAGTCAAACGTGTGTTCAAATCATAAGAAAAACATACAAATGGTTTTCAGCTCGTCCTTCATGGAGAGCAAAACATAAATGCATAGGACACCTTCAAGTTTAAGGGGGCGACTAGATACAAATAATTTAAGAACAAGTGAAACCAACAATATGAATCAATCAATGAAAACTTTGGGACAATGCACATTATACTAAGAATGACAACTATGCTCTCTTAATGGTGCATAAAGATAGAAGGTGGTGACTCAAGATAAAAGTAAAAGAAAGGCCCTTCGCGGAGGGAGGCAGTGATTGCAAGTTTTATAAACCTTCAAAAATTATGGTACTTACCGGCTTTGAGCTCTCATTGCCCCCATCATAAGCATCTTGAATGGTTAAAGTTAATGCCAGAACAATTATGATGCATATGCTTGACAAATCATAAGTCGAAAACCTCGTGTCCCGTGAATACGAGTACCCAAACCTCATGCTACTTTACTTAGAGTCCCAAGCAAGGCTCTTGTCATTGTAAGTATATATGTATCATCGAGAACCGCCAACGGGGTACCTCTGTGCCCGATGACATGGAACAAGCCCACATCAAAATGACAGGACAAGCAGACAATGAACACCTCGACATCTCTTTTATTTACCATTTGTTTAGCTTTTTATTTTGAGATGCGTCGACGAATGTCCACTAGGGGTATGCTGCAAATTTCCACCATGAATTATGCATGGCTTAGATTGGCGGCCCAGGCGTTTCCCTAACACATATACAAACTCCATGATCCCCGCAAGATTCCCAATTCATTTCACACCGCGGGCATCCATAAACAAAAGATCACGATATCAACTCAAATAAGAAGTGCAATGTTGAAAGCTTGCCCCATGACAGCATGGTTGGGCTAGTCTCCAACTTACAACTTGCAAGCATAACAACTCAACATAAGAGACCACAATGTCAATTTTTTAAGAACAAGAAAAAGTAAAGTGTGCCTTCCGGTTCGTGAGAGCTTTACTGACCAATTTTCGCATAACACTGGTAAGAGTTTAATTTGAAGAGAAAATAAAAGCAAGTCAAATTTACTTGGAATAGCAAATTGCTAATAGGTATGTATGGTGGACACTTTGGAAAACTTGGTTTTTTAGGAGTTGGATGCACGAGTAGAGCTCATACTCGGTACAAGGCGAGGGCTAGCAAAAGACTGGGAGCGACCAACTAAGAGAGCAATAATGGCCATAATATGCAAAGCGAGAAAGCGACATTAAAAGAAGCATAAGATAGCATCAAAAGTCAAAAACTAAATGATCATAGAGGCTATTGGCGACTTTGTGAGAGTCAAACATGTGTGAGCATGCGCCAAGTCAACCCAAATAAAGCATCAAGGAGAAAACCAAAATAATGCTTCCAAACGATAAAAAACAACGCATGATTTTTTCAAAGGCTCATTAAGCAATCTCAGTTATTTGAGACAAGTCATGCTACATCAAAACCACTAAGCATACTATCAAAAAGACATCAAACACGACATGCAAAAGCCTAGGCCGCAGTCTACACAAGCTCCTTCTTGTACCACTTTTTTGCATAAAGCTTTTTCTCTTTTCCAACACCATTCAAAAACTTTTATACACACCTCTTTTTATGAAAACCAATAAAGATCAGAGGCAAAAATACACCTTGATGAAAAGATATAACAAGATCTGAACAAAAATCAAGGCAAAAAACGAAAGCTAAACGCAGTAGCAGAAAAAGAGAACACTCGTTAAACGATAAGAGTGAAAACTAGAGTGTTCTTATCAAATGAAAAGCGAGTTCATCTCCTACAAAAGAAATATGATGTGATCTAACCACTTATTGCAGCAAACAAAAGAAAAGAAAACTGAAAAGAAAAACAATCGACGCTCCAAGAAAAACGCATAGTGCATGAAGTAATAAAAATATAGTGTTTTGAAAGGTGACCTAATTTTTGCCGATGAAGAAGGGGTTGCCTCGGGGGCATCCCCAAGCTTTGATGCTTGTACTTCTTGGATATTTCTTGGGGGTTGCACGGGCATCCCCAAGCTTGAGCTTTTGTCCATTCTTCAACTCATCTCATCATTCTCCAATCCCTACACTTGAAAACTTCCTTCATACAAAACTAAACACAAATCTATTAGCAACATTAGTGTAAGCATAACATATAATCAACCTCTTTTGCTTCAGGTTTCAACCCAAAACCACCACATATAAAGTGTATACTATTGTAGCAACTTCCCCAAAAGTTCCGTGATCAAAAGAACTCAAAAAGAAAGCGATAAAGCGGCAAAAACGAATAGTGGCAGAAATCTGTCAAAACAGAACAGCTGATAAAGGTCGAATTTTTGAGGGTTTTTCTGTTCCTCAAATCAAAAAGTGTTCAACTAACGAAAGTTTGGATATAACCTGGGTCATATGCACAAGAAATTTCAGGTCTAAAAGATATACAGAGAATTTATACGAATTTTTACGGTACAGCACCGAAAACAGCTTCAGGACAGCAACATCCCCAAATCTTAACCTCACTTGAATTAGAGGCTTCTCTTGGCACAACAATAAAATAAAAAGGATAAGGAGAGGTCATTACAGTAGTAATGACTTCCAAGACTCAAATAAAATAAAAATTATTGAATGAAAACATTGGGTTATCTCCCAAGAGTGCTTTTCTTTAACGCCTTTGAGCTAGGCGCAGAAAATTGCGAATCAAGTAACGTCAAGAGATGAAGCATCAAGCTCATAATTTGCTCTAAGAATAGAGTCAAAAAGCAATTTCTTTCTCTTTCTAGGGAAGTGTTCCATACCTTTCTTGAGTGGGAATTGATATTTAATGGTGCCTTCCCTCATATCAATAATGGCACCTACAGTTCGAAGAAAAGGTCTTCCCAAAATAATAGGACATGAAGCATGGCATTCAACGTCCATAACAAGAAAATCAACGGGAACAAGGTTATTGTTAACGACAATAAGAACATCATTAATCCTTCCCAAAGGTTTCTTCTTAGCAACATCAGCAATAGGAACATCATAATAACATTTTTCAAGCGGTGGTAAATCAAGCATGTCATAAATTTTTCTAGGCATGATAGAAATACTAGCACCTAGATCACATAAAGCATGGCAATAAAAACCATTAACATGCATATCAATGATGGGTTCCCAACCATCTTCTAACTTCTTGGGAACAGAAGCTTTTTGCTGCAACTTTTCATCCCTAATTTTTATGAGAGCATTGGTAATATGCTTAGTAAAAGCAATATTTAAAGAACTAGCATTGGGAGTCAAAGCAAGCTTTTGCAAGAACAAAATAACTTCAGATATATTGCAGCCATCAACATCAAAATCATTAAAAGAAGTAGAGCTATCATCTCCTACACTCCGAAAAATTTCAGCACTCTTTTGAGAAAAAGTTTTGGCAGTTTTAGGCTTTTTAGCACAAGGAGTGGGAGTTTTCTCTACACCAATCAAAGTAAGAGGATTGCTAGCATTAGGAGCAACATCATTAGAGGTAGTAATAGTACAAACTTTTATATTCCTAGCAATCTCATCCTCTCTTTCCCATCTAGCATGCAATTCTGCTAACAATCTCAGATTTTCATCAATTCCAACTTGGATAGCATTAGCAGTAGCAAAAGGATCAGGCTTAGCGGACATTCTGTTAACCAAAGAGGATTGCACATTAGACAAAGATGAAATGTCGGTTTCGGCTTTGGAAACCTTAGCTTGCAATTCAGGAATAGCCTTGTTTAAATTTTCAAGTTGATGACTAATAGTCCTCAAGAGAGCTGATTGCTCCTCCATAGTTTTAGTAAACAACTTATTTTGCTCATACTGCATTTGCATAAAATTCTTGGTAGCCTTTTCAAGTTCTAAAAACCTCTCTTCACTAGGCATTTTAGGTCTACCAAGATAGCCATTTTCACCATTAGAGGGAAACGGCCTATAGTTGTTACTAGCAAAATTGTTCTTATAAGCATTGTTGTTAAAATTGTTGTTTCTAATGAAGTTCACATCAACATGCTCTTCTTGAGCAACCAAAGAGGCTAAAGGAACATTATTAGGATCAACATGAGTTCTATCATTAGCAAGCATAGCCATAATGGTATCAATCTTATCATTCAAGGAAGAGGTTTCCTCAACAGAATTTACCTTCTTACCTTGTGGAGCTCTCTCAGTGTGCCATTCAGAATAATTCACCATCGTGTTGTCAAGTAGCTTTGTTGCGGCGCCCAAGGTAAGGGACATAAAAGTACCTCCAGCAGCTGAATCAAGTAGGTTCCTCGAAGAAAAATTCAGTCCTGCATAAAAAGTTTGAACAATCATCCAAGTAGTCAGTCCATGAGTGGGACAATTCTTTATCATAGATTTCATTCTTTCCCAAGCTTGAGCAACATGTTCATTATCAAATTGACTAAACTTCATAATATTGCTACGCAGAGATATAATTTTAGCAGGAGGATAATATCTACCAATAAAAGCATCCTTACACTTAGCCCATGAATCAATACTATTCTTAGTCAAAGACAGCAACCAATCCTTAGCTTTCCCTCTCAAAGAAAAAGGAAACAACTTGAGCTTAATAATATCACTTTCTACATCCATATATTTCTGCATCTCACATAGCTCAACAAAATTGTTGAGATGAGCTGCAGCATCTTCAGTACTAGCACCAGAAAATTGCTGTTTCATAACAAGGTTCAATAAAGCAGGCTTAATCTCATAAAAGTTTGCAGCAGGAGCAGGTGGCTTAATAGGAGTGCAGATAAAATCACTATTGTTCGTGCTAGTAAAGTCACACAACTTGGTGTTTTCAGGAGTAGCCATTTCAGCAAAACTAAAAGTAGACAAGTAAAAACAACTACCAAGGATTCTAATTTTTTTGGGTTTTTGATACAAAACGATGCAAGTAAAAATAAAGTAAAGAAAAACTTAAAACAAAGTAAAGGATGTGTGTGCGAAAAAATCCCCTTGCAGAGGTCTTCCACTTCTTCCCCGGCAACGGCGCCAGAAAAGAGCTTGATTGCTGGATGAATGACCAGCCCGTTGGGAACCCCAAGAGGAAGGCATGATGAGTATAGCAGCAAGGTTTTCCCTCAGTTAAGAAACCAAGGTTTATGTCGGTCAGGAGAAGAGCGGACAATACGACTGAAGGTGATGCTTGATATCCTAGTGACACTCCAACAAGGGCGCCGTTTCACGATAAAACGAGTTAGCGCGTCTTCAGCTAGTAGCAACGTGGAATCTGCACACACACACAACCAAGTACTTTGTTCCCAACTTGCGATGAGGTTGTCAATCTCACCGGTTTGCTTGAAACAAAGGGTATGAGCGTATCGAGTGGAAAGTGATAATAGTATGCGAGTAAAGTAAACAGTGCGAGTAAAGTAAACAGTGCGAGTAAAGTAAACAGGTGATAGCAATATGATGAAAAACGGAGTGTTCTTGGCAAATGAAAAGCAAGGAAACTTCTCCAAAAGAAATTTGTTGGGGTCCAACCATTTATTGCAGAAAACAAAACTAAAGAAAACTGAAAACTAAAGACAAGACACTCCAAGAAAAACGCATAGGGCATGAAGCAATAAAAATATAGTGTGTTGGAAGGTGACCTGATGTTTGCCGATGAAGAAGGGGTGCCTCGGGGGCATCCCCAAGCTTTGACGCTTGTACCTCTTGGATATTTCTTGGGGGTGCGTGGGCATCCCCAAGCTTGAGCTTTTGTCCATTCTTCAACTCATCTCATCATTCTCCAATCCCTACACTTGAAAACTTCCTTCATACAAAACTAAACACAAATCTATTAGCAACATTAGTGTAACATAACATATAATCAACCTCTTTTTGCTTTAGGTTTCAACCCAAAACCACCACATATAAAGTCTATACTACTGTAGCAACTTCCCCAAAAGTTCCGTGATCAAAAGAACTTGAAAAGAAAGCGATAAAGCGACAAAAACGAATAGTGGCAGAAATCTGTCAAAACAGAATAGCTGACAAAGGTCGAATTTTTTAGGGGTGTTATGTTACTCAAATCAAAAAGTGTTCAACTAACGAAAGTTTGGATATAACCTGGGGCATATGCACAAGAAATTTCAGGTTCAAAAGATATACAGAGAATTTTCACGAATTTTTACGGTGCAGCACCAAAAACTGTTTCAGGACAGCAACATCCCCAAATCTTACCTCACTCAAATTAGAGGCTTCTCTTGGCACAAAAACGAAATAAAAAGGATAAGGAGCGGTTATTACTGTGGTAATAACTTCCAAGACTCAAATAAAAGAAAAAGTACTGAAAGTAAAAACATTGGGTTATCTCCCAAGAGTGCTTTTCTTTAACGCCTTTGAGCTAGGCGCAGTAATTTGCAAAGATGCTCATGTGGGCGCCATATAAGAGCTTGAGGCAAAGGCGCCATATAGGAACTTAAAGCAAGAGAGAGCATCAAAAAGCAAGTATGGAACACATTTAAATCTAAACCACTTCCTATGAAAAATAGTCTTGTAAAGAGACAAGTCATGAAAGCGCAAAGCAAAAAGCATAGGAAGGCAAAACAAGAACAACTTCAAGAATTGCAACATAAAGAGGGGAAACTCAATATTGTTGAGATCCATCAAACCATGTTTCCCTCTCTCATAATAACTTTCAGTAGCATCATGAATAGAACTAACAATATAACTATCACATAAAGCATCCCTATCATGCGCCACATGCATAAAAGGATTAATACTCCCCACATGAACAATCGTAGTTGGAGCAAATTCAACAGAATAATTATTCTTATCACCATAATCATCAAAAACAGGAGGCATATTGTAATCATAACTATTTTTCTCCTCAAAAGTAGGTAAACTGAAAATATTATACTCATCATTATAACCATCATAAACCAGAGGTTTAGTATCATCACAAGCTAGAGAACAACTATTTCGCAAAGCATACTCATCAAACATATCATCATAAGAAGGAACTTGGATAGCACTAATGGTACAACAATTATTAACCTTAGAGTTGGTACCAAAAAGATTTTCAATATAAAAAGTAGAGTGCTTTTCCCAATCATGATCACTAACATAGGTAACAGGCATAGGAACATCATCAAGATCAGAATTATCACATATGGGAGATAAAATATCATCAGAGCAAATTTTCTCCACTACAGCTGGGGAACTAAAAATATCATGCTTAACAAAACCAGCTTCCTCAAGCTTAGACTTTTCTATAGCATTAGTAATAACGGTGTTCAAAGCATTCATACTAACAACACTATTAGCATGCAAATTAAGCTCCAAAGGTTTTTCAATTTTCTCTTCAAACACTTCATATCTAAACTCAGGAAAAAGACTAAAGAACTCTTTGTTTTCCATTAAGCCTAACTAGTGAAAATAAAAACAAGAAACAAAAAGATGTAATTGCAAAATCTAAAGGAAATAACTCCGAGCACTCACACAGGAGGATGCGAGTACCTTTTACCTTACCTCCCCGGCAACGGCGCCAGAAAAGAGCTTGATGTCTACGCACGCGTCTGTTCTTGCAGACAGTGTTGGGCCTCCAAGTGCAGAGGTTTGTAGAGCAGCAGCAAGTTTCCCTTAAGTGGATCACCTAAGGTTTATCGAACTCAGGGAGGAAGAGGTCAAAGCTATCCCTCTCAAGCAACCCTGCAATTACGATACAGAAAGTCTCTTGTGTCCCCAACACACCCAATACACTTGTCAGATGTATAGGTGCACTAGTTCGGCGAAGAGATAGTGAAATACAAGTGGTATGGATGATTACAAGTAGTAAATACAATCTGGAATAAAAATGGCAGCAAGCAAACAAGTAACAAAACAGCGAGTAAATGGTGTGCAAAGCTTGGAAACAAGGCCTAGGGATCATACTTTCACTAGTGGACACACTCCCAACAAATATAACATAATTGAACCAATAGGTACTATCATCAATATGCAACTCAGAATAATTCTCCAATGGAAAACATACACTAATCATGCGTAGGGCTACGAAGCACTCCTCAAAGTCCGTATGTACCCAAACTAGATTGTCCCACACTATCACCGTGAACGCACTAGATGGTTCCAACAAACACCAACAATCATAGAGACATTAACCAAAAAGATACACATGATGCACACACTAGTCACCTTTACACCATGATACGAGGTATCTCCGGAGAGTACAATAATAAGGCATAGGAGTAGCATAATATCTAAATAATAACATCTACCTATTCAATTAGATACAAAGCTCACGATCACATAAAGATTACATCATGGGAGAGAGAGGTGAACCACATAGCTACCGGTAGAGCCCTCAGCCCCGGGGATGAACTACTCCCTCCTCATCATAGGAGACAGCAAGGTTGATGGAGATGGCGGTGAGGTCGATGGAGACGGCAGAGACGGCGATGGAGACCGATGGAGATGGCTCCGGGGGCACTTCCCCATCCCGGCAGGGTGCCGGAACAGAGACTTCTGTCCCCCGAAATTTGTCTTCGACGGCGGCGGCGCTGCGGAACTGTTTCTGGAAAATTGCCGACTCCCCTAGGGTTTTCCGTCCCGAGGCTTTATATAGGCGAAGGGGCGTCGTCAGGGGGCTGCCAGGGCACCCTCACACATAGGGGGTGCGGCCAGGGCCTGGGCCATGCCGCCCTGGTGTGTGGGACCTCGTGGCCCCACTCCGCCTCCTCTTCGGTTCTCTGGAAGCTTCCGGGAAAAATAAGACTTCTGGAACTTGATTCGTCCAATTCTGAGAATATTTCCTGTGTAGCTTTTCTGAAACACAAAAATAGCAGAAAACAGGGAACTGGCACTGTGGCATCTTGTCAATAGGTTAGTTCCAGAAATCGCATAAAAACGCCACGAAGTGTAACGAAACACAAGGCAAATGGTGTAAAAACAAGCATGGAGCATCAAAAATTATAGATACGTTTGAGACGTATCAAGCATCATCATCAAGATCAAGCGGGGTGTGCATGCAAAGGTTTGTCCTTGTTAGGTTTTCCTTTTACCGGTCTCAAGGTGTTTATTGGGAGACCGGGTTATAGGATAGATAGCCGCACTATCAAGAGGGGCTTTTGGTTGGGTAACTTGATCACATCGTCTTAGGGAGCTCAATCCTTTGCATACTTTGCTTCTCCCTACTTTGTTGCTTATTTGTGTTTCTCTTTGTGAGTTCCTTGAGCTTGTTTTTAGCTTTCCAACAAGTCCAAGTTCATTGAAAACAAAATTCGTATGCATCTCTTATTGCGTTTTCGGGTTTGGAGGATTTACCGGTTCTTTCCTATGGGAGGTTCTCACCTCTCCTTAGTTGATTTTTTACCTCTTCCTAATTCTTGGGTTTTATGTGGTTCATTGGATAGGTCTTTCTCTTAGCTTTTCAAAAAGCCCAAGTTTGCTAAAAACGGAGTCCGGACGCAAAAGTTATGACCGTTTTCATCTTCCAAGTTTTTCAGTTGGTACAAATCCGGTGGCGCCGGGATTTTCACCGGGCGGACGGTTTCGGGCCGGCGGCGCCGGGCTGTACGCCGGCCGGTCTGGCGCTCGTACCGGGGCTACGCCGGAAACCCTTCCAGAACATGATTCCAGCGCAGGCCCGGCGCTCGCCGGGCTGTGCACCGGCGGTCCGGCGCAGAGCCCGGCGAGACCGACTTTTGACCGGTTTTGGCCGAGTTTTGCCCCCAACGGCCCTATTTTGATTTGCTATAAAAGGGGATTCTTCCCCAATGGTTTTCTAGGGTTCTTGGTGTGTTCTTGAGCTTTTCTATCACCTCCATTGTTGCCCCTCTTGAGCTTGCTCCCTCTCTCTTCCCTCCAATGATTCTTGCATATTTTTGAGGGATTTGGAAGAGGAGATCTAGATCTACAACTCCACCAATCAATTCCTCCTCTAAGTGAGGGGACCCATTGGATCTAGATCTTGAGGTCATTGGTTGACCTCCACCCTTGTTCTTCCTCTCTAACTCCTCCATAACATTTGTTGCCTTTGTGGGATTTGGGAGAGAAGGATTTGAGCACTTCCCCTTGTGTTCTTGCTTTGCATCCTTGCATAGTGTTGAGCTCTCCATTACAATTTGTTCGAGTGAGAGACCGTGAGCTTGTTACTCTTGGAGGGTGACCTCCTAGTTGGCTTGGCGGTTGGTGCCTCGGTGACCTCTTCGTGGAAGATTGTGAAGAGGCCCGGGCTTCCCCTTCGTGGGAGTTGTGAAGTGGTTGTGGAGCTTGCCATCTCTGGAGTGGAGGAAAAGCTAACCATAAGAAGGGGTCCCTAGCTTCGTGGGGGACTCGGAGAAGAAGGTGAGCCTTCGTGGCGTTCGGGGGCCTTCGTGGTTTCCCGCATCTCTCCAACGGTGATTTGCTTACTTTATGTAAGTGAACATCGGGATACATCTTCGTCTTCGTGTGCCTCAGTTATCTCTATACCCGAGTTTATTTCCTTGTGATAGACTTCGTGCTTGAAGTACTTATATCTTGTTTATCACTTGTGAAATATATCTTGTGCTATCTTGCTTATCTCTAGTTGTTGTTGTTGCATTTAGTTGAGCCTAGCATATTTAGGTTTTGTGCTTGAAGAAAATAAACGTTAGTTTAATTCCGCATTCCTTCAAGCCAATTTCGTAATTGTTTTTAAAATGCCTATTCACCCCCCCCCCTCTAGGCGACATCTCGTCCTTTCAACCGCCTCATACGAAACATATAAAAATGTGAAAAGCTAAGGGGAGTTCTATAAAATTCTTGAACTGATGATGAAAGGTGCTCTGTAAAGTTGGGTTGATAGCTCCTATGCGACACATTTCATTGGTATTGTCTGGAACACGCCATCGTTCGCTGTAATTGTTCTGGAGTGATATTTTGCATGTCTCAAATAGCCTCAATGTGACACTGGTGGTTTAATCTCTTAACGCTCTGGTGTGATGTTTTTTAAAGAGATGTGAGGTTAGATTAAGAAATTCCTTTTTCAGGTGGGTCCCACTTATTTGCCATCCAATGTTTTTTCGTGAAACTTCCCTCACGCCGCCCCATTCCTGACCGTTCCCCACCGCTCCCTTCTTCTTCTTCTCTGGCGGTGGTGGCCAGTTTGTTCTCTGTGGCAGCAGCCAGTTCATTCTATGCAGCAGCGGTTTATGTGGTGACTGGTGAGTGATTTGGTAACCCTAGCCCCTGCTTTTCGATTGAATCTGGACCCTAGTCTCCTCGGCCAGTTTGTGCATCTAGATTTCCCGTGGGGCATGGTCTAAATCAGGGGCAACAAGATGGAGCCGCCTTCGAATAGGTAAATTTGATATGTCTCAAACGTATCTATAATTTTTGATGCTCCATGCTTGTTTATACACCATTTGCTTTGTGTTTTGTTACACTTTGTGGTGTTTTTATGCATTTCCCAGAACTAACCTATTAACGAGATGCCACAGTGCCAGTTCCCTATTTTCTGCTGTTTTTGTGTTTCAGAAAAGATACATAGGAAATATTCTCAGAATTGGACGAAACAAAAGCCAAAGTTCCTATTTTTCTCGAAGCGTGACGGAGTCCGAAGCAGAGACGGGGGGGCTAGGAGGCAGCCACACCACCCCATGGTGCGGGCCACCCCCAGGCCGCGCTAGGGCATGGTGTGGGCCCCTGGTCCACCTCCTGACGCCGCCCTTCCGCCTATATATTCCCCTCGATGGGAAAACCCTAAGCACCCGATAAATTTTCCATGAAACATATTGTAAGCCGCCGCCGTCGTCGACGCGAGATCGGGAGGGTCCAGAAGCTCTTCCCGGCACCCTGCCGGAGAGGGGAATCACTGCCGGAGGCTTTCTTCATCACCATGCTTGCCTCCGGAGTGATGTGTGAGTAGTCTACCTTGGACTACAGGTCCATTGCAGTAGCTAGATGGTTGTCATCTCCTTCATGTGCTTCATGTTTAGATCTTGTGAGCTGCCTATCATGATCAAGATCATTGTTGTGTAATTCTACATGTTGTGTTTGTTGGGATCCGATGAATATTGGTACTTTGTGAAGTTGATCTATTGATTTATCAACTTTATGTTATCTCTATGTTGTTTATGATCTTGCAAGCTCTCTGTTGCTAGTAGATATCTTGGCCGAGTAGATGCTAGTGACTCCAAGAGGGAGTATTTATGCTCGATAGTGGGTTCATGCCTCTAGTAACTTGGGGGAGTGACAGAAAACTCTAAAGTTGTAGATGTGTTGTTGCTACTAGGGAGAAAATAACAATCTTGTGTTCAAGGACATTTGTATTGTTTACATTACACACTTTGCTTAAGGCGATAATCTGTTGCCTGCAACTTAATACCCAATGGTTGCTCGGACGACATCCGGTGGGTGGATTATTAGTCATAGATGCAATTGGATTACGGTCTATGTATTATGTTGTAATGCCCAAGTGAATCTCATGGTTATCCTCATGACATTTGTACGCTTGCTTTATTCTATCAATTGTCCAACTGTAATTTGTTTACCCAACATGTTATTTATCTTATGGAGAGACACCACTAGTGAACTGTGGACCCCGGTCCATTCTTTTACATTGTTATTACCATTTACCATTTACTCCCTTTATTTACATTCTTGCAAACTACTATCTTTACCACTCGATACGCTTAATCCTTTGTTTACAGCAAACCGGTGAGATTGACAACCTCACTGTAAGTTGGGGCAAAGTACTTGGTTGTGTTGTGTGCAGGTTCCACGTTGCTGCTGCTGAAAATCTACGCCCTGGACGAGGCGCCATATATAAATTGTCCGGAGCTGTCGCGAAGCTAGCAAGCATCAACCTTCGGAAGTTGGTTCTTTCTCTTACTGGTTCGATAAACCTTGGTTTCATACTGAGGGAAGACTTGCTGCTGTGCTCATCATACCTTCCTCTTGGGGTTCCCAACTGGGCGGTCATCTACATGCCATCAAGCAATTTTTCTGGCACCGTTGCCGGGGAGAAAGAGGATTTCTGCAAGGGGAGTCTCTCGCTTACAATCTTTTACTTTGTTATTGTTTTGCTTTATTTTATTTTTGCTTGCATCTTTCTATCAAAAATACAAAAAAATAGTTCATTTATAGTTGTTATTTCTACTTGCCTGCTTTTAGTTTTGCTAGAATGGGTACTCCTGAGAACACCAAGTTGTGTGATTTTACTAGCACCAACAACAATGATTTTATCTGCACTCCTATTGCACCACCTGCTCCTGAGGAATTTTTTTATGAGATTAAACCTGCTTTGTTGAATCTTGTTATGAAAGAGCAATTTTTTGGTGCTAGTACTGATGATGATGTAGCTCATCTCAACAATTTTGATGAGCTATATGAGATGCAAAAGTATAAGGATGTAGATGGTGACATTATTAAGCTTAAGTTGTTTCCTTTCTCTTTAAGAGGAAGAGCTAAGGATTGGTTGCTATCTTTGCCTAGAAATAGTATTGATTATTGGGTTAAGTGTAAGGATGCTTTTATTGGAAAATATTATCCTCCTGCTAAGATTATAGCTTTGAGAAGTGATATTATGAAGTTTAGACAGTTTGATAATGAACATGTTGCTCAAGCTTGGGAAAGAATGAAATCTATGATAAAGAATTGTGCCACTCATGGACTGACTACTTGGATGATTATCCAAACCTTTTATGCAGGACTAAATTATTTTCAATAAATCTTTTGGATTCAGCTGCTGGAGGCACTTTTATGTCCATCACCTTGGGCGCCGCAACAAAGCTTCTTGATAATATGACGGTAAATTATTCTGAGTGGTACACCGAGAGAGCTCCACAAGGTAAGAAGGTAAATTCTGTTGAGGAAACCTCTTCCTTGAGTGATAAGATTGATACTATTATGGCTATGCTTGTTAATGATAGACCTCATGTTGATCCTAATAATGTTCCTTTAGCCTCTTTGGTTGCTCAAGAAGAGCATGTTGATGTGAACTGCATTAGAAATAATAATTTCAACAATAGTGCTTATAGGAACAATTTTGCTAGCAACAATTATAGGCCGTATCCTTCTACCAATGGTAATGGTTATGGCAACTCTTATGGTAATTGCTCCAACAACACTAGGGGCGTGCCCTCCAAGCTTGAAGTCATGCTCAAGGACTTCATTAGTAAACAAACTGCTTTTAATAAGTCTATTGAGGAAAAGTTGGGTAAAATTGATATTCTTGCTTATAAAGTTGATAGCCTTGCTCTTGATGTTGAACTTCTAAAACTAAAAGTTTTGCCTCATGATGTGAAAGAAAGCAAGATTTTGAATGCCATCCAGGTCAGAATTGATGAAAATGTTAGGATGTTAGCAGAATTGCATGCTAGGTGGGAAAGAGAAGACGAGATGGCTATAAATATGAAGGTTTGTACTATTACCACCTCTACTGATGTTGTTTCAAATGTTAGCAATCCTCTTACTCTGATTGGTGTAGAGAAAATCCTACTCCTTGTGCAAAAAACCCTAAAACTGCAAAAACTTTTTCTACAAAAAGTGCTGAAATTTTTCGGAGTATAGAAGACAATAGCTCTACTTCTTTTAATGATTTTGATGTTGATGGTTGCAATATATCTGAAGTTATTTTGTTCTTCCTTGAGTGATAAGATTGATACTATTATGGTTATGCTTGTTAATGATAGATCTCATGTTGATCCTAATAATGGTCCTTTAGCCTCTTTGGTTGCTCAAGAAGAGCATGTTGATGTGAACTTCAATAGAAATAATAATTTCAACAACAGTGCTTATAGGAACAATTTTGCTAGCAACAATTATAGGGCGTATCCTTCTAATGGTGATAATAGCTATATTGGTAGACCTAAAATGCCTAGTGAAGAAAGGATTTTAGAAGTTGAAAGGGCTACTAATAATTTTATGCAGATGCAATATGAGCAAAACAAGTTGTTCACCAAGACCATGGAGGAACAATCCGCCTTGTTGAAGACTATTAGTCATCAACATGATCAGTTGAATAGGGATATTCCTGAGCTGCAAGATAAGGTTTCTAAAGCCGAAACCAATATTTCATCTTTGTCTGATGCACAATTGTCGGGGGGATGACCCCCGGTAGGGTCAAGAGACTAGAAAGACACAAGGCTTATGGTTGACTTTTATGCCGGTTGACCAAGAAAGGGCCTGGCCGGAGTATAGGAGCATCGGCCAGGCCGGCATATATGTATATCCCGGCTGGTGTCTGGATATGCCGGTATAGCCGGAATACTTATAAAAGTGTGCCGGCATATACTTAGATATGCCGGCCTAACCATTTTGTGTGTTGTGCAGGAGCAGGGGAGGCCGGATTACCCAACCCTCGTAGGTCGTTGGTCCGGCATATAAGTCCTGGGTATGGCCAACGGTCATATCCGGGATACTTAAGTCAACCAAGGTGTCACATCCCTACAATCAAGGAAGAAAACATCCAAGCATGGTAGCAGAGTAAGATGGCAGGGTGCACAGTGGAGGTTACCTACCCTCACTATATAAGGTGGCACAGGGAGTCCTAGCAAGGGGGAGGTTGGAAGGTGGTTCACTGCAAGAAGGTTGGAAGGTTGAAGGTAGATTGATCACTCTGTACTCCTACACTTAGCAGTTCATCTTCCTTCTCTAGCAGAGAGCTTGGAAGAACCATTGTGGTGTACTACATCGACCCATATATACAATCAGTAGAGCAGGAGTAGGGGTGTTATCTCCTTACGAGACCCCCGAACCTGGGTAGATCAGTGTCTCTTTCTGTCGTGCTTTTTAGCTCGTTCCCCTCTCCCGAATCCTCCAGCATCTAGTTCGGCCCCCATTTAAGCCATCCTATGGCATATGTTGTTTCACCACGACGACATTTGGCGCCCACCGTGGGGCATCAGATCGATATGCTGGGCGGAGTGTTCATTCGGACGGGGTCTGTGATAGCAGCTTCGGGAGTGCGCGTGGTCTCTGGCCTCGTCCAGAGGCTAGGCTCGCTCAGTTTCGTCAGTGACAACGCCGGTTGTCTCGGTGGCCGGCCGTTCCCCAGGGATGGCCGGATTATGTCTTTCGGTTCCCACGAGGTGTACGTGGGAACTGAGAGAATTTGCAGGAAGGAGGTGCTGGTGGCGTCGGATCCTCCGTCACATCGGCTGGCTCACGCTGGGCGTAGCGCTCGCTCAGTAGAGTCGGCTGAGGTGATGATGGCCGGCACATCCGTGCCGCCGGCGGAAGACGCCGGCAAAGCAGTAGCGGCCGGAGCTTCTCCTCCGGAGCCGCCGAAGGTCAAGAGGTCGGCGCGTCCTCCGTTGGAGCGTGCGGAGAACCTGGCCGGCACTTCCGGTGTGCCGGCTAGGGGCGAGGTTCTTCTTCCCATCATCGACCGGCTTCTCGAGCCGGTGCGATCCGGCGTTGATCCGGAGCAGACAAGGGAGGTCCTGGAGGGATCTCGTCAGGCCCTCGTCGACGAGGCCCTGGCCATGAACCAGGAGCGCGAACGGTTTAACCGGCAACTCCGTGAGTATGAGGCAGCCCATGGTTTTACTCCTGTAGTAATCCGGCCTAGCCGGATAGAAGAGGTTAGAACTAGAGGCAGAAATCTTAATGCTGAGATAGGAAAAGATGCTAGAGATAAGAGTCATACTGCAACTAGTACTGTGCCTAAGGTAGTCTATAGTTCGCCAGTAAAGAACCTTAGAGCAGCGGCCGAGGTAGCTAAGGATTTATCTTGTTTATCCGGCGAAGCACTGCGTGAGCAGCAAGCCCGGCTTAACCAACTTTTGTCTGAAGCTACAAAGCAGCAGGAGGCCTTTAAGAAGGCAAACCCAGGTGCCGGGGCATCCCAGTACATTGTGTCGGCGGGAGGTGCCGGCGCGAGGTCGAGGGGCCAAGCCTCGTCCCCGCATCCTAGCGCCCGGCGTGCCGGAAGTGTGACCTCTGGCCGCCGGGACAAGCAGATCCAGGTGTACGATCCGGCTGTCGCCGGAAAGCAGGCGATGGTGCAGAAGAATGTCGGCCAAGCTGACAAGTATGTCGGCAGCAAGAAGCCCGGCCAGAGTGTGCCGGCCAGGCATGAAGCAGCAGCGGCCGTTGGTGGCCGGAGTAACAGTGCAGCCCGGCGTCAGCAACAGGGCGCCGGAGGGGCAGCGCAGCAGCAGGGTGCAGGCCATCCGGGACATCGAGAGGATGACGGCAATTCCGCCCTTGCCAGGGCGGGATATCAGCAGCAGCATCAGCAAGGCCGGCATAGTGAGCAGCATCAGCCGGAGCAGCAGCAGCAGATGATCGCAGGCCCAATAGCATCCCGGCTTGGACCTCGGTCCTTGGAAGCCAATGATGCACGTTTCAAGCTGGACAAGCTCCACCAATCAGAGTTGGTGGAGAGACAAGGAGCTCCGGGCCCTATGTGTTTCGGACCCCGGATTATGGGGGAGCCGGTGCCTTACTTCTTCCAGCTCGCGCGTGGCGCGAGGACATATAATGGCAGTACGAAGCCGGAAGATTGGTTGGAGGATTACTCCACAGCGGTGAACATTGCCGGAGGAAACCTCAGATGGGCGGTACGATATGTGCCGCAGATGTTGGAAGGTCCAGCCAGGATATGGCTGAATAATTTGCCGGCCGGGAGTATCAACGGCTGGATTGATTTCGAAGAGCAGTTTGTGTCGAACTTTACCAGTACATACAAGAGGCCCAACCGTCCGCAGCAGCTGGCTAACTGCCGGCAAGGAGTGAATGAGACTGACCGTGACTATCTGACCAGGTGGTGCACGTTGCGCAATTCCTGCGAAGGAATCAATGAGCAGCAGGCCATCATGTGGTTCGCTCATGGGTGCCAACATGGCACCATGCTGTGGCAAAAGCTTCAGAGGCAAATGCCGGCCACGCTGGCCGAAACAATCAAGATCGCTGAAAGTTATGCTCTGGGAGATCCCAAGCAGCCCAGTCTTGATTCACAAGGACAGGGGCAAACCCAGGGGAACACCAGCAATGCCGGGAGACCAGGGCAATACTATCGCCCGGATAACCGGAATAAGAGGAGAGATGAGCGGCCGGATTATCGGTACGGAGCAGCACAAGTTGCAGCTGTGGAGGAAGAGCAAGGGGGCGCCGGCAGTAACCAGCGTCCGAGATATGAGAACTATCAACAGCCTCAGCAGCAGCCGCAGCAGCAAGCACAGCCGTTCCAGAAGAAGAATGTCTGGACCAACAAGAATGCCGGCGGAGCCGCCGGCCAGAAGAAGCAGTGGCCGAAGTATACTGTGGGTCTTGCCATGGACAAGCCTTGTGTGTTTCACACATTCCAGCCGGGAAAGCCGGCAAACCATTTGACAAGGAACTGTTCATGGCTGGACGACATATTAGCAGGTCGTGCAGGTCCCTGGGGACCGGCTAGACCCTCTGTCCCGGCAGCTCCATCGCCGTTGACAGGTGCCAATACAATTGCAGTCCCACCTAGGCCGGTTAATCCTGAGAATCAGAGCAACGCCGGAAATGCCGGCGTAAATCAAGTTGACCAGAGCTATAATCCGGAATATAACGCCGGAGGCCCAGGAGCGGGCCGGAATGAGTACAAGGAGTATGATCAGAGCTATATGGTCTTTGAGACCGAGAGAACAGACAAGCAGAGCTTGTACCGGCGGAGTCTGGAGGTGAATGCCGTTATGTCGGCTGTGCCAAAGCTGATGTACTGGTCTGACCAGGCTGTTGGTTGGGACAGGGCAGATCATCCCCGGATCATGCCAAATCCCGGCGGATATGCTCTGGTGATGGATCCGACATTCGTCGGGCCGGCTAATAACGTAAGATTTAGCAAGGTCCTCATTGATAATGGAAGCAGCATCAACATCATGTATCGAGATACGATGGAGAAGCTGGGAATCAAGGAAAATATGCTGGAACCAAGCAAGACCACGTTCCACGGCATTGTGCCGGGACTTTCGTGTGCGCCGATGGGCAAGATCCGGATGGATGTCATGTTTGGCAGCCGGGATAACTGCAGGGTGGAAAACCTCATGTTCGAGGTGGTTGATTTGGAGAGCCCCTACCATGCTTTGCTGGGTAGACCGGCACTGGCAAAATTCATGGCCTCTACGCATGTGGCGTATCTGAAGATGAAGATGCCGGGACCCAAAGGGGTGATCACCATCATTGGTGATTACAAGCGTTCGATGGCATGTGCCACCGCCGGATCCAATCTGGCCGAGACTCTGATCATTGCAGAGGAGAGGAAGAGGCTCAAGCGAGCAGTGGAGATTGCTGAAACGGTCGTGGCCGGCAAATATATGCCGGGCATGACAAATCCCGGCGGCAGTGCTTCTTTTCAAGTAGGCAAGGAAGTCAAAAAGGTGCCGCTGGATGAAGCTTTCCCGGAGCGCCATGCCCTGGTTGGGGCAAGTTTGGATCCCAAATAGGAAAGCGAGCTCATCAGCTTCCTCCGTGAGAATCGGGATATCTTTGCATGGTCTACTTCGGACCTGCAAGGTGTGCCGAGGGAGCTGGCTGAGCACGCATTGCACGTGAGACCCGATGCTAAGCCAGTGAAGCAGCCGCTCCGGCGGAATGCCAGCGATAGAAGGAAAGCCATATGGGAGGAAGTGGCCAGGCTCTTAGCCTCTGGCTTTATCAAGGAAGTACTTCATCCGGATTGGGTGTCTAATCCGGTTTTGGTGGAAAAGAAGAAAGATGAGCCCGTCATAGTGAAAGTATGGCGGATGTGTGTTGATTACACCAACTTGAACAAGGCATGTCCTAAAGATCCATTCCCGCTGCCTCGGATCGATCAAGTGATTGATTCCACAGCCGGATGTGAACTGTTATCTTTCGTAGATGCTTATTCTGGTTTCCACCAGATCCCTTTATATGAGCCAGATCAAATAAAGACATCCTTTATTACCCCGTACGGGGCTTATTGCTATCTCACTATGCCGTTCGGTTTAAGAAATGCCGGCGCAACTTACCAAAGGTGTATGCAAAAGTGTTTGCACGATCAGATAGATAAAAATGTGTAGGTATATGTCGATGATATCGTCATAAAAACCAAGGAGAGCAAGACTCTCATAGATGATCTCCGGGAAACCTTTGGGAACCTGAGGAGATTCCGGATGAAGTTGAATCCGGCTAAGTGCACCTTTGGTGTGCCGGCGGGCAAGTTGCTCGGTTTCCTTGTTTCCAGCCGGGGTATTGAGGTGAATCCCGGCAAGATTCGTGCCATAGAAAGGATGAAGCCGCCGACAGATTTGAGGGAAGTACAGAAGTTCACTGGGTGCCTCGCATCCCTGAGCCGCTTCATAAGCCGGCTGGGAGAGAAAGCTCTGCCGTTATATCAGTTGATGAAAAAGTCCGACACATTTGTCTGGACAACGCAAGCAGATGCAGCTTTCAAGGAATTGAAACAGTTGTTGTCAACAGCGCCGGTATTAGCGTCTCCGATGCCCCGGGAGCCAATGTTGCTCTATATAGCGGCAACCAACCGAGTTGTCAGTACTGTGGTGGTAGTAGAGCGAGAGGAAGGAGGCAAAACCGTGCAGCGGCCGGTATATTATCTGAGTGAAGTCCTCTCCACCTCAAAGCAAAATTACCCCCACTATCAGAAGATGACCTATGGTGTCTATATGGCGGCTAAGAAGCTCAAGCATTACTTCCAAGAGCATCCAATCCGGGTAGTGGCTGAGGCCCCTATCTCGGAAATTATAGGCAACAAAGATGCCAGCGGCCGGATAGCAAAATGGGCAATAGAGCTTTCACCATATACACCGCAGTATGATAAGAGGGATACAATCAAGTCCCAGGTCTTGGCTGATTTCTTTATTGACTGGGCCGAGATACAGTATGAGCCACCATTGCCAGATGCCAATTATTGGAGGATGCATTTCGATGGGTCCAAGACAATCCATGGCTTGGGTGCCGGCATAGTTCTCAGTTCACCAAAGAATGACCAGCTGAGATACGTCCTGCAGATTCACTTTGCAGCATCAAATAATGTGGCGGAATATGAGGCACTTGTGCATGGCCTGAAGGTGTCTAAGGACATAGGAATTCGCCGGATTATGTGCTTCGGGGATTCTGACTTAGTGATTCAGCAGTGTTCCGGCATATGGGACGCGCATGATGCTAACATGGCATCATACCGTTTCCTAGTGCAGCAGTTAAGTGGTTACTTTGAAGGTTGTGAGTTCCGGCACGTTCTCCGGGCTCAGAACGATGCAGCCGATGCATTATCCAAGCTGGGGTCTTCCCGAGATTCAATCCCACCCGGCATTTCGCTGGAGCATCTGAGGAAGCCATCGATCAAACCCTCGCCGGAGTCATCCTCCATTTATGTCCCGCCAGGTCCAGACGAAGCAGTTCCAATGGAGATAGATGCCGGAGCCAAGACGGATAACCCGGGGACTGTTTCCTCAGTCCCGGGGACTGGGCCGGCATATGCTGTTAGTACAGTATTCCGGAGCAAAACTAAAGGCAAGGGTAAAATATGCCAAGAGGTTGTGCCGGTATACCCGGGGACTGCTCCGGCATACCCGGGACTGATTCTTCAGTCCCGGGGGCTTCGCAGCCCATGGAGATCGATTATGTGTCGGTCGAAATGATGGAAATAGATCAGGCAGTGTTCACTGTCAGGGAAGTGCCCTCATGGGCACGTCCTATCATGAACTTCATGGTGGATGGTCAGGTGCCGGCGGATGAAACCGAGGCCCGCCGGGTTATAAGGAGATCCAAAGCGTATACCATCATCAACAAAGAAATATACAAGAGAAGTACCACCGGAGTATTGCAGAGATGTGTCGAATCTGCGGAGGGTCTGGAGATGCTCCGGGAAATTCACCAGGGGGAGTGTGGTCACCATGCTTCGTCCAGGGCATTGGTGGCAAAGGTATTCCGGCATGGCTTTTATTGGCCAACGGCACTGCAAGAGGCAGAAAACTTGGTCCGGAAATGTAAGGGGTGTCAAAGATATGCCCACCAGATTCATCAGCCGGCATCTGCCCTGAAACTATCCCAATAACCTGGCCCTTTGCTGTTTGGGGCCTGGATATGGTCGGGGCTTTTAAGCCGGCCAGAGGGAAAATGACCCATATCCTGGTCATGGTGGACAAGTTCACCAAGTGGATTGAAGTGAAGCCCATAAGCAAGTGTGATGGTCACACAGCAGTGAAATTCTTAAAGGATATAATCTTGAGATATGGTGTTCCCCATAGCATCATCACTGACAATGGGTCAAACTTTGCCCAAGGGCCATTTGCCAGATTTTGTGAGGAGGTGGGAATCCGGCTGGACGTTGCGTCGGTTGCCCACCCTTGTGCCAATGGCCAAGTAGAGAGATCGAATGGGCTAGTATTATCCGGCATAAAACCCCGGCTGATAGAGCCCCTGGAGAAAACTCCGGGATGTTGGCTAGATGAGCTGCCAGCAGTGCTGTGGAGTTTAAGAACTACTCCGAATAGATCAACAGGCTACACACCTTTTTTCCTGGTGTATGGAGCAGAAGCTGTGCTTCCAACAGATGTAATACATGATGCACCAAGAATAGTGCTATATACTGAGGAAGAGGCTAAAGAAGCCAGAGAAAATGATGTTGATCTGCTAGAGGAAGCAAGGGAAATAACTCTGTCAAGAACAGCAGTATATCAGCAGAACCTCAGACGCTATCATGCGCAGAAGGTAAATCCAAGGAGATTTCAAGAGGGAGATCTAGTACTCCGGCTAAAGCAAGGAACAGAAGGCCGGCATAAGTTAACTCCTCCATGGGAGGGGCCATTCATTGTGAGCAGAGCTCTGCACAATGATGCCTATTATCTTATAGATGCGCAGGACCCCAAGAAGAATAAGGCGGACAGGTCCGGAGAAGAAACCAAGAGGCCATGGAACATAGCTCTACTGCGCCCCTTTTACTCCTGAGCAACACAATGTATGTATTTCCATATTTTCCTTTGTATGCCGGCGTGTTGTGCCGGCACAAGACTAATGAATGAAATACCGGCATCCCGAAGAAGCCGGGTAACTAGCTCCGAGGTATATTTGTTGTTTATTTACAGTTTTTTGTTATATACCGGCTGGCTTTATTTGAATGTTTCCTATGTCGGCCTAGTAATGTGTCGGCACCAAAGGCCACTCTTCGACTCAGCTGCTGTCCGAAACCCGGCTTCATGGCTAGCAAGAGTAGATGCCGGAGATTGTCTACACATGGAAAACGGCTAAGGAAATACAAAGCAAGCGAACCGACATTTTCGTTAAAGCTAAAGTTAAAATTTAAAGTGTCGGATGATTTGAAGTCTAAGTCTCAAAGTTAAAGTACTGTATGTTCGAGGAAGCAACCTTGAGACTCATACGTCGAAAGCCTATTAAGGTAGACAAGTAGCCAAGGTTGTGAAATTGAGGAAACAGGAAAACAACTCGGTGACTTAGCCAAAAGATGATCCGGCATTAGTAACAAGCAAACCAAGATAAAACTTGTTCAGATAGCAAACCAAAGGAAATTAAACGTGTATATTACATCTGCACCCGGCATACCGGGGATCTGATAAAGCTTAAAGTGTTTTGGTGCAAAGATTCAAGGGGCAGACGCGGGGCCGCCAGCAGGTGGAGCAGTAGCAGTCGAGATGTCGGCCTCAGGTGTGCCGGACCCAGCAGATGGAATGGAGCCGTCGCCTCCGCCCGGGGCAGATGCCTATTCCGGAGCTTCAGTGTCGGCTTCCTCAGCTTCACCTTCATCTTGGCTGGAGTCGGAACCCTCAGCAGCGGCAGATGTCCCGGCATCGTCATTCTTCTCCGGCTCGCGGATGTCCCGGACGAATTTGTCGGTGTCGGCATAGTCCACATAACTATGGGCCAACTCCTTGCGGCGACGGATATGATCCGGATCCGTGGTCCAGATGGATCCTTCGCGCACGGTGCGCAAAGTCTCCAAGTCTGCCTTTTCATACCAAGACAAGAAGTAGCTAAGGGCTTCGTCAGCTCCAACCCTCGTGCCGGAATCTCGCCACTCCCGGAGGCGAACCTTGGCAAGCTGCAGGTCGTTGCCGAGGTCAACCGGGTCAGTGGGAGTCCTTTGTCCCGGCCAGAGGGCAGAGAATGCCTCCTGGGCGCCGTAGAAGAGCTCTTCAGTGTAAAGGGTCATGGCCTCCTTCCGGGACTGCAGGGCCAGCAGCTGCTCCGACATGTCCCAGTTGGGCGAGTCAACCGGAACACCCCGGTTTTCTCGGTCCAACTGCAAAGCCCTCTCAACGTCAGCGACGGAAGCGGGAAACATGCCTGCAGAATAGAAACAATGTTAGCAAAAGGAAAATATGTCGGCATAGATGCTATGCCGAAAAAGATTACACTATGTCGGAAAGGATAAAAGGGGAAAGGATTTGAAGCTTACGGGCAAGGTCGGCATTCAGCTGTGCAACTATAACCTCCCATTTGGTGGCCTGCTCCTTCAGGCTATCCAGTTCAGCGTGGGCGTTGGAGGCATCAGTCTCGGAGGAAACAAGCAGGGTCTGGGTTTTCTTCAGTAGGCCCTCCCTCTGTTCCTTTTCGTCCAGCAGCTCGGTGATCCGGCCCTTCAACTGCTCAACCTCGGCCTTGTGACCGGCATCCCGGTCGTCCAGTTGCTTGGCCACATCCACCGAGGACACACAATCCTGGTGGCGTGCCTCCAGTGCAGCCTTCTCATCTGCAAAGATTTCAAGTTAAAAGGATTTGAAGAAAGAAAACAGTGACAAAGAGTAAAGGATTTGAAGTATAAAGTAGCTATCCGGGTAACAGCAGGATCCGGCATACCAGTAAGCTCTTTCACCCTCTTGAGAAGCTCGGTGACTTGCGCTTCGGCACCAGCTGAAGAATGTCGGCACAAGGTTACGTGTCGGCAAGAGTAAGCATTGCAAAGTAAAGAGAGGAAAGATATCCGGCATACAGCAGTATGTCGGCAAAGATTACCTTTCTGGGACAGCTCCTGCTGAAGCTTGCTGTGTGCGTCAGATAGCTTCCGGTGCTCGCACACCAACTCATGGAACATGTCGGCCCGGGTGTTGTTCATGCGCTGCAAAAATGCCGGGATTTGAAATGTCAGCAGAGAAATTTGACATGATAATTAAAGTGAAGATTTTATCAAGTGATCATTCTTTTAAAGACCCGGCACAGGTGCTGCGCACCTATCCCGGCTCTCGGTGACTAGGATTTGAAGCTCGAATCGAGCTTATATCCCGGTCAAGAGGATTTGAAAGATAATAGAGATGTGAAATTGTTAAAGACCCGGCACAGGTGCTGCGCACCTATCCCGGCCCTCGGTGACTAGGATTTGAAGCTCGGATCGAGCTCATATGTCGGCAGTTAATTCAAAAGAAGCTAGCTAAAGGACTATGAGAAAATCCCGGATGTCCATATCCCGGACAGCCGACATTTTCGGGGACTGGGGATATGTGTGTAAATAGAGAGGACTTACGTTGGTGGCA